>OZ059791.1:15118970-15641623 GCA_964057025.1 Standfussiana lucernea | reverse complement strand
AAAGTCACAATCGTTACGTTTCTTATCGCGGCTTGGATTGTGTATCAAATTTTGTGAAGTCTATCTACAAAGATTCAAAAAAAATTTACGATATTTTAAAAAATAACGCTCCTATGATTTACTCAAATGATAATGCTCACGACTTTGAAAACGCGATGACATGTCATATTTGTGAACAGTTCTTGTTCGGCGATAGGGTTCGCGATCATTGTCACTTGACTGGTAAATATCGTGGCGCAGCTCATAGTTATTGTAACTTACAATACAAACTACCAACATTTTTGCCAGTATTTTTTCATAATTTGTCCGGATACGATTGTCATCTTTTTATAAAAGAATTAGGTGAAGCTCCTGGATCTATTAAAGTGATACCTAAAACAAAAGAAAACTATATTTCATTCACTAAGTTTATTCCGATTTCTACCGGGGAAAGCATCCAGGTACGGTTTGTAGATTCTTTCAAGTTTTTAGGAACTAGCTTAGAAAAGTTGGTTAGTACAATGAAAAAACAAGACTTTAAACAATTAAAATCTTATTTTCCTAATAAAAAACAATTTAACCTACTGACGCGCAAGGGAGTGTATCCATATGACTATATGTCTCAATGGGAACGTTATGAAGATATGTGTTTACCCTCTAAAAAATATTTTTTTAACTCCATAACTAATGAAACAATAAACGACGAAGACTATGAACACGCTCGATCTGTTTGGTCAGTATTTAATATTCAAAACATGGGTATGTACACAGATTTATATCTCAAAACAGATGTTCTGTTGCTAACAGATGTATTTGAAAATTTTCGAAAAACTTGTAAACTACATTACAATCTCGATCCCGCGTTCTATCTTACAGCACCAAGTCTATCTTTTGATGCAATGCTTTTAAAAACAGGAGTTCGATTAGAATTGATTAGTGATGTTGAAATTTTTAGAATGATACAAAAAGGTATTCGAGGAGGTGTTTGTATGTGTTCCAAAAGACATGTCAAAGCCAATCATAAATATTTAGATACTTACGATCCAACCCTTCCAAATTCATTTATAATTTATTTAGACTGTAACAATTTATACGGTTATAGCATGTGTCAATCCCTACCCTATTCCGATTTTAGATTTATAAATAGACAAGAAATTGATTTTTTACAATTGAACTTAGCAGACATCAGTGATACTGCGGAAAACGGTTACATTCTTGAAGTTGATTTAATATATCCGGAGAAATTGCACATGGAACACAATGACTTTCCCTTTTGTCCAGAAAAATGCTTGCCACCTGGTGGTAAGAATAAAAAGCTAATACCAAATTTGTATGATAAATATCACTATGTTATTCATTACGTACATTTAAAAAAATGTTTACAGCACGGTTTAGTATTGAGAAGGATCCATCGCGCTATTATATTTAAGCAAAGTTGTTTTTTAAAGCAATATATTGATATTAACACCCAGTTACGTCAAAAAGCAGAGTCAACTTTTGAACAAGATTTTTTCAAATTGTTGAACAATAGTATTTTTGGAAAGACCCTGGAAAATAATGAACATCGAATAGACGTTAAGTTAGTAAACAAGTGGTGTGACTCGAACAATAAAACGAAAAAGACTGCTTGTGCTGAAAAACTGATAGCCAGTCCATATTTTCATAGCACCTCTGTATTTTCTGATGATTTAGTGGCAATCCAAATGAAACCTGTACGTATTATACTTGATAAACCAATTTACATAGGGTTTGCAGTATTAGAATTATCTAAGACTCACATGTACGACTTTCACTACTCTATCATAAAACCTTTTTATGGTAACCGAATTGAATTGTGCTATACTGACACAGATAGTCTAGTATATGATGTACAGAGTAATGATGTTTACAAAGACTTTAAGCTCCATTTTCTAAAATATTTGGATACCAGCAATTATGACTGTAACAATGACTATAACTTACCAATTATTAATAAGAAGGTTCCAGGACTGTTTAAGGATGAAATGGGTGGCAACATTATCAAAGAATTCGTAGGATTGCGCTCAAAGCTTTATTGTATTAAAACGTTAAACAAAACAATTAAAAAGGCAAAAGGTACAAAAAAATGTATTACTAAAAATTTAAATATGTTAGATTATAAAAATGTTTTGTACAATTCCAATGTAATTCGCAAAAAAAATGTATTGTTCAGATCAATAAAACATGAAATATACACTCAGGATGTAAATAAAATAGCACTTTCAAACAATGATGATAAACGATTGTTATCGTTTGATAAAGTTTCTACTTTAGCCTGGGGTAACGCAACCATATTTATGTAATGCGTTACCATTATTTTTAAATGTAAGTAATTACAGTAGATACATTTTTTACAATGTATTTTAGATAACGTCCTAAATGTAAAGACGAAATATTATGTAAGTACCTACTAATGACTATTACCTAAAGCAGGCTCCAGATACAAGTAATGTGTAATGTAATTGTAAAACATATATTTTCTTGGTGCCAAATAGATTTAAAAATAGATATTATTATCTTTTTACTTGTAGCAAATAATGTTAGAACTTATTTAGTAGTTAATTAATTTTAAGAATGTTTACGCGACATTTCGTAAAAAATACTAAAATATTTACTAACTTTTTATATCGTATCCTACTTAGACGTATCATGTTTATTAAATCATGTTTATTATTCATTTCCAAAACTTCGGACTTTAAAAATTGTATGAAATGTCGTGCCGCATGAACATGATGTTTTCTTTTATTTGTAATAAATAAATAGTATTTTAAGATCACAATTATATCTGTTTCATTTCCATTCCTGATTGATGACAAAGTCACGGTGCATCAATACAATCATGTTTTGATCCAGGCTGATATTTGCTAATTTTTTCAGAATATTGTAATTATTTATATTAAATTAAATAATGACGAAAAAATAAAACATGAAAACAAAATCCAGACCGGAACAAATACTTATTGTATGTTCCGTGCGGGAATCGAACCCGCGACACTAATTTGGCGCAATTAGTCGCAGCTAGCAACACGCTTATAACCTAATACTTACCATTGTGATGCATCAAGACGAGTTCATAACCAATGCGCCAAACGTGTCGTCGAAAATGTGATAAAATATTGGATTGCTTTGAAGAAGCACGCGCGGTGCAGAATTTGACACCGAACAGGTGCTCGGGCGCAAGCTTGAACATGTTGAAACATGAAATTGAATCACAGCATAATGCTTTATGGAGTCTAATTGCATATTATTGAGTAACATCCATCATTAGACAGTCAGCCGGAGCGGTCATATCACATCGAGTAAAAACGAAACGAAATTGTAAGTATTGTACAAGTACCCATCTACTTATAAGATTATTTCATCATGTTTTTTTATGTAATTTAGTTAATTATTATTTTGTTTGTTTCAGATCGTTGACAATGTGTGATTCTCCAGATATTATCGACTTCTCACAATACGCTCAAGGTTATCCGACTCCGAGTTTAAGTTGGCATATCCCTGAACAACAAAGACCTGTCAACAAGGAGCCTAGAGCAAGACAAGACTACGAACCTGCCAGCAAGAAGCCTAGAACAAGACGGGAGTGTCTAAAACAGAAGCCATATCTGCATACAAGTCAATCATTCCTGATAAACAATGAGAAGAAAAAAGGTTTACGACTGATCCAGGTACAAGTGTTGGATATCAGTGAACAACAAGAACCTGCAAGTGATAATCAGGACATGGTAATGTTAAGTGTGCAGTATGTAGTGACTGAATCAGTGGATCATGTTATGGATGAGACGCAATCGTTAATTAATAAAATATCAAAAAAACTTTGTGGAGATAGATGTTATTATTAACTGGTGTCATTATTTTGTACGTACCTACTTTATAAGTTGTTGTGTAAAATTTGCAGTAATAAGTAATAATAAATTATGTAAGTAATCTACTAGTTATTTGGGTATATTAATATTAGGAATGTATACCATTTATTTGCTTTCTTATTCTTTAGTGTTTTGAATGTATAAAATGTTAAATATGAAATAATTATATATGTTTTACTGCAATTAACTCTTTGTATTTTATCTTGTACTTATTATTTTTGGGTAGGTAGTTATAATTAGATTGTAATAATTGCAAATAATGTAAAAAAGTAAATAAAAATATATTCTTTCATAATTTAATTTACGTTTTTTTATTACTTATTAATACTCGAACTCTAAATTAGCTCTAGTGTGATGTATAATTGTAGGTTATTTGCTTTCAGTATTTTTATAATTAAATTTAAATTTTACATGTTATAATTATATCATGTTACTGCAGCTAATTTAAAGTTTGTTATGTAGGTTACCCTGATTATACTAAATAAAACACTCATAAGTAGATAGACATTTTTTATTAACTGTTCAACACAATAATAATTAAAATAAATTAAATACAGACATGTTATTATCAAAATACCATTTCCTTATACAGATAGCATTATTCAACGCACAATTCATTTTATGATTCACACAATTAAAATCAATTTTATTTTTACAAAACCTTCTTTTTAATTCTGAAAAATTAGGGCATCCCTTCTCACCTATGTCGATAACTTCACAGTTTGCACATAACTCTTTAATCCATTTAATCTTTTCCAAACCCTTTGTGATAATTTTTTTATTTTCTAAGAATGGTAAAATTACACGTTGAAACTCTTTGTAGTCTATGTAACCCTCGCTCCAGTAAATTCCTCGATTTCTTTCTAACCACCTCACCTGCTTTTTTTCTTCTTGTGTTAGGTAATGGAATGAATATGGTGGTTTTACCAAGAACGTCTGTGTATGATCCTGACTCGCAATGGCCAATTCTTTGACAATAAAATTATTTATAGAATCTTTAAATCCTTGGAGTTCCACTATAATGGTATCCGCCTTCATGATATCTTCTTGACAATGCTGCTTAAGGGTTTGTATTCAACAATGCAATCGTTCAGAATGAGACAGTATGCTGAAGTTTTATCTGGTATCTCTGAATCACTCTCAATTTCTACTCTCACATCCACAACCGGACCTGTCTTTAGATTATCCGCTTGTCTAGAACAATCAATGACAAACAGCGGTGCTAAATCTCTAAACTGTTTTTCGCTTAATATGGGCTCCGGACGACGTCCATAATACGACTGTTGGAATCTGGTGTATTGCTCGTATAATAAAGCGATTCTGTTATTAGCAAAACTCACATTTAGGTTTTCATACGGAAAATAAGTTGAATTGAGGTACACTCTAACGTTTCGAACATGACAGTGATCGAATTGAGACATGTCTGAACTTGCATTGCTTTTCCTATTTGACTGTAGCCCGATAATAACGTATCTTGGTTTTTCTATTTGAGATGAAGTTTTGATAGACCAAGTATGTTTTGTAGTTTTAGGCAAAGCTGGATATTCGTACAGATCCCAATTTCTATATATCATTTGAAGTGGGCGATCTTTTTCTAATACTTTTAACAAACCAATTTTTTCTTTGTCTGATACTTTAACATGCGGTACGCGCCATATGATTTTATTAATCTGAACATCATCCACTACTTCGCCAGTATTCAGTTTTACAGCGTTCAAATTAGTATTACTTCGTAACAATATCAGTTCATGTCTACTATTTATCACGACTTTTTTAAAATCTTCAGCAAAACCGAGGAGGTTACAAAGTGGTATTGAAGCAGAAAATCTTCCTCCATCAATATTTTTTATACCATCAATATTCCAGCCCCAAGCATTAGACATTTTTGATTCACTTTCGTTCATTGAAATTAGTGATTTCATGGTTGTTGTTATACCTGCATTTTTTATTTTGTCAATCTCCACTCCATTTAGCTCATACCTAATGTCTTGGAACAAGTAGAGTAGAGCATTGTTCGTGAAATTGACACTAGTAGCTTTGTCCTTCGTATCTTTTTTGGTAACGTTAACAGTTCCTTCCAAATATAGGGTGCTAGCTGATGGTAATATGTACAAGTCCTGTTGGTTGATAGATATGCGGATTTCATCGTTCCTGTTAAAACTCGTTACATAGGGTTTGTAGGAATGAAATTCGATTCCTTCTATAGTAGTATCGCAAGTAGGAGCGGATAAAACGTCTAAGATATTCATTTTAGCAATCCAATTGCTCTAAGGAATGCTTTATTGTCTTTAGTTAATTTTATTTTCTTCTTAGATAGAGGTCTTATTTGATAGGTAGCTCGAGCAGAACTGATATTCTTAACTTGTTGAGACACATTTTTATTGTAATCAATCATTTTTTTCTTCTAAGATGCAGATACACCTGCACTTCTTCACCACGTAAATTGATTAATCGTTTGTTTATATCTAACAACCTGATATGTATGCAGCTTATGTTGTTTTGATTGATTGGAAAGTATATTGCGTTCTTCGGGATTTCTATGATCCTGTATCCAGGTGGCACATTAAGTGCAAATTCGTGAATAATATGACTGGGTTCACCGTTTACATAGGAACCGCTTACAATATCACATTCAATCCTGACTACGGTCGTAGGTAGAATGTTGACTGGAGACTGTGACACATGCCATTTATTTGCTTTCAAGATTTGTTTATTAAATCCTAATAGTCTTCTAAAAGAGTCTTCTTTGATAAAATTAATGTCTTTTGTACAAAATATTGTAGTTTTTAATGTATTATTATTGCACCGTAGTTTGATAGCTGCATCTTTTATTTCGGATTTTAAATAATCGCTGACATCTTGTAATTCATAAGTGCCTTCCGGTATTTCAATAACTTCATTAATGCCATAATAGAACTTATTATTACTTTTATCAATGTTTGGAATAGAATTAAATGTTGAAAAGTGCAATAATGCACACTCATATTCTCCATCTAGTTGCAACGTATTAGGATAGTATGTAGTTAACACTGACGAGTCTCCAGTTATCGACAAAGTGAGTGACATCTTGCAAATGATTGAAATGAAAGAAAAGTATATATTTTATATTACATTTTTATTCCAAAAACTCCACAAATAATTTAAACATAAATGACCACAATTGACTGCGTTAAATTTTTGATATCTTGTGTAGTTATAAAACACATTACAATTTTTGAAATATTGCATCAATTCCATGGGAGGTTTTAAATTTCCATAGCTATCAAAGTATTCACAGTGATTGTATACTTTAGCATAAGCTACCCAATGCGTTCCTTCGTTCTTAGAATTGTCTAAGTTAACGATACCACATTCAATGCGTTTCGGCTTCCGAGGTAGTTGATCCTTCATGTAGATCCCACGAAAATATGGGATGTCTCTTGAATAATTTCGGATGTCTACATTAGTTAGAGGTCGATTGGGTAGCATATTTTTCAGTTTTTTGAAGATGTTATAAACAATCCTTTACCACTTTTATACGGCTTAATGTATAAACCCTTGCCCAACACTAAAGCCTCCATAGCTTTATTATGTCGTTCTGTTTCTTGTAAATTTTGTTTGTTTGCTTTGTAATCATTGACGGTTTTTGCAATGCCAGCTGCACCCCCAGCTAAAGTTCCTAAAGCAGATAAACCAGCAAAAATTGGAATTAAAGGCAAAACTCCCCCAGTCTTTGGTATGGGTATTACTCGGGGTACTCGAATTCGATGATGAATGTTTGGAAATAACTTTTTTGCGGCTAAGTAAGCTGCTTTTATTAAAGTCTTACTATCTTTGCATTTGAGTTTCTTAATTTTCGATTTTATTTTTGAAACTAAGCTTTTAAATGATTTAATGCCGGATCCAGACTTTAATTTCGCTTTCATAACTTTGTTAACTAGCCAAGAGCTTAGTTTTTCACCTTTCCCTGCATCTTTTGATTTAAGTCTTTGTTTAGCCATGTTGAGTAGTTCTAAATCGGCTTTGTGACGATTTGATAAGTCTGTATGGTTTGTATACGCAATATCGTGTTGCATGCAAGCTTCGTCTAGCTTATTTACACCTCGGTCACCTCGCGCTAAGCGTTTGTGAAGTTTGGTTCCTGGTCCGCAATAATTGTATCCTGGCAAATGAACTTCGAATGGTAGATTATTAATTATGCCGTTAACTAGTCCACCCCCTTGCATTATTCAAATTATAATGATCGGATTTCAAATGAAAAATGGTTATATAATATCTTAGTCCATTATTGCAGCTTTTTCAATCCAACTGTTTTCTGCACTGTTCAGACCTAACCATTTAACATACAATTTATTTCCTTTCTTTTTCAAAACCTTTTCTATCAAATATACATCAGGATAAATAGATCTTTGCAGTTCTTGTTCGTAAAAAGCTCCTAATATGTCTTGCTTTCGTCGATCTTCTATGTGATATGTTACTGGTAAGGTTTTATTTACCTTTTTTATAATAAATAATTCAGTCGACCAATTAGGAGTATAACCTTTCTCAAAATTATGTTTGTATTTACTTATACGGACACAATCACCAACTTTGAATTTAGGCTTCCACGGAACTAAATCATGTTTGTTTATTTTTTTAATATTTTCTTTGATTACTTGTTCATTACTTTTATTTACATCTACTGGTTTAAATTGAATAGTGCGATGTTTTGTGTTGTTATATCTCTTCAATGTATCTTCCAATGGTAGATCTAACCATTTATAGTTTCCATTGAGACTAAAATATTTATATAATTTATTTTTTACAGTTCTAATCAGTCTCTCTACAATTGATGCTTTTTTAGTAGAAAACGATGAGTAATGGTTAATGTTATGCTTTTTCATAAGCGTTTGAAAAGTGATGTTATAAAATTCGGTCCCCATGTCAGTTTGCAAGTTAACCGGATTATTACGACTGCTAAGCAGTATATGTTCGAATGCACGAGTAACATCAAATTTATTTTTTGATTTTAACGGTTCAGCCCAGGCATACTTTGAGAAGCAGTCAATCACCACTAAGATGAAATTGTAACCTCTGTTATACTTTTTTAGGTTTTGCATGTCCATCAAGTCTGCTTGCCATAAGTCGTTGATTCCTTTCAAAATAACAGAACGTCGAAGGAAATTTCTCCGTACCCCTTTGTGTATTTCATTCACAATTTGCTGTTTTGTCATTACGAAGTTTTTTGAAGTAATTTATCTACCACTGCTTTAGTATAAAACTTATCTTGCAAATGAGTTGAAACCTCAGGTATCCTTGCTTTTAAAGTAGCTTGAACTGTATCCTTTGCATCTTTTATGATTTGTGAACGTAATGTACCAATCAAATTATTAAGTTCTTTCAACATTTTTGCATTCAATCGATCTATATAATCCTTGTTTACAACTAGATTATTTAATTCTTTTATGGTATTAGCATTCAATAGATCTACATAATCCTTGTTCACAGCATCGTCTGCTTCTACTGGAGATCTAATTCCTCTCAGTCTTGATGTTTTTAAATCAAAATCTCCGTTTTCTGATTTTACCAGTGCATTCTCATTAAACTCAAATAACTCTGATAAACGCATTCTTTTGTGAATGTAGTGTCCAAATTTGTCTACGTTCATGTTTAAGGTGTGTTGTTTTGAGAGGATGATAGTAAAATAAACACATTTTTAAATACTTATTTATTTATAACTTTACTTTCACGTAATTCTTCAATGATAGATATAATTTCATTATCTAATCCTGTGTTGCCAGCATCTCTAGACGCAATCAATAATTTCAACCTTTCCACTAATTCGTTAGGATCATCCCAGTACACTAAGTCTACGTTTTTTCTCCACCTTTTTATCAACGGTAGACCTTTTCCCTGAATTGTCTTCTTCAGTTGAAAAAGAGGTTTAATAACTTGCAAATATTTTTGTCCTTTGTTACTTTTTATTGGTTTACTTGGTTCATAGTCTCGACGATGTGCATTTGTATCAAGTAGCATCGATTTATAATTTTGCATATCACTATCTGTAACCAAACTTAGGTCTACATCTTTCTTAAGCAACAACTGTTTTAAACCAGGTGTATTTCGGTATTTACGTCCAACCACCGTGATGTATTGATCGTTGATCGTTATGCAAGCAGAACCTAACATCAGTTTCCCGTGGTCTGCTCTAACCCCAAATGGAATATCTACCAACGCTTCTGAAGATACTGACCAGGATGACGTATCATAGTCTTGATTCCTTTCAACTACTGATTCATATGAAGAGTTACTGTTGATATCGGATTCATATTTGTCTTCATCACCATTATTATCATTGCTTCCTGCACTACCAGTTTCGTTAGTAAACGGACCATCAGCAAAATCTTCACTAGCACGCAGGGGAGGAGTTTGCTTACTAGCATTAGCAATTAGGTTGAGAGGTTCTGTTACAGGTTTGAAAACAGATTCCAGTGCTTGTTTATTGTTAATCTCAGCATCTCTCATTTTTCGTATTTTTATCTTCACAGCTTCTGCCGCATCAACAATTTGTCGTTTTAATGATTTTTCCATATTAATAAAATAGGTCGTAATTGATTTAGCGTTGTAGGGTGAATAATAATGGCAGGCAGGTAATAACCTTATATATGCATTCGTGTTATTAGTCAAAGACTACAAACGTGTCAAATTGACTTCTATAACATCCTTTGTTTTTGGAACAATCTTTGTTAATTACAAGATAATTGAAAGGTATACTCCATATTTTTGAACACATTTCACGAAATTCAATCCATGGCATGTCAGTGTTGACGTGTTCTTCATAAACATGTCTCATATTTCTTTCATCTTGTTTAAAAAGTACGATTAGGTTTGCATTGTCTCTTACTAATTGCTTAGGGATTTTACTATACGTCTGATTTAGATAAAAACAATCGATGAATTTGTGTCTCCCCATAGCAAAATAATCACGCATACTACTTTGATTTTCACAAGCAACATCATCAAATACAATTACAGAATTCGGTTTTGCGGTCTGAACACTCAGTACTTGCTCATTTTCATGATATTTCTGAAATGAAACACCTGGTACTCGTTGCAAGACTTTTTCTAAAAAAACATACTTAGGTTGTTGCAAGGTTTTCGAATAAACATAAACATTTTGAAATCTTAAACCATTCTCGTGTATAAGAAGGCCAATTAATAAATTAGTTTTTCCACAATTTGACGGCCCGCAAATGATGCATCGTACCGATTTAGGTAATAATTCTCCATGGCGAAAACCAGTCTCCTGAGAATGAACACAAAGTTTGTTTACGTGTAACGATTGTGGTTGTTTAACAAATTTCATGACGACTGCTTGAAACGGTTATATTAATAATGAGTCAATAATTTATTACATTGACATTTATAACTCATTGTAACAAAGTATCAAGGTAAAATAAGGTAATAAGTTATCAAGGTAAAATAAGTTAACAAGGTAATGTTGAGTTTTAGAACTAAAATGGTGGAATAGGTGCCGAACTAGTATTTTACTGCACTTAGGAATTCATACTCCTCCTTCCGCTCCATCGGGTGGAATAAGCATCGAACCAGTATTTTACTACACTGTTTAATCCACCGGGTGGAATAGGCGCCGAACCAGTATTTTACTGCGCTATGTAGGATTTCATTTATATTATTGGGCATTCTACTCCACCGAGAGTGACGAGGCGAACGGAGTGAGCCGATGGAACGGAAGGTGGGGTAGAATGCCCAATAATATCCTACTAATAGGCGTTCTCAAGAATCGGCAGAGGAAAGGGCTCAAATTTTAACAGGTTGCGGTGCAGGAGAAACCGTCTTTATTCCCAGAATTCCCATAATACCAAATAATTTTCCATTCCAATTTAAAAGAACGCAATTCCCAGTATCGGTGTGTTATGCAATGACAATTAATAAGGCTCAAGGGCAGACTTTTCGTGTTGCTGGAGTAGATCTCGGTGTCAGTTGTTTCTCGCATGGTCAGTTGTACGTCGCTCTTTCCCGGGTTAGCAGTTCTGGAAATCTTTATGTTCACGTGCCGGACGGGTCAACTTTCAACATAGTTTACCCGGAAGCTTTGCGCTGAAGTATTTTTGTTCTATAGGTACTTAAGCCTCATGTGAACGTAATCTAAACAATATTACCAATACATTAACATAATAACACACAAGGAGTTACACGCTGACGGAGTCGTGGGCACAGCTATTAACAATAATATTGTGCGGTTCCTTAATGCGATATTTTTCAACAGTATTGTAGATTGACATATTATATATCCCTACTAAAATATGAAAGTTAATCTGTCTGTTGCATCAAAACCACTGAACCGTGAGGAAGGACATAGGCTACTTTTTTTCACGAAAAACGACGGAAACGCGGACGAAGTCGCGGGCAACAGCTAGTACATAATAAAACGCAACGACTCAAGTAAATTCCGATGAAATACCACGTATTTTCCAGAGATAGGTATTTATGTCAATGTGAATTTTCGAGGCAAATTCTTCGTCATTTACACGCAATTACGCTATTCCTGCTTACTTCTTCTTAATGTAGCAATTAAGGCTTGATGACTTTATTGTCGACTGTCAATTGTTTATTGTCATTGAGGTATTGTTGTCTGTTAAGCAGGTGATGGAATCGTTTAAAAACTGCGCACGCGACTTATTACGAAATCTTTAATAAACCAATTACTTAGTCGAGTGTGTAATGGAAATGTCTTTGTAGCGTTTGAATGACGAGCTAAAAGTAAATAGAGTATTTTTTTATTTTGTATTTAAAATTGCAATATTTCATTATCATTTCTGAAGGGGGTAAATATGGTTTTAGGAAAAAGTTTGTATGACATTGCTTTACCTCCATTAGATACCGACGATTTCGGATCCCCAGTAATTACGAAACCATGGCGTGGTTCGTGTTTGTATTAAGCGTAAATTGAATATAACAGTTATATTCAATTTACTCGTAATACAAACAAATCTAACCATGTAGAGGTGTTAATAAATAGTAAACTAAGAAGTCGCTTAATGGTAAATAGATACTGGTATTCAGCTGCACCACATAACATCACGCCTGCCTGTAAGCCGACTGTTCAAATGTGCCAGTAAATGGTTTAAATGGTTTTGGTTGGTGGGTGTGGAGCTTGAGTTGGAACCCCCTAAGAGTACATCAACGTTTCGCCACTTTAAGTCCCACACAAAAGGAGGCGAGCCTATTGCTATCAACCGGACAAAAATCCAGTAGCTGTCGAGACCACTAGACCATCAGGTAGTTGATCGTCACTAAAAGGAAAAGGTAGGAGCAATAGCATTTAATGTAATTTTCTGGACACCAGAACAAACACACTCAGATCCAGCCTGTCCCTTTGCTGCCCTCCCCCAGCGACGCCCTAAGCCGAGGTTCGTACCCCACAGGGGGTGCCCTTAGTGAGTTGTCGCTTAGTATATAAGTTTTGCCCTGACTGGAGGCCTTAATTAATTTCAAGGCACCCACAGGATTGTCCGGTTAAGCAGAAGCCAGCCCTAGGCTGAATTGCGAGATGCCCTTTCCAAAAAAAAAAAAAAAACACACACAATTTCGGGTGACTGCAACTACATAATAGCTTCCAAAGTGCATCGACCTAGCGTCATTCAATGCAAAAGAGACGTGACTCGATTTCTAAGCATTAAATAAAACCAATGGTTTGTATCTGGGAACTCATAAAAAAGCAGCTTTTTTATTGTTGGAAAGAACAATGGTCACTTTGTAATAGGAAAAAACAGAAATTAGTGCCGAGATGAGACTGTCACCAATA
Organism: Standfussiana lucernea; assembly: GCA_964057025.1. NCBI lineage: Eukaryota > Metazoa > Arthropoda > Insecta > Lepidoptera > Noctuidae > Standfussiana > Standfussiana lucernea. The sequence goes on along the minus strand of OZ059791.1, from coordinate 15,627,973 downwards.
TACAGTGTATCGTTTAATCTACATTTGAAAGATTCTACTTTTGACATCAGTCTACTATTGACAGATTCTACATAATTATGACATATTCTACATATGACAAATTCTACATATAGCGGATGCTACATAATATATGATTAGGTGCACCCTGCGCAACCCAGTCGACGGCCGGTCAGTTTACTTTTAAAAGCAGAGGAAATAATATATCCTTAAAAAATACTACTTTCTTTATCAGAACGCAGTATAAAATATCTAACTTTACTCATATACTTCACTATAGATAGATACCAGGGTTAGTGTTGGTCAAAACAGGCATCGCCTATTTTTCATATAAAACATTATTTAACGCCGCACGTTAAAACAGTTACTAATTTGATATAAGTGCGGTAAGTGGAAAATTACAGCCGAGGCGATATTGCTAGCCCGAGCCGTAGCGCGTAGTAGCGAGGGCTACAAGAAATCAGAGGCTGTAATTATCAAAGCGCACGTACAATATGTCATACGACGTTTTATAACCTAATTGCGAGGAAATAAATAAAACTCAGACTTTCTTAAACTAATAAATCTTTAATTACTTGTTAAAGCAGTTAGAATAATTTTTACTTGTTCACAATTAGCGATGCGCGCATTAGCGCTTTTTTTTAAGGCAAAGGCACAAATACAACCAGTATTACTAATAAAACAAATTAATATTTTTGTGTTTTTGTTACAGATAAATGGTTGTAATTTACTGTCAAAATTAATTAAATTAAAGAATTAAAAGTTTATTTATTATATTTTATCTCCCAAAGTTAATTTTATTCATAATAAGTTGACCACTTTTCTGACATAAAAACTCTTTGCTAAGATTTAAAAAAACCGTGCGTTTTACCTTATTATAAAGAAACTCGTGCGTTTTACATTACAATAACGCACAAGTACATAATGAGATACAATACGATAATGAAATTGGTGAAATAAGAGACCTTTACGAGCAAATGTGTTATAAAAGATATTATAGTTCGTTACTTCTGTGGTTACATTACAATAAGTCAAGATAAATGGATTACAATTACTTTTGGTTTGTAAGCGATCAATTAACAAAATGGATGGTTGAATCGTGATCTTCATTAAAATGGTGTGAGCCTCATACTGTAAATAAAAAATTAAAAAATATTTAATAACTCTTTCACTTTTTTTAATGCTATCACTTTACTTGTAATATCTCCATGACTATCCATGACTAGTATTGAATGCATCCGCATGTGTTGCGTGCGTTACATTGAAGCCTAACGCAAAACGTGAATTCTCATCCCAAAAAAAAAGGGTCGTTTCCCAGCAATAATTTTTGCGTAGAGTTACTTAGTTTGATGTACAGAATGCTTGGTCGACGGCTTCGTGAAGGGTCCGTTTACACCTTGTATTTTATTTAAGTCAACAGTTTTGGAGATTTTATAACAAAATAATTACGATGAATTGCATGGGTACAATTTGCAAAAAACCCGTAGGTCAGTGAAAAAAATTTAAATCATATATTTTTATTTAAGTAAAGTAGGTGGTAATAACGACAATTTTATTGATACGACGTTTCTTAAAAACCCATTCGAAGAACTTTAAGGCACCGAAAACAGCTGAAGGCATGTTTTAATCGACACATCAATAATAATGACAACATAATTACCGAATGATATGTCCTGAAGCAATGAAGTGATGATTACTGTCGCGACAAGGTGTTACGTATTAGTTGAGGAAAGCGATACAATTGAAGATTTATTCAATGAAGTACATTTGTCCAGTACGAATTCTACACACCAGAGCTGCAGCAGGAAGAAGGAAGTGGTCAGTCTTGTTAGAGGCTTGAAATCAAAAACTTTGTTGGTGGCATGTTGGCGGCACGCGATGTGTAACTTTTCATAGTTCCGTACCTCTAAAAGTCTAAACGAAAAAAACGTTTTTGCAAAAAAATAAGCGACTTCCAAAAAAAAAAACAAAAAAAAAGGGGAAAATATCTTTACTTTCGGAAGTCGGTGCTAAAAAAGTCAATGAAACAAACACCGACTTCCGAAAGTAAAGTTATTTTTCCCTTTTTTTAGTGTTTTTTTGGAAGTCGGTTATTTTTTTGCAAAAACGTTTTTATTTTACCCTTTTTAGTTATCGCATCACACACAAATCCTTGTCAAGTATCAATTTCGAAAATTAAATTTTATTGGATGACATATTTTTTCCAGCTATTTTGATTTAAAAACCAAACTGTTGAACCGATTTTGTTGAAATTTCTATGCGACCAATCGGGAAGTGTATCCATTCAGATAAAAGAAGAATTTTTCAAATCGGTTCATAAATGACGAAGTTATGAGGTAACAAACACAAAAAAAAATACAACCGAATTGAGAACCTCCTATTTTTAACCGACTTCAAAAAAAGGAGGAGGTTCTCAATTCGGTTGTATGTTTTTTTTTTTTGTGTTTCTTACCTCATATCGCCGTCATTTATGAACCGATTTGAAAAATTCTTCTTTTATCTGAATGGATTTACTTCCCGATTGGTCCCATAGAAATTTCATCAAAATCGGTTCAGCAGTTTGGTTTTGAAATCAAAATAACTGGAAAAAATGTCATCCAAGTAAAATAAACTGCGGAATTGATACTTGACAAGGATTTGTGTATGATACGATAACTAAAAACGGTAAAATAAAAACTTTTTTGCAAAAAAAAAAACCGACTTCCAAAAAAAACACTAAAAAAGTGGAAAATAACTTTACTTTCGGAAGTCGGTGGCGAAAAAGTCAATGAAACAAACAATAGTCACCGACTTCCGAAAGTAAAGTTATTTTCCACTTTTTTAGTGTTTTTTTTGGAAGTCGGTTTTTTTTTTGCAAAAAAGTTTTTTTTGAAGTCGGTTAAAAAAAGGAATCACTTTGTTGTCCGTCTGTCTGTTGTCCCTTTATATCGCATCGCTGACATAACGAGCAAATCGCGCTTCAAAGCCAGCTGTCAAGGCCGCTAGGATCTCGACCTACAGTACGCCTACGAGCAATACTTGCCTGTCAACGCCCTAAGTTCAGCGCATGGTGTGAATCATACGCTTTCTCAAACTAATCTTTCGGGGTTTCTTTTTTTGTGTATCAGCATCTGTTTAAGCGGTCTGTCCTGTGAGTGACTGTAAGGACTCCAGTCAGCCTGTAGGGTACCAGTCGCGGCTTAGGGCATCGCTAGGGAGGACAGCAAAGGACAAGCCGGATCTATCGGAGGTGCGTGCGGAAGCACTTGTATCTCTCTCCCAGGTCTTATAATTTTAGTAGAGGCAGTAGTTTTAGTCGGTAAGACTGCTATCCTATTACTCATATGGATGTTCCCATACTAAAGGAAAAGTGATACTAATATTACAATATTTTTTTATTAACTTCATTGAGGTAAGGGGAGTAGGGTGCATTATACCCGAGGAACTAATAATACTAAGTAGTATTTAAGCTCCTTGATTGATACCTAACATTCAAAAATAAATCTACTGTCCCCTAAACTACCTAGCCACCCATTTTCATGAATCTTTAAACAAAAACAATAACAAAGAATCAGAAGTAGATGTTCGCCCTCTCATTCTTTATGCCTTGTACCACGCATTTTCGAGCACATCTTCCTTTCCTCGCCAAATTAAACCCAACTCTAATAGTAACGTGTTTAGTACTAAAATGGTTTTATTTCAAATTGTCATTGAGTCGTTGAGGTCACAATTCAATTATCCATTCTATGCAAATGCGGTAGGTAAAAATGTTTATGAAATTAATGCGAAAAATTGAATGAGCGAACGGCTATGGACGAGGCGATAACTGGGGATATGATTTGCGGTCGGGAACTTTTAAACTCAGAACGTATAGACTGGGAGACAGACTATAAGTTTCACAGATAGTCGTTGCAGTAAATCTTTACAGTAGATTGATGGGCAATAACTTATTAAAAAACATTTGCAGAAACATTATTTTTAAAGAAAAGGTATTTACTTCGCGAAACCAAAAACAAATCTGCCCCGAAATAAAATCATCGAGTCTTTAATATCTTGAGCGGATGAATGTGACCAGTAATAGTAACTAACCAGACTGCATGATTTGAGTTTGCTTAGAACACTGATTACCTTACCCACAGATAATATAATACTACGCCTTACCGTACTATACTATCTATATCTATGCTACTATACTATAATTACCTACTACTACTATTATGAGTATAATATACGGGGTGGAAGGGACATCGACGCGAAAACGGAAACAAAAGAAACATAAATTCTTTCTGCAATGATTTCCTACGAAATTTGAGAAAAGTATTTTGCGATTTCTGACTTTTTTAGTACTCCAACGCTGGTTGGTCCCTTAGAAGTTTTTGATCAGTATTCGAAATAGGATCGATTGCCATGAAGAAAAAAATTGTGTTAAATTTTTATGCAAAATGTATGGGAAAAGTATTTTTTTTTAATTTCTGACTTTTTGAGTACTCCAACCTTGGTTTTTGATTTAAATGATTAGATTATATTATGGCTCTGATGGCTTTTTTCTGCAGAATAAATATAGACTCGATGTCTGCAGTTAAGAACAACCATACAAAATGCTAATCATTCGAATAGGAAACTATCGAAAATGAAATATTGTTATTAGGGAATATGGCAATATATCAGCAAAATGAATATTTAATAATATCAATATTTCGTCTTTTAATTGCTCACTAAATCACATTTTCCATCATAAATCCCAAAAGCAATGATATATCATTAATTTTTTGACAAATATTATATGAAACCTTTCGATAATGAATTCACGATTTGTGCCGTTGTGTCGCTAAAAAATAAATTACCTTTTATCTCAAAATCTTGCCCGGTTGGCGTTTAGCAGACACTAATGTGCGATAAAATCACATTTTATAACCAAAACACCAGGACCGTTCAGGACACTACCAAATTTTTCCGTTTAGGTACCGTTGTTGTAAAAATATTCTATTGGTTTTACAATGTGACCAAGTTGGTCGCATTCCACCACAGCTGCAAAGAACGGTTATTTTAATAAAAATAAGGTGGGATCTGCAGGTGTGTAACTGTTTAATACCAGCACGAGACTTCCTGTGGAATTGTCGATTATCTTAAAGAATAATAAAAATGCTGTAAAAATAAGTAAAACACCTGATTCTTGTGTTGAACATCAGGCACAATCGTACCTGGCCCAATGCTTTGTCATATCTAAATACCTACTTTTTGCAGGGTGTAATTGAAATAACGAATTCTGAAATCGTGAAAAAAATCTGTTGTTCCATAAATATTTTGTATAGTTATACGAAAGTAAACGTATGGAGTGAGCATAACTCGGGATTGGACTCTTGGTAAAATAATTCTATAAATAAAATTAACGACTCTTATTCAGATTTTAAGTTATTTCTTGTATATCGACACAATTAATGTAAACTTTGCTCCCCGACCTACGTACTCGTATCTTCATATGACAAGCAACAAGCCATAGCCTCCTTGGTATTCGCGAGCGCTACTGCCGTCTATTCTGAACATCATCAGGTTGAGTTAAGGATGTCGTTCTTCGTCAGACGTCCACAAATTATAGTCAATATGTTCAACCGAGCATCGGGTTCTTGATTCGATTCCCAGGACGGGCAAAGTGTTACTGAGTTTTTTTCATTACGAATGTCTCAGTACTTAGCAGCCACGGAGTCTGGATTTGGCCCCGGTCGATGCCAATAGGATCGTCCCCTATTAGGTATATAACTGGCGAATTATGGGTATATTAATAGGTATAGCTAACAAGCCCGTTACATGGAAAATTCATAGAAAATATTATTTTCCAGTCCTTTTTCACTTAAAATGAAATCGTTTATTAAAGGTCTATTTCTTTTTCAGATGGAACTGAGAAGGCACAGCTCTAGATCCGGAGGGACGTCTTTCCTCACATTCTGGATATTTTTGCTACAGGTGCGTAAGCATTTTCTGATTCAAACTACACATAAAAAAAACATTTCATAAATTGATTTTTTTAGCTAACAAAATAATCATTCCTTTGAGTTTTATTGAGGAGGGAAATTAACATAGAGCTTTCTTGAGAAAATATTAGTGTTCAAATTTTGCAGATATACGGTGTGGAAGGTACGCCGACGTGAAAACGGAAACCATAAACCTACTCAGTACATCATTCTGAACCCCCCACATAGAAACTTTTCGTCGGATAATAAAAAAAAGTCAGCCGTTTCCTACAAAAGTGCAACCTACACGGTCAAAATGTATAGAACGGTTGCGGAGGTCAGGGCAGTCACTCCATGTAAAATACAGACTAGAAGCCGACCCAACATAGTTGTGAAAAGGCCAGGCAGATGATGATGATGTATACATTTTCTGTCTTCTTCATTCCAGATGTTAGGAAGCGCGCGCCGCGGAGCCGAGGGTCACGGCAGATTGATGGACCCGCCGGCGCGCAACTCCATGTGGCGGTTCGGCTTCCCCAACCCCGTCAACTACAATGATAATGAGCTCTTCTGTGGAGGGTATGCAGGTAACTACCATCTTTTTGTGTTAAGCGTTCTTCATTAAGACTGGTTCAGCTGTAAACGATAAAGACAACTAAGTTCAAATAGCGTTAAGATTTGTACCAATGGATACATCTCTTCAAGAAGAATATTTCTTAGTACCTATCGCGACTTCTCTCGACTTAGAGAGGAGCTACAGAGTTCTTAATGTACCTACCTGTAAACCTGTAAATTCTTTTATTTCATCAATAACTCCGAACGGCAAAACAAAATCGGCGAATTGGCAAAAGTCTTGTAAGAAGCAAAGGTTCCCCTTGAAAAGCTATTTACAATAGATTTTTCGGTTATTGGACTTTGGGGCAGATACCCATAGTTCGTTGCCCATTGTCCTTTAGAGGAACTGTGGTGTGATTATTTATGTACCTCTGTAGAAAAAAAATTAGCAAATGTGCTTTTTGATGTGACCTTTGTGTGGTGTTTTATCGCCTGTGATATTTAAGCATATTTTTTTTGTTACACGTCGATTTTTGTCAATCAATATGTTAATCTACAGTAAAAACAGTACGCAACAAGATACTTCCGTATTTGTTCATGAATATCAAATGTTTAAAATAAATTATAAACAATGTTGAAAGAGGTACTTAAGATAATTATAATAAAATTATCGTCTGACCCGTAAATGTCGGCCCACTTTTTGTATAGGTACGTAATTATGAAAGTCAAAATGAAACAAAAAAATAATAAATAAACCGAATATAATATCAAACTGATAATTAACAAATTCATTACAGGACCTATGTATTCAATAATTATGTCGCTTAAATATAGAATTAGCGGATTAAATCAATAAACTTTACAAACACGCGCCAAACTCGGAATGACGCTGTCAATTGACTACAACGAATTCTAACTAATGTTTTTATGAGAACGCTAATGGTTTGTGTCTTGGTGACGCCTTCACACCGGCTGCTAAACGTCTGATGGACGCACAAAATTAGACATAGAGATTGAGCATTATCCTGGATTAAGAAATTTAAAGATACTTTTTATCCCTGTCATATATTTCTGTGGAATAATTTCAAACACCCGCGCGGATGAAGCCGCGGGCAAAAAGCTAGATAAGTAATATTTTACGAGTATAGTTAGTAGGTGTACTATTAGGTACACTTCTGACTTATCCATCGGGGACTGCAAGCGTGATGTTATGTTTTGATGTTAAACTTTGTTATGAATTCATAATTTAACCATATCCGCTTTTAATCTAGACAGGGCATTATCCTTGCATTTGCCAGAACGTTACCGCAAACATTTTTTTATCATAGTCTATTGATTCCACTAATGATGCTAGCAGTCAACGTACTTACGGAAAATTAAGTTCAATAACCTATCAATAAAAGCCTCCAAGGTTGAAGACTATTTTATTTGTCAATTATTCATTAAATAGCGAATACGAGTCAAGTTCGTGTAAATTGGATTCAGAATTTTTAAATAAAGAAATTGACCATTGTGAATGGTCTATGAACAAATCATTTTAGCTTATTTATTGTTTGTTATATAAATAGAGTGTGTATTAACTGATTGTGAAGCAGAGCAGCATATTATTTAACTTATTTTATTGAACTTTACAACATTTATTAATCTGGGGATGATATATTGTGTAGTTTTGCCGCTGGGAAATCCCATTTGGCAGCACAGGCTAATTTTAATTATAAAAATATTTTAATCATCTGAATGAACTCCCAAAATTAAAATTTACAGTAGATTTTCTAGACACTCCGGAATTTACCATCTATCCCCTGAGTCTATATGGGGTCTAGATAAATTCTAAAGTTGCTCTGTCTGCTTATCTGTCACCTTTTTTCACCTTAATGACTGAACGGATTTCGGTGTGTGGCACAGAGGTAGATTGCTCAGTCGCGGGCAAAAGTTTTTTTTTTTTTTTTTTTTTAATTTCAGTCCAATGGGAGCAGAACGAAGGTAAATGTGGGGTGTGCGGAGACGCGCACCACGTACCAGAACCACGCCCTCATGAGGCTGGTGGTATGTACGGCAAAGGTATCGTCACCAGGCACTACAGCGTTGGACAGGTCAGTGCAACTATTGCATCGATACTTTTTACTTAATAGACAGATTTGTGTTGCTGGGGAGTTCATGTACCACCTTTTCTTCTCCCCAGCTAAATCACTGTAGGAAGTGGTGGAGGGGGGATGTTTTGAGGGACTGTCGTCTGTAATTTTGACGTTTAAAAATTGTTGATCTCAGCCTAATTTTTATAAAAGACTTGATCCTGATGGGAAGTAGATAATCAGAAAGAGTTCTTGACGTTCTCAGTTTCGGTTCTGGAGAAGACTTCATCAACAGTTTCCTGGCTGACTTTCTGTTGAAGATTGTGTTGCAATCAATAAAGCCTTTCTCCCAAAATTCTTAAATCCAGAGGTGTCCGTCTCCAATAACTTCGGCGACATCTCAAAAATGTTGGAAGAGCAAAGTGTAGCAAAATTAACGAAAAAATGTTTCACTGTACATTTGGCAATTTGAGTACAGTGCAGTTGAGTAGGAAACTAATGGCATTCCACAGGAAATCGAAGTGGAGGTGGAGTTGACAGCAAACCACCTGGGGACGTTTGTGATGAAGCTATGCCCCAACAATAACCCGAAGCAAGAAGCCACGCAAGAATGTTTTGACAGGTTCGTAGCTCACGATTTTATCCGAAACGAATTTGAATCATGCTTGAAAATAATTAGTTTAAAACTTCCTCCATGCCTCAAATGCCTCGTTGGTCTACAAGCGCAACTGCTGAGCACGAGGTCCTGGATTTGATTCTCGGGTCGGGCAGTCAAATGGGGCTTTTCAATTAGGAACTTCGCATATAGAGCCACGAAGTGTGAATTTGTGCCCTGTTGATGGTAATCAGCTCGCCATATAAATGGCAACATGTGGGTGTGATAAGGCCTAACTCTTCGCATATTACAGGTGTGATATTATGTCAATTTGAAGCACCTTGTGACATGCGGAGCGACGGCCAAGGAAACAAGTGGCCTAAATCTTAAAACTAATAAAATAAAATCACGATTAGAAATTTTTAAGAGCTGTCCTTAAAAGATTTCCTGTTTCATCACTTCCAGGTACCCGTTGTACATATCGGAGACGAGAGAAGACAGGTTCCTGATTCCACTGGACACTGCTAAGAAGGAGATTTTCCGATACAGAGTGCGGCTGCCTCCTTACATCACATGCACGCAGTGTGTGCTGCAATGGACTTATTATACTGGTGAGTATTATTGGATGATAATGACACTGAGGACTTTGAAATTATTATTTTTTTGTCGCTGTCATGGCATACGAATGAATCGTTGGTCCAAAACTTCGCCTTCAACAGCGGTGTCGTCGGTGGCAGCGTAGAGGCCACTTTAACTATATGTTTTGAGGCACAGAGGGCGGGTAAGAAGGTGGAACATAGTTTGCGGAACAGCTCCAAACTACAAAGCCCCGCTTTGAAATGTTGTACTTAATAAAGTAACTTCTTCCAGGCAATATGTGGGGAGTATGCTCTAACGGCACAGAAGCAGTCGGTTGTGGTCGCTCGGAGACTTTTAGGAACTGCGCTGATGTCAGCGTGATCACCAGCACCGGTGGTCTCCCGCCTGCCTTTGCCGGAGACCTCAGGAGGGACTATCCCTTCCTTCTTTACTACAGGGACTTTAACATGCCCAGAAATGTCCACCCTCTTGTCGTCAGGTATACCAATACAGTTTTTTTCATCCCATGTACCATTTTGTCCATATTGTGTGTATCTTTTGTCATTTATTATTATCTGTTATATGTTTGAACGTATGTCATTATTTATGTAAGTACTATCTATAATAGTATATGTATCTTGTGGCTTAATTATTTCAGACAAAAACTGAAGGATATCCGAAAGGAATCGTACATAATTAGGTAAAACTATGTAACTATGTATAAAATTATATGTTTCATGTCATTAACGTGCACTATAATATTGATCGTTTTCTTTCAGCAACGATATTGACACAGATTCTGTGGAGGACTTTGTTCCACCGATCATTAGGTATACTTTGTCATGTCCTTGGAATGATTTAAAGGTTTTGGCTGATGACGTGGTGGTGCCTTTGTGAATAAACTTTCCACCCCTCTTGGATGTTATATGTTTCGTAGTTTAGTGTGTCCTGTTTGTGTACAAATTATGAAGTAACTAACAAGCTGTCAAACCCCGAATCTCTTTTCTTCGTATAATTAAATGTACAGTTGTATAAAACTTTAGTTGTGACTAACATGAACCTGTGTTGCAAGAGTGTACAGAATACCTGTTTGGAATAGACGCTTAATTTCTAGGCTTTTTCATAGATTACTGTCCTAGTGATGAATTTTAAGTTTTCAGGAACAGTTGAATTAAAATAGGCCTTTCGTCCTCGTATTGCGTACCATCGGACCACAATTGTAATATGTGCTTCCTAGAACTGAGACGTTCTGGCTGTTTGGAGTTTGTAATATCATCGGCACTTCCACTACCGTCGCTGACGATAGGCCTATCTATCTTACATGAAACCGATCTTCAGCGTCTTAATTTCCCTTGGTTCGTTGATCGTAGATGCATTAAAACTAATAACAATATATGTAGATGTTTTAAAATAAGCTTCTTTATTCTCGCGACTTCTTACCTATTAATATCTTCAATTCTCACATCCAAGTTCAAATCGTTTCGGTATTATTGCTAAGGTGTACCGTAATAATGTTAGTTGAAACTCGTTTCTCATTAGTTTCTAGTTTATTGTCACCAACCGGACTGGTTTCAAACAACCTCCCCGGCTATTGTAGGTATTCAACCTTTGGCTGTGTACATAAAAACGCCAAATATGCCAATTTTAGGCTAACTTTAATATGTTGGATTGAATTTCCAGGGATCAAGTGTGTGTGCCGACTAAAGGTTACAGAAGACTCCCGGGTATGCTGAGCTGGTGCCAGACCAACTGTCTGCGTTACCCTCCTAACTGTCCCGAAGACTTGTGTACTTGCCCGTGAGTATCAAATTGTTTAAACAATGTCATTAAAAAAATGTATTAAACCAGAATACCTATGCTGCGTTCGCTCGCACTAAAGTTTACAAACAGCTCAGTTTTGCTCTATAGTACCTACAACTTCATATTTTATGACTTTCAATAATTAGTCATTCTGAAATCAAGTTGATATTGGTTTTAAAATGGAGATAACATCAAAATAATATTATTTAGAAACAACAATTTCAATAGGTACGGAATAGATTCAATATTCACAATGGCAATAAAACATACAAATAGCGCCATCTATGGCATAAAAGTTTGTTGTATTTGTATCTCAATATCTTACTACCGTCATTGCTAATATTTTTCTTTATTAATCTTCTTTGATTAGGTATTTACTTTTTTCTTCATCGTTTATTTCCAGGCAAGTATGTGAGGCTGTGGGCGAGCTGGAAGGTCGCGAAGGCGCTGACGTATACTGCATGGACCAGTGCATAGTGTACCCGCCGCATTGCCCCGCCAACCGGTGTAGCTGTTATTAGAGAGAAGAGATTTTGAGCTGCTTTCCAGAATATAATTTGATTCAATTTAAAAATAAGGTTTTTACACACTGAGTAAAATTAAAAAGAATGATTTGATAATTTTTTGGGGGGCAATGACCGCAGTCTACTTGAATTATGAGTTTTTAGTATTGACACCGCAAAATAAATGATTAAATTATGATTTCTTTCTTTTATCGCGTTTAGATGTCGATACCTAATCACATCTACAAAGTTTCGCTGGCTACTTTCAATTGGCCTCGTATTGTGAAAAGCGGTTCTCATTCATATTAGGCACTTTCATTACGTAACATTTAATGTCTGCCTTAAGTTCCTTTATTTTCTCGAAGTAGCTCAAATTTTGTATACATTTGTATAATATTATAAAAATAAAGTAACTATATTTACTTTAATATTTCAAAAGTTTAATCCCTCACTTGTCAGATAGGTTTTGACAGCTGAGTGATTGACTATGTATAATGTGGTATAATTATTTATGTAGGTACCTAGAAATGAATTCTCCCCCGACGCATTTGAGGGTTATTGGTTTAAAAAGTGGATTTGAAAAATTCAACAATTAATGAAATGCTTGTACACTAAAACCTATATTTTTCCCCGAAACAATTTTGTTGTGCAATATACACTTGTATTACATTTTTAATTATGTTTTAAATTAATTAAAACTGGACAATTAGGTATAAATTATATTGTATTTGTAAATTGTATACACTGTACAGTTTTTAGGATATTATTTAAGTTCATTTTTGTCCATTAACAAAAATAGTGAATGTACTATCGAATATTTACCGGCCTAAATAATATTTTGCCATACTACTTGATAACATGTGCCAGAAAGTAGAAAGTAAGACTTTAGTACTTTTTTTATTTAGTTCCAATTATTTTTGTAAAATAAATAAATATTATGTAACTGTTGTTTTAAACTACCCAATTACCTACGTGCTTACTTATGAACGAGATGAGGATGCTAAGATGGAATGTGATGTACCGTGGATGGATATAAAGCACATACATACCGATAAACTCACGTATTTCTCCGATGCGGGGGCCGCGCGCTGGGTAGAAACTATGGAACGCAACCATAGAATAACAAATGAGTACTTACCTTTACATAAAAGTGGGAGTCTGATAGTGACACTTTTGACTTATAAGGTTTTTGTCATGGTATCGGGATGTGATGCGGAAGAATGAGCAAATGCCGTTTGAAAAGTTTTGAGTAAGTAAGTATTTATGTTTATAATGGGTGTAAAAAGACCCTTAACGAAGCCGAAAGCTATTCTTGTTGCCTCGTCATTGCAATCATTTTTTTGTTAGTTTGGACCATTCCTGGGAACATTCTAGTTACGGAGATAAAATTTATATGTACCTATGTGTGTTGTATTTTTGCATGTTTGCAAAAATATAAAATGACAACTGAATGGACGCGGTTATACGGCAGGCCACGAAGGAAGAGACGAGACGAACTAAATAGGTTCCAATATGTTCAATAAGTTCAGCAGAACTAAAGGGAGCTGGAAAGGAGTAGAGGGAAGCCTTTCCCAGGAGAGGGACGAAGCTGGTAAGGCTACATAAAAAAGAACTTAGAGAGAGATTATTACATCCAAACTTTTTAATAGAGTGGAAAACTAAAAATTCCACCCAACCCAAAATCCCGCCATTGGCGATGTTATCCGTTTAGTTTTACACTGTTGTTGTGATATTAAATCAATAAAAGTTTAAAAATACTACAAGTGATTACGTTAGATTAGTTAAAGAATTAAATTTTTATTAAAGTAATATACAATATTTTGTTTATTCAATTCAAGAAAATGAACACTCAACCCTAAAAATAATCATAGCGTTGAAACGAAACGCTTTTGACATTGACGTCGCTTATCAGTCCGTCGGTCGATTATTTTATTTACGCAGAGCAGTTTAATAATTTATAAAGAAAACAGTGCTTAGACTAAATAAAACTATATAAATACACAATGAGCGACTTGCTGGATGAAGACTTGGAGTTCCGTGGCGGTACCCTGCAGCTGTCGACGGATACCACTGCGGCGGAGAACTCGGAAAGTAATCGCACTAATACTACGGATAATACAGCGAGAAGGAAACCCCCGACTAGTGTTAATCCCTCGGTGTTGTCTGGTGCAAATTCCTTGACCTCTTCCACGTCTTCCTTTGCCGGTATGTTTGGAAATTTTATGATAAAGCACATTCCATGTCGGATGTTTTTTTTTGATGGGTCAGATAGAGGTAAAAATAAACTTAGTTACAATAGTCTGTTTAAAAAAATATTTTACGTAAATAGTATACTATTTATGGCACCAAGGTGAACTAATTGACATGACTAATAAATTCCCTATATGGAATAGAACTAATCCATTAACTGGAACCTACATACATATAGATCTACTTTACCTATTCTAAGATTAGAATTTATTCATTTTCATACCTACTATCATCAAAGGACTTTCCACACTATGGACGTAGACTACAACATTACAACTTATGATACAGATGCCAGAGGATCCGAGGATCAAGCAAACCCTCCAGCAGCAGCAGCAGCAGCTCCTTCACCCACAGATGTACATGCCGTATTTCCACGCTACGATGTGCCCTTTGACAAGGAGAACATCAAAGACTTCTTCACATTCCGTAAGGGGGTTGTGGACACTGCTATACAGGAGTGTATCACTGGACTATTGTTCCCTGAAGATGGAGAGTACTTGGGATCCTGGCTTTTGACAGAGTAAGCATGTTTTCATACTTTAGAGTAATCAAACAGATGTGTTGCGGTGGAGTTTATTCAGCCATTTCTTCTCCCCAGCTTAAACACGAGGAACTGGTGAAAGAATAATTCCCACATTTATAGGGAATGTTTAATGTAATTCTTATTTTCAAAAAGTGCTGATTTTAAGTTATTTGAATAGGTACATAAATATAATGAGTCTTGACTTTCATATTCTACAGACTGCTTTTTATTCACACGATCAGGCAACAAACTGTACCTTATCAAAAATTTGTTTTGCAAATGTTGTTATCATATCAGAGTACTGCAAATATTTATTAATTTTATGTAAGCTTCAAAACATCTGGTTGGAATATTTTTCCTTATTAGTCTGTTTATGCTGAGATGGATACTCTAGTGATAGTCGCATGCGCAAATGATTCAAGTTGATTAACTTAGCATAATAACCCTTTAATGTTCCCACAGCTGGGACACAGGTCTCTCCATGAAAGAGAGTGGGCTGTAATCCACCACACCAGCCCTAGGTGGCTAGTGGATGTCACATCTTCGAATTTTTGGTTACCCTTTTCTTATTATAAAGAAAACATTAATTTCCAGAATTACTCTATGGGATAATGAAAAAGAGAGGATTGTGCTCCTGACTTCAAGGCTGGTGATGACTATTAAGTATGACTTCATTGCTATGAAGCAGCTGGAATTCAAGAAGACATACTTGGATGATCTGGACACTATTGTTATTGGAGAGTTGGTCTATCCACCCTCATCTCTAGTACCGTAAGTAATAATATTTCAATTTAAAAAATTTAAATTATAAGTAAGGATGGACAAAGAGGTCTTATATCATTATTTATTCCTTCATACTGTACCTACTCAAAAAAAAATCAATTCAGGAAAAGTAGACAGAAAGTACCCGGATTTGGGTTAGGGAATGTGAAATGAGAAAATATAATTCTTGAAAAATCACTTACATAAATGGGAAAACAGAATATGAAACTTTTTTTTAGATTTTTTGTAAAATTTAAATGTATAAAAACCAAATAAGAAACAAAAAAGAAACTTGATAGTTCATGTAGTAACACTAACATTAACTGGTTTTTCTTTTGATATATCTAGAATACAACATTAGTATTTGATATTGACCACAACCTCTTTAGGCAAACAGTGGGTTTATTCCCTTTGAATAAATTCATATTTTTATAAATGCACCTGATAAAAATGACTAAGTTATACACTCAATAGTCCCAATATTTCTTTATGAAAACCTTAATCACCACACCTGTAATCCTGTAAAAATAAGGCAGCGGTGTACCTATAATACTCCCAAGATTTATCCGTCATGTTTAAGTCCCACTTAAAAGGGTGCGAGCCTATTGCCATCAAGCGAGCACATATCCAGGCTACTGCTACTGAGAAATTCCTTATTGTAAAACCCAAACACAAATAATTAAAATATTGCAGAATTATCTTACTATCTAAATGTAATCTCTGTAGATAACAATATGTTTAGTCATAACTTCATAAGTTTTTATTATTTTATTGTTGCATATGATTATTTCATTGTATTGTCAAATTGAGTGTCACGACCAATTACAATGGATAGATAGTGTAATCTTTGTTGTTTTAAAGAAATTAGTAAGGATTTCTTTAGAATCATGGTAGACTGGCTGCATGATGCAGGTTGTAACTGCAGCCTGCAGACTATAAATGGGGCTGTCATAGCCACATAGAGGGTCATTTGAGGCTTCACCTCAAAAATAAAAATTGACTAAAAGAAGAAAGAGATACATGGTATGGTGTAAGTCACAAAATACGTATGTTGTAGTTTATAACTAAATTGACACTCACTGGATATCTTCCGTAATTATCAATTATTGTGAGCTCCCGCTTATCCCGTAAGTGACAGTGTAAGTTAAGAAATACGTCATGTTAGTTGAAAACGCATTTCATATGAGTATACGTAATGATTCAATCCACCTGCCAAAATCGATTTTCACAAAAAAATCTGATCTAGAAAAGCCATTTCAGGTAGGACAAATATCCCGAGAAAAGTATGCGCATCGGGAACTAACACTCTTCTATCTTTGGAAATGCGCGATCATGATATTTAATATAGAGACCCCTCTTTATTACTTCGCGGCACGAGGTTCGTGCTAATTCGTAAACACGAAGATTACCGAAGCGCATACCTCTTCTGGTTTAAATGTGGGTACTTTAAAGTTCCTAACCCATGTGTTGGTACACAGTCGTCTGAACGGCATCGCTTCCGGTGTCACGACGGTCGTGAAAGACTGCGTGATAGACCGGCTGTGCCGCCGACCCTCGCACGAAGACGTGGAGCACCAGAACAGTAAACTGTTCGATCCCAAGTATTTTGAACCTAGGTACCTTTCAGTTGCTGTAGGAAACACTTAACGTTGCTAGCTTCTTTTGGGTTAATTTCGTATTTATATTTGCGTAGCTTGATGTAGAGAATGTATATTATGTAATATAGTGTAAGTTTCTGCACTTAACATTATTTGATTTTACGCCAAATCTATTGTCTTAATAGATTTTTTTTTGAACATCAGCTCGTTTTCTCAAACATCTAAATAGATGCCTAAATAGAAGCACACTGTTACATATTCAAAGCTCGGTTCAGTGCGTTGAAACTCCAACCTTGCGATAAATATTATGCATTTATTTAGGTGTAGCATTCGTGAAAACGGGCATGAGAGTAGAGCTTTCGGGACAATTAATACCTAACGTTGACTAAAGACAGAATGCAGAGGGATTACAAAATAAACACAAAAGTCTGTGAAAAATAATTAACTAATAGGTTTTCCGTTTTTGTCTGGCTGTCCTCATTTATTTGTGGTGTCTGCATTCGCTTTGTTTTGTAAAATAATAACAAATGGGTAATTAATTTATTAATAATCCAGAGGTAATTGCAAATACAACATTTTTGTCTCGATTAGCTGACCACAATAAGATTGCTTTTCCCGTGTACAACAATATAATTAAATGTTCGAGCTGACAAGGGTAATAGTTGGGATCATTTGAAAATATTCTTCTAAAGTTATTGCGCTTTTGTAGTTATGTCGATGTTGTAAAATTAGAACGTAGACAGTAGAGCTTTGTATAATATTTATGAGGCATAAAGGGTCTTGGTCAAAATGGACTTAAGTTCAACAGAATTGAGATAATTCCCAAATCTCTCTCGCTCATAATAAGTTCTTCAAATCATTGTTTTGTGACAAGTACCAAAATCGCCGGAGACCAGAGCCACGGTCAATTAAAAAAATGTTATTTCCTGTCTTTTGTCAAAGATTTGAGACTGCAACAGTCATTTCTTTTTAAAGTAGATTTTGTCGAAAACATTTTGCGAAACCTAAACTCACAGTAATTAATCCGACCTAGGATGGTGAGGGCCTAGAATCGATAAGACTAAAGGTTGTTGTTGTTACGGAACCCCCTTGTTTAACTAGTTTTATTTTTACTCTGAATAATAGGTAAAATCTTTGGCAAAATATAGGAAAAGGCAACATATTTCAAATGTCTCAATTTCTATTCTCCGGTGACATAGGGACTTATTGTTTTAAAATGATTTGAAGTCCTAATTATTAGCTAATGTTTGAGATATATTTCATTTCTGTTGGGCTTATGGCCAGAGTTCTTAGAAAAATGCCTATGGTCCTTTGAGGTGACGCTCAACATGTCGACTATAGAAATTTGAAATGCCGTAACGGTATTATGCGCGCCAATGGATTTGCAACTTTCAGGTCAGCGGCGAAAGTTGAAAATGTAACAGCAGGCCTATTTTCACTTGTGAAATTTCAAATGTCCACCGTTAATGATTTGTAACCACTGCGCATGGTGTTGCCAGATCGAGCGCAACATGACGGGCGTCTTGTTGTTGCAAAGCATCGTTTTAAACCGAAAATAAATATTATAGTTCTGCGTAATGTGGCGGAACGCGTTGTGTGACATGCTGCGCAACTAGTCAATATACAGGGTGGCAGAGACACCGACGCGAAAAAGACTACCACATACTCAGTACATCCTTCTGAAGCCCCGCACATCGAATTGTTTTTTCGGAAATGAAAAAAAAAACAGCTGTTTCCTACAAAAGTGCAATACCTACACACACAGTCAAAATGTATGGAACAGCTTTTTTTTTAAATTACTGATGAAAAATTACGATGTGGGGGGGTTTTGGGGAATGATGTATTGAGTACATGGTAACCGGTTTCGCGTCTGTGTCACTTCCACCCTGTTCATTCATCTTGACATTATTAGAAATTATTTTAAGTACTAAGGTCTAGCTAAGGGCATATTAGTATTTTAATTGTAAAGCATGCGACATTTTCTGGATGGCACACAAAACACTGAATAGCAATACCTAATATTTTTCATTAAACTAATGTTATTTTATTTACACTTTAAATTTTCATATAAATACATTGTAAATCATGCATGTTTCTAGTAATAGTTAAGCTTATTAGGAACATAAAAATGTTTTAGTATTATTAGTAGTACGTACTTATTATTTCACTCATTCCGTTCGGTCCCTCTGGTCGACTAGGGGAATACCGTGTAATAAGTTTTCATGAAAAAGACAATACGAAAACATTGCTTTGTTTACTTTAAAAACTATGATTTCTAAGTCGGGTACGACAATGGGGTCAAAAGAGTATAAAATTATTCCGCAATGTTATGCATTTTGCGGGAGGACAACTTACAACAGTACAGCTGCAAGAAATCACAGCTACATCTCCATTTTGGCTTTTAATCTCTTTCTTTCAATACATTTCACTAAACAAAAATGTTTACAAATGGCGGGCAATCAACGTTATTCGAGCTCCAATAGATCTATAAAGCATTATGCCAACAATTAGTAATTTTTGAACAGGAATAAACTGGCCTGACCGACCGAACCCTGATTGGAAATTTTCTAATATTATGATTTCTAATGACATTAATATTGACAACAGAGAGCGCCACCTCCGCGGCGTGCGCCTGATGTGGAACAAAGGCGAGCCGGTGCCGTTGAAGACCGTATGGAACCCCTTCAGCCACGACGTGCCCTTCATCACGTACGCCTCGCATCCGATCTTCTGGCATAAAGGTGAAGGTGATATGTACAACTTTTTGGTATCTATATGTGTTTAGTGTGTGTGTTTTAGTCTGTAGTTTAGCGGCATCTTAACACCACATGAACCATCATAGGTGCCGGACGTTACGCAAAATCATACATCACGCATGCAGAGATTACACCGACGCGAAAACGGAAACCATATACTCAGAACATCATTCCGAACCCCCCCCCCCCCTAAATAAAATGACACCAATATCTCAATGTAAATATTTAGCTTTCTGGCATAAAAAAATAAACAAACTCAAGTACTCCTCAAAATAAAATAAATTGAAATGGCTTCGTTAGAGCCGTTACATGATTCTCTGAAAATATTTCGTGTATGAATAGTTAGACCTTATAATATATTATATAACCACCTCCTTTTTTAGAAATCTCTTAAAAACCAAAAACTGGCCAAACCTCAGGTGTTGGTTCTTGCTTTTGAGCTATGGGCGTAAGGGTAGAAAGAGTACAGCTGTGTCTGCACACCAGTAGCGCAGGCACGCAATAAGCCCATTCCTGCCGGCTTCCCTTCGGAAATCCAAGTCAGTAGGGTATAATAATGAAGGTATTTAATACACCCTACAATTTAAATATGTATTACAAAACGCCTGCCAAAATTACAATTTTTGTCAATAAATTCCAAAAAGACAACATTTTGCTCCTAAATAACTCGTAGGCGTCCCGGCTTTTTCCTTCTAAAATGTCTATACAAATCTATGTCGTCATGACGTCACTTAGAGCCACGTGACACGCGTTATCTTAGGAGTCGGTAAGCCGGAATAATGCGGGTTATAGGCAATAACTGTTTGCGAGTAAACGAGATGCGTATATCGGAGAGTGGAGACGCATGTATTGGCGCGGGCGCCGTACTCGGTTCGATTCGTAATATTTCGTAATGCTTCGGGCTCGGCGCTCGAGAATTTGTAAACAAATGCATTGCATTCGTATTTTTCATGTGCATGAATGTAATGTAGTAATGGCTTTTATTTTGTTTTAGATAGGTAATTTGCAATTTGTTCGTTGTATTAATTGAATTGATTAGTGTATCAATTAGAAATTAGTTTGTGCGTGTATTGTGTAGTGAAAATTAAGTATAAAAGTACGTTGAAATTAGGTATTTGGGTAAGTAGATAGTTTATCAAGTTGAAATTTCTTACCTATTTAGAGTAGATTTAAAAATTAATTAGAATTAGGATGGCATTGATCGCTTTAGACTGCTGTCTCACAGATTATTTGCTTTGCGAAGAAACTAGTTTTTATAGTAGATCATTTCCAGATGAAATAATATCTTCTTTGTTAATCAAATTTCCGCAAATATTTGAGTTCTCTGCTTTAAAGAATGAGTTGAAAGTCTTATACACAACTCAATCTTTGAATAAACTAGATGTTTACGAGCTTTATCTCAATTTTCAAAATTCATTATTATGTGACACTTTTCCACAAATTACAAAATTATGTAGTATATTTTTGACACTTCCTGTTACAGTAGCATCCGCGGAGAGGTCGTTTTCGGCTTTGAAGCGAATTCATACGTACATGCGTAATTCTCAAAAACAAGAACGATTATCTGATCTAGCCATTCTTTCTATAGAGAAACATTTGTTACTTAAAATTAAGAATAATCCCGGCTTTTATGATAATGTCTTAGCGCACTTTGTAAGAAAGAATAGACGAATAGCTTTAGAGTATAAGTAGTTATTATAAGTAGAATAAGTGAGTAGAGTAGTCTTGTTGTTAAGTAGTAGTAGTAGTAGTTTTGCCTAGTATAGTAGACATCATACGTCATCAGTTCATCACACCACAACCGGCTTTTTTCAAAGCCACTTTTATTATACTTGCAAGACACTGTTTCAATCTATCAGTCAGTGCTTACACGTATAGTAAGGGTGGACTGAGAAATATGTACGCCCTACCTACGCCCCCCTCCCCGGGACTACGCCTGGCCTTGGTAAGTGTTTTTTTTTTTTTTGCTGCGGCTTCCCTCCTTCATGAAATCACCCGTCGCCACTACTGCACACACACTTGTACGCTACAACACCAAGCGAGCCGCGTGAGGAGTGCAAGGCGGCTAAACTCCCCTGGACTGGAGAGCTCATATTACACCCATATTCATCGCTGACCACATTTATTCACAGAGGGAACCGCAGACGAGAAATCGACCTACGACATGGAAACATTCGCCGTGAAGATACAAAGAGCAGTAGAGCACATGACAACATCAGCTTGCTGCATACACCACTCCCCCATAGTTATCCAGAGCTACGTAGGAGTGACTTCGCTACTGCACAATAAGACTGGCATGGGGTTCTTCAAAGTCAGGGGAAAGTTCAGCTTCTAAGGTATAACCCTTTAAGGAATATCATTATTATGTTGAAATTAGGCTATCGAGTACAACGCAGAGATTTAAAACGTTAAATTTGAACTACTGTGTCTAAAAATGTACATGTTTCCGTTTCGTTGGCTAGTCTTGTCCCGCTCGATCTTTCGTAAAATCATATAGATCTATCGTTTCATTCGGTAAATGTGAGCTAAACTCTCAATGTAAACACTTTTACCGGCGATCTATGTACGGTGAGGTCACGTCTAATGGTTTAAATCTTAGGTACCACAACGATGTTACAAAATATGGCGGTAGTTAGATAAATAAAAGCTGGGACTTTGTTATGTTTATGAGCTAGAGTTCCTAAAGAAAGCGTTACTTAGATGGCCTGAAGATTAATTATTTAAATCAGTTAATTGCATGGAAATTGTAATTGTTTGGACCTCGGTTTTCTGGTACGCTTTGAGATGTATGAACTAAATGTTTGGTAGAAGAAAGTCAGGATATAAGAAGTCTCACTTAAAAATTTATAATTCCTAGTGTGGAGTAACGTTAAAAAAAAGATAAGTTTATGATTAAAAGGCTAATAAGTCACTAGTTGTGTTTTCTTGGGAAACTAATCTAGCTTTATCAATATCCAGACTTTAAAAAAAAAAAAACGTTGCTCCGCACTAGGAATTTCGTATATGTATCGTAGGTGCGTGTATTAACACAAATAGCTAGACCCGGTACAATTATCTGTAGGCCATACAAATATTTGTTCCGTGCGGGACTCGAACCCGCGACACGGAGCAGCCAGGCACTCAGCCACTGCGCTGTGTTTGTCTACACAAACTCACAACTGCGTTGTTCTTTTTAATTTTGCAAGAGATCTTATAAATATAAAGAAATCTCTGAATGTGTGGCCAAGTCAAAATGTTTGCTGTGCGAATATTTAGTTGCAATGAAGATGGCAACTGTGAAACTAGTGGCGCTAGCATAGCTGATTCCAAGCATCGTCATTGGTTGAAAATCTCGTAATGTCATTTAATATTTCAAATTAGCTTGATCTCATTGGTCAGATTGGGACCTATCTATGGTCGCGCCATCTACAATTAGCTTTTAAAGGTATTCCCCATTCATAAAAACTGAATATAGCAAGGTTCCAGTTTACGTGTACTTAATCGATAATAATAATATTGTTAAATTACTTACATAATGATTTGTATGTTAAGCCTTATTATAAATTACTGGAAGTGAAGTATCTTGTGGCTGGTTTAATAAGAGTTAATAGAAAAAGCCTTTCCGAAGGGGGGCTTGTTAGAAGGTCCATTTAGAAAGTGGTGAGGGTAGGATTTAGAAAGCTGTAAAATTGTTTTAGACTACGAGTTCAAGACACGATTTGCGCATGCGCCAAAGAAGTTGTCATTTTGCACGTCGTGTTATTACATTTTTGGGTGTAGGTATAGTCAACCTAATAACTTAATTTCTTTACCACCTAAAATTCACAAATGTTACTACCGAGTTCACTGAGGGTCTGCCACTTATGTCCTAAGTAATAAGGTTGAAAAGTGGTCGACCCTCGTTGAGCTCGGTAGTATCTACGTCATAAAACAACAAGGTCTATTTGTCCTTTGTGGTAGTTAGACATTTCCAACCATTGTAAAGTTTCAATGTTCTGAGACTTGTTTTGTAAAGTGGTTAAGGAATAAAAAGTCTACCAAACCAAGTTAAAGTTTCTGTAGAAGCGACGCCGACGGCGACGGTGGTTGGACGTTGCTGCTATTCGAATCGAACTGTATACTGATAGATATCGAAGTCTCGAGTGAATAGATAACTTTAAGATAAGCCTGTATAATCGTGGGTTGCTTAAAATAAGTGCAGAAACTAAAAAAGCCTATAAACACGGCTGCGGGCGTAACTGAATAAAGGGACCGCAACTGAAAAAAAAAATGCTTCGAAAATTCGTGTCTCAGAGAATTATTTGTTTGTGATAATAATACTTTACCCATATTATAGTTGTATAAAATACATTTAGCGTTTAGTTTTTACCATACGCAGAATGTATTCGATAAATTATTTAAATAAAAAAAATATAATTACATAATTATGTTCTTATTTTATAAATTAAAAATGGAAACTAATTATTAACTCTAAAATATAACAATGTTCATATAATAAAAATTTCTAATTACTAAATTATCTTTCAAGTACATATGTAATTTACTTTTAATTAAATGCATCCGAAGGCGCCGCAACCGCATACCGCTGGATTCTATGTATGTACAGTAACTCTATGAACAGGTTTCCATTAAGGGTGAAAGGTGCTAGGGTAGCCCGCGAAATTAAAATTTGCAGGTCAGTGTCGGATTGTATGTTGATTAAAATATGATTCGCGACCGTAACTAATCAAGTTTTATTGAGTTATAATTATTAAAATCATCAACACAACCCTCAAAGTTCATTTTACCCCATTGAATGACTTTTTCATGAAATTTTATCAAAATCGGTTCAGTAGTTTGGTTTTTAAATCAAAATATCTTGTAAAAATATGTTATCCAAGTAAAAGAAATTGCGAAATTGATACTTGACAAGGCTTTGTGTGTGATACGATAACTAAAAAGGGTAAAATAAAAACTGTTTTGCAAAAAACTCACTGACTTCCAAAAAAAAAAAACAAAAATATGGAAAATTACTTTCGGAAGTCGGTGACTATTGTTTGTTTCATTGACTTTTTTGCCACCGACTTCCGAAAGTAAAGATATTTTCCATGTTTTTTGTGTTTTTTTTTTGGAAGTCGGTTATTTTTTTACACAAAAATATTCAAAATAAATTTATTTTCGCAAGTCGGTGGCAAAAAAGTCAATAAAACAAACAATAGTCACCGACTTTCGAAAGTAAAGTTGTTTCCATTTTTTCGGAAGTCGGTTATTTTTTTGCAAAAAAGTTTTTGTTCAAATAGCAAAAAACGTAAGAAAATTGAATGTCGCTGGCTACCTTACCTTTCATCTCAATGGCAACCATGTCGCCAGACTCGGCGGCCGAATTGGCGACTACAGACAGCAACGAGTAGCGCCGTCATTGGCTGTCACTAACAGAGCGGTCGTATTCTTTTGTTTACAAATATCTCTCGCTAAACTGAAGAGGAAAAATACCTCTGCCGTAAAAGTTGTGACGTCACGTTTGCAATCAAAACCGCAGCACCACACATATATGATATATTGGATGTCGCGTTTCGACTATAGACCTTCGTTTGTTGTTTTTGGGGCTTGAAATGGCTTGTTTTATGTTTAGTATAACTATGGTCAAATATGTCACATGAAGTAAGTTGGCTTGGTAACTGGCGACCTACAAGTTTTACGAAAATAAATTATGGAGCTGGTCTGACAAATTAGGATATCTCTCGAACTGCAAAAAATCCCGTTAAATCCTTTCAGAGGGTAATAGTACTAATTATATAAGTTTTTTGACATACTGCATTTACGGGAAACATAGCAATTAAAAAAAAAACGATGTTTTTTTTTTAATGAAACGCGATTTTCGATACAGTGTGCGGCATGACGAATCACAGTGGTCCGTCATTTTTTGTTGTTTCAGGTTGCAGTGGCCTTCAGGAGAGCACCTTAAATGAGATTGCTAGAGTTATAGAGCTTTAGGCTTGTTTATCGTTCTAATAGAATATGGTAAAGGAAATACTTATAAAATGTTGGATATGAGTAAGTGATAAACAATAGTCTCAAAATATAAAAAAAAAATGTTTGAAATAATGGAATTAGAAAATGAATGTTACATAGCGTATCGTAGCTTTTGCATCTGTCAAATAATATACATACATAATAAATAATTTTGGTTATTAGCAAAAGTTTGTTGATACAGTCCGTAAGAATAGGCTCTGTGTATATGTGGTCCTATCCTAAAATAAAGTATGTAGTCTCTCGCAGATACAGTATCAATCGGGTCGACGATGAAATAAACTTGAAAATAAAAGAAAATTGCTATGTGTAGCTAGTTTAGTAGAACTGAAGGAATTGGGCTAGTGTTGTTCGTAGATCAGTCGATATCGGTAAATTATAACACTGTTAATACTGATATTTGTTATTACTTAAAATAATTAATGTATGTACCTTTTTATGTATGTTATATTTATTTTTAAACTCTATTATTAATATAAAATTACAGATATACTTAATTGCATTTATTTGGTTGCTCATGTATTTAGTCATAAAATATTATATTGTTATAACAATTTCAAATAACAATTTAAATAACAGTTAGGTAAAGTATGAAATGAGCATATAAGAGGAAGTATGGACATATGATGAGCAGGGATGGAACACATGTGACTAAAAGAGTGATGAATATAAATGTTTATGGTTGGAGAGGGAGAGGAAGACCAAAGAAAAGGGGGTGGATTGTGGGAGGAATGATATTAAGAAAAAGGAGTAAATGATAGCGTTACGATTGACAGGGGAGAATGAAGGAAAAAAAAGTGTTGCGCCGACCCCAATTAACATGGGGCAGGAAGATGATGCATAACAGAAATTATGTTCAATTTAGTGTTTAATTTAGTATCTGCTGTACCTAGTGTAAGTTTTGCTCAGATATAATGTGATTATTATGTACAACTTATCTTGAATTAATTTTAATTATATAAAGTAATGCTGAGACAAGTAGTTCTACGACAATACTTTTGATGTTCGCTATTTCTAAGCCACTCATAGCTATGTTGGCCTCGATATAATTTTTTTTATAAAATACTTTTTAAATGGTTTCTATATTCTTACTTTAATATATTTATCTTTGTTAGTTATACATAGTTTGATTACAATTTAGGTACCTGCTTCCATATTTACCATTAGGTTATGTGCTTAAAGTTGATATAAATATACTTTATATAGATTATATTCAGTTGATGTTATGCTAAGGGCGAATTTCACTGATTTGAACGCGATCAGCGCATCTGAACCGCGTTAAACAGCTGTCAGTACAAATTTTTCGTATTAATGATGAGACTGACGGCTTAACGTTCCGCGGAAAGCACGTTAAGCCGTTGGTCCCGGCTGTCAATTGTAGATCTTTGACAGTCGTTACGGGTAGTCAGTGGTTCGAAAGTCTGACAACCAGTCTTAGCAAGAAGTATCGTGATACCCAGTACTAACAGGTTTGTGGAGGTCAGATAGGCAGTCTCTCCATGTAAAATACTTGTACTTATCTGCATCCGGTTAGATTGGAAGCCGACCCCAACATAGTTGAGAAAAGGCTAGGCAAATGATGATGAATGATGACACGGACAGTCCATGACCAGATGTGCTCATCGCATTTAGTTTCATTGAGAAATTGGCCCTAACTATACAGTGAGTTATATATAATGTGCTGTGTTGTATATAAATATAATTTGTAATAAAGGCTGTCGAAGGTCTGAAGTTAATAAATTAGATACTTACATTGATATATTTTTGGAATATGTTAGTGCAGTTATTAATTATTATTAGTATTAGATTGCGGTGTGCCGTTTAAAATAATGTATTTTCGACCATAATTGCGTTGAAATAACAACTGTTTTCGATTGATACGCATCTTCATAATTTGTATGCTGTATAAGGTGCGTAGATTAATGAGATTCACATTAAATAGGAATGAAATGAAAGATTTGAATTAATTAGGTTTTTAAAGGGTCATTATTAGTCTTTTTTTTTTCTTAATAAAATATGATATTGCAATACGTTTATATTATTTTATTGATAAAGTGACTTTGTATCACTAAAACACAATGCTTTGGTCGGTAAATTCAAATGTAATTAAGTTATGAGTGAAGGTCAAACAAAAATACTAGTACGGTATACCGGGTGGAAAGGACACCGTATTGAAAACGGACCCCCATACTCAGTACATCATTCTGAACCCCCCACATAGAAATTTTTCATTGGTAATTAAAAAAAAACAGCTTTTCCATACATTTCGACCGTGTAGGTATTGCACTTTTGAAGGAAACAGCTGTTTTTAAATAATAACCGACGAAATTTCTATGTGGGGGTTCACAATGATGTACTGAGTATGTGGTTTCCGATTTCAATACGGTGTCCCTCCCACCCCGTATAAAAAATACTCTTTACATATCTGGTTTTGACGTAATATTTAATAAATTAAATGTTTATAAAATGTTCTAGTGAAATGTTTTTACAGTTCGATGTCACAAACACGATTTTTCGGTGTATAACAACGTTTTAAGTGTGCTCGTCACGTTCTATTCAAAATTATATCTTGGTGATTATAACAATGTTTTCTAATTTAGGTAAATATGCAACAATATTTTGATTTGAAAGTCTATGGAGTTTCTTGCCCTTCTCTATAGAGATCTACGCTTTGAAATGACCAACTTCTTTTAGGTACTTTCACATGTTATTATGCCTTGTGGCTAGCATTGTAGCTTCGTCTTTTTGTTTTTTTTTTTGTTTACTTTCAAAAGTGCCTGTAATGGTCTAATAGAAATAATTGCTTGGATTTTGAATAAACATCTGAATTCAATTTTAAAATACCATTTTAGAAGTAACATAACAAAATCAAACGTTTCAAACCTTTTTTTCATCATTCTTTTTGCATCAAATGTTTTAGGTTAGTTTAGTTACAAATTACATTGAAAAATGGTTAAACAATGTAGTCAAGTTAGTTCAACGATATACCTAAATAATTAAATTAGTAATTAAATAACACCAAACTAAATATTTTTAAGTGCGTTCATGTTTTGCAGGCCTATTTTCACGCAGGATATATTTGTCTAAATATTTGCATCCAGTAGCCAATAAAAAATACACCTTACCATAAGTCCATGATAAGGTATATTTTATATTAGTGAAATTAAGTGAATATTCGCCAAGTTAGCATACAATAAACAGAAAGTTTGTAACATCTTTTCACAGAAAACATTATATTTACATAATATAATATTATAATAATATACAAATTATATATGTTGCTGTTTGTGTACTCGTAAAGTTTTGACCTTTGTGTCATTGAAGTTTGTCTTATTACCTTTAACTATTAAATATTTGAATCACAACGGTATGTAGTTTTATTTACATCACACACACCAACATCACCAAAAGAATAGAAATATAAGTCGTTTGGAAAGCATCGGTAAGATTACTATATTACGGTTGGAAATCACAGTAGCAGCAGTATACAGGGTGGTAGGGACACCGAGGCTCCCCAGGAATGTGCCTGTACAGGCGTTGCACAGAGGAGGCTCCGGACAGGTCTTTTCAGAGGAAACGGAGCCTCCTCTCATGTGCGGATTGTGACCACTGGGGTGGTTTTAGTGAGGTAAAAATCCCACACTCCCTGGTCTTATCCCCAAAGACCGGTCGCCTTTTGAAGGTTTCCCCCGAAAACAAAACAAAAAAAGGGACACCGACGCTGAAACGGTTAACACATATAGGTAAACTTTTCGTAGGTTATTATAAAAAAAAACAGCTGTTTCCTACAAAACTGTAATACCTACAAGGTCAAAATGTATGGAACAGCAGATATTTTTTTAAATTACCGCTGAAAATTTTCTATGTGGGGAGTTCAGGATGATGTACTGCATACTTGGTAACCGTTTTAAAGTCAATGTCCCTTCAAAGTAAGAAACTAAAACTCACCTTTGATGATCGACCCAAACCGTACGAGAACACAATTTGAAAACAGGAAGTGTAAGAAAAACATTTTAATATTAAAAACAAATGCTTCCCCGTTGATGATGGATAAGAATATTAATAAAGAATAGAAAGTATTTGAAAATCAGTTATGCGAGAAGCGCTAGGGTAACCCGCGTAATTAAAATTTTCTCAAATTGCAAAAAAACTCAAGGTTCGCTTCCACTTTAATGTAACAAATCAAAACATTACAAAAACTCGTTCTCACTCCAGTTGGCGGGTAAATAACAATTATCCCAGAAAGATTCTTCTAAACGAAGTTTGGGATCATTTTCATCGGCTCTAATTTCCCTGACGTATCTTATATTTTCCATCCACGATAGATCATTGACTACATTTTCATTGTATATCGGTATTAACCTGTTTTTCTCTGTATTAGCAGAAGTATTTTCTTTATTAGTTTTGCGAGCTCGATATACTCTTTTAGGTTTAGTTTCATTTTCATGTATAATTTTCTTCTTTCGTGGACCTCTTTTCTTTTTTGTAGATAAAGGGTTTTCTGGTACAATAGCTGTGTTGTTTATGGGTATTTTTAAATTTTCAGTAGCGGTAAATGGTTGAGTTTCATTCTCAACTGCGTTAAATGTTATGGTTTGTACTAAGTTTAAGTTAGCTTTATTTTTAACTGTGTCTTGGTTCACAACTTTATGAGTCTTAGAAGGTTGTGTTATGTTTTTAAAGTCATTCAATGTATGGCTGGAATCATTGATTGTGCATGTTCTGTTCGAATCGTACCAGTACCGTCTTTGAGTTTCAGGAATGTTTTTTATAGAAGGATAAAATGTATCAGATGAGATGGTATTATCCTTTTCATTGAAAGTCATTAACGGATTGTTATAAGTATTGATTTCTTTTAAAGGGTCTTTATTTTGGACTATTTTAATTTTTTTATTAGTATTAGCAAGAGCAGCCACTGCTGGTTTGTTTGCGACACTACTAGTTTTAACGGTTTTGTCAGGCTCAATAATAGAAGCGTTTTTATTGTTTCGTATTTTACCAAGACCGCCAGTCTTCATTATATAATTTCCTTTGTCGTCTATATTACCCACTAATTCACCAGTAATAGCTCCGTGAGAAACAATATTTATATCATTCTGCTGAATTTGCTCAACACCTTCAAAGTTATGAAGTATACTTTGAGAATCATTCACATCAGAAGCCGTTATATTAAGTGGGTCTCCAGCTTCTCTTAGAGACAGACTATACATTTCTCTATGTATATCCGCTTCAACAGTTATTCTAGAACTAGCATAATCTGTTGTAGTAGGACTGGTATCATTATACATCAGATCATCATCACCAATATTGGAAAGGTCTATTATTTCAACATCTTGATTGGCTACTGCGACATCTATAGGCCTTGCTCTATCTATTTGAGTAAATTGAGTTCTATCTTCATCAGGTATTGAGTACACTGGTGATATGGAACCTGTAAGGTCGCTAGCGTTTTGGATGGAAGTTGCATTGTGCATTGTGTGATTGACAGTTTCTAGTTCTTGATGATCTAGAATTATTGCTTTCATGCAGCGAGTTAGCTTTTCAATAACCTGCAAGAAAGGAGATGAAGATGATAAAGTTTTTAAATTAAATGTTATTTGGTAATTGAGGTAGTATTTATTTGAAATGGAATGAGTAATTGAAGCCGGTCTAATAGTATAAAGTTCAATCTGAATTAAAAAAAAACCACAAGCACAAACAGTTATGGTATTTTTTACAATCAATAGGCTTATCAGTCCTTGGGTAAACAAAGCGTCATAAAACTATAAATACGCAGAAAAACTCTACAATCATTATCAACAAACGCAATTTTGCTATAAATTAATAGGGAAAATTAATTTAATGCATAATTCCAAGAAGATCTAGATATGTACGCCCCTGAGTTTCCGTTCGGAAACAGCGCCGGCGCTTGTGGGTATCACATCCCATGTCCTATGCCAAAAGGATGATTCTGAAGTCAAAAGGGCATGTTTTTCGCATTTTATTATTTATGTTTAGATTTTTAGTTTAGGGAAGAACTGAAGAAGATGAATCCTGACAAAAATTATGTCTGTGTTGGTAGTAAGTATAGAGGCAAATAGAAGTTATATTTCAGGTTTTATTAGTACACAGCTGATAAAACTTAATGCATGCCATCGACATCATAATTAAATGAAAACGTTACTAAGGTGTTTAACGAAACCTATGTTAATCCCTTTAAAAATTTCCTTGGCGCCTACAAGAAGTATCAAGTATCTAGGACCCTAAGAATTATTTTAAACTTGTGAAATGGAAGGTATGTTCGGTAGGTATTTTCTGGGACAATTGTACCGTTACAGCCTATCAGCCGGTCTGTGTGTCACCGCTGTTTATCTCTTACCCGGGCACTGTTGCTAAGCTCAAATTATAAATTTATGCTTAGTACTTTGTAACGGATAAATTTAATCTGGCTAAGTTGATAAGTTTAAAAATATACTGGAAACAAATCAATGTTTACTGTGGTTAATACCTACTGATTTTATTAACTAATGATTGAGTTTATTTTTTGTTATTAGTAGCAAGTGGGGACGGGCTGGTCTTGTAGGGAGCCACCACTTACCCCGTTTTGGAGAATCCTCTTTACAGAAGAGGTGATGTCGGTGTAAGATACCGTTTTGCTTAGGGAAGTTCTTGTGGAAGTCCCCCGCAATGGGAGGCGGAGTTACTCGTCAGACTCTTACTGACTAAAATTACAGTATTCTTCAACAATTTTTGGTTGCGGTGCTATAGCACTTGTGCAATTCGTCATGGTCCCCTGGTCACTCACCACATCCTGACAACTAGATGGTAGTGGCCCGGGTCCGGCTTTATCATGATCTTCAATACTATGACGTGAAATCGCAGGTGAGCAGACACCCAAGAGACTAAGCTATCATATCTCATGTGCTTGTAATCGCACCACGCTCCGATAGAAATATCCCTTATGCATAGCAACGCTTATTGGCACAGGGAGGTATGGTGGTAAGACTTTTTCAAACCAGCTTCTTCTTTTAAAACTCTGCTACTGGGGACTAGGATACCCATGGAATATATAAGTACCTACGTAGGTACTTATATATCATACACACACGTCGCTCCTATATACGTGTGTAGGAGCGGCGTGTGTGTATGACCAGCTTTTTGACCATGGACGCGGAGAAAGGAGTTTGTAAGGATCGTAGCAGGTGGCGTTCTTTAGTATCCGATGAGGAATTGCTTTAAGCCTTCAGTAGCCCAATAATGTTACTATGAAGGATCTAGTAAAAAGGTTCTAGTAGCCCTAGATATAGAGAAGTGGCAGGAGTGTAGAACGCACACATAGCATAACGTTCCCCTTGCTAGGAGCCTGGTACTCAAGCGTCCGCTCAGTGGGCACAAACCACACGGGCCCAATGCGGGTAATTTGTGGTTCATGCAGTACCTATGTACATGCCGGTTTCTTCACTTTTATAATTGTTCCACCTGTACCTACATTATAAGAAAACCTCACCTTTACAGCGGGAAAATAATCATCATCTGCCCAGCCTTTTCCAACAATGCTGGGGTCGGCTTCCAGTCTAACCGGATGCAGCTGAATACCAGTATATTACATGGATCGACTGCCTACCCGACCTCCACAACCCAGTTAGTATTGGGTAATACGATGCCACTTGGTAACACTGGTTGTCAGACTTTCGGGCCACTTCGGGTTAACGACTGTCAAAGATTTACTTATGTCAACCGAAAAAACGGTTCAACGTGCTTTTCTACGCACGGAGAAAACTCGGTATGTATTTATTTCATTTTACTATTTATGTACACACTAGACCACAAACCCAAATGAATTGGGATAAGGGCAGGAGAATGTTGACAGGAAAATAACTTATAATATTTGAGTACAAAGGTCCTGCTTATTTCTTAAAGCTATAAGCAAGCAGACCTGCAAAAGGAGATGAAGATTTAATGGATGGTCATCCATCTACAGAAAAACCTTGGCAAGCGCGGCTTAACCTTGAAGGTCGACCTGTGTAGCTGTTATTATTTAGCCAAAAAAACACGTAAAAAAGAGCCGTACCCTACCTGCAAGGACCGCTCATCTCCGCTACATTGTAGTTTATACGAGGAGACCTCTCTTACATATTGTTCTGCTTCACCTGCTGAGATCGGCTTAAGTTTATAAATACAATCGTCCACTTTGAGGCTTATTTCCATCAGTTTTGCAGTTATGATTTGTTTCTGTAACAAATTTAGTAAAAATTTTTTGATGTAGGGATTCAGGATTAATACCTCAAAAACGGCTGAAATGAATTTGTTTCTACAATTTCTCTGAAAACAGACACACAATGCTTAATATTAATACGAGTATATCGTAAACGTAACTACAATCAATACCTATTAACCAGCTCAGCAATGAGTTTTTATTTGTGATCCTTAATCTTTAGTTTATTCTTAATCGAAAACTGAGGGAGAAAACAACGCATGCTTGTTAAAGTCGTGTCTTTACATAGGTTTGTGGTATCAGAAGACACAGGTTGAGCTCATGGTTTTTATACCAGTTGACTAAGCAAATATACGGATGCCATGGACAGGCAAATACATGATATCAATACATGTATTGAAATAGTGTTTTTCGGTTACAGGCACATTTGCTTAGGTGTGTAATCAAAAAACGACGGACACGGAATATATAAAAAAAAAATTAAAACATGTTGACGAGACGCCTTGACCAAAATAATAAATACAATAAAAAGGACTTTCCTTCTAGCTCTATCTACCGCCTAAACCTTAGCTCAAAATGCTTATCATTATTAAAAAATGTACTTATTGTTATCAGTTCTTCATTCTTACCTCTTTCTTAGTTCGGGACCAATAGGCATTCCTTTTTTTAGGCATTTT
The DNA here is from genome assembly GCA_964057025.1 of Standfussiana lucernea. Lineage (NCBI taxonomy): Eukaryota > Metazoa > Arthropoda > Insecta > Lepidoptera > Noctuidae > Standfussiana > Standfussiana lucernea. The sequence continues at coordinate 15,593,197 of OZ059791.1, read as the reverse complement.
GTGAATTTCTACGCGATGAAACTGGTTGGTCACGAATTTAGTTTGGCGCTCTTTTTGAAAAAAGAAATTTAATTCGGTTCAGGTTTTTTTTTTAAAAAAAACCGCTGCTTCTGGTTGATTAGAACTTTTTTTTTTTTAATTTTCCTTGGTTCAGAAATTGGTAATGCATATTCTTAGAGCATGAAACTGGAATCAGTTTCCATTTTACTATTACGCAAATCCTGCAATTGTTGATAACTTTTCAGTTATCAGGAGGATGATTTCTGAGTATCCTGTGTTATATAAACTGAAGATATTAATACCGCAAAACCATTCGGGAGTCAGTTTGCTCGTGTCATCGGACACGACAACTGTGGTCTATTACAACTTTAATTCATGGATAATTAATTGCAATAAAAATGTATTTGGTAACTCAAGCAATTATTTTGCTATTAGCAACATATCTCAGCAATGCTGGATACGGGATTCCGGCGTCATCTGGCGATCAATATGGGTAAGTTTCTTTACTAAAAAATGGGGCTTTAGTGTACAAATTATTTTCGCGCAATTTTGTTTTTTTTTCCACCCGGTAAAAAATTAAAACGTAAAAATATAGGCTGTATTGTTTCACACCATTGAGTACAGTAGGGATTATTAAAAAAAAAGTTTAGGAACAAAATAATGTTTTTAGTTTGGCACCAATTCGAACTTGATTTTACTTTATTTCTTCTATAAAATAAAGGTAGCCGTACAATAGAAAAATAACGTAGATTAGAAAAATACCTAGGTTAGAACCCATGTTTTTCAACCGTTTCTGTAAAGTATAGATATCTTTTTCGTAGTTGGTGTAATGAATATCAAGGCCTATTGCCATTCACGGGACTTTTTCTCAAGTCGATCGCTACCACAGCAAGCATCACATCACATCAATAATAATCCAATTAAAAAATCTATAATATGATGTGGTTCTACCATGCTTCCAATTTATTGTAAGCTGCTGAATCTAAGAACCTTTGATTATACACGTCATGTCTATGACATTGATCATAGACATGGTGTATAATCAAAGCTAAGAAACAAAGCAAGCTCCTTCGTCTTTGGTAATCGAGTTTACCTACAATACTAAACAATCTACTTTAGGGAAACATAGAAATATTAAGATATTTTCTGTTATAAATACCTAATCACGGCACAGCCTTTTATTTATATTTTTTAAAGTATGATCAAAGAATTAAATTTGAATTAGGTAACAGGTTTAATTACAAATAATTTGACTTTCACAGACAATCGGACGTGCAAGCCCCGGCTTACGTACCGCCGTACTTGAAGAACCAACGGTATGGTACTAAAACCGGTTATGGTGGGACCAAAACCGGGTACAGCGGAACTAAAACCGGCTATAGTGGAACTAAAACCGGCTACAGTGGAACTAAGACCGGGTATTCGGGTACCAAGAATGGATATGGAACTAAGTCCAAATATTCAGACACTAAAACTTGGTATTCTAATAACGGAGCCACGTAAGTACCTCCCCTAAGATGACCCTCTGACCCCTTCTTTTGTTAAGGTGGAGGGTGAAGGGTAGCCCACCCAATTTTCTTACGTTTTTTGCAATTTGCAGGTCAATGTCGGGTTGTATGTTTATTAAAATATGATTAGCGACTGTACTGTAACAAATATGGTTTTAACAGAGTTATAAACTTAAAAATCATCAATAAAACCCTCAAGTTCATTTAATGCCATCTAATGACTATTTCATTAAAAAGTTTTCCGAACCCCGCACAATTTTTTTTTTAATTTGGAATGTTGTTCTGCATACGTGGTAATTAACCACTCTGTATTTAATTATAGCTATTGTAAATGTATTCTGTACAATGGGCGGTCTCATCTCACAAGATACGATTTTCTTCAGAGAATCTTTGAATGAAAATGAAAGACGTTTCGGATCAATTATTTTCTGTTTAATAATCTCACTCCGAAATAAAAGGAACCTCAGTTACAATTTCAGACATTTAAATAGATCGTAATAACTACCATTAATTATTGTTTCAGGCCCAACTATTACGAATTCCAGAACAACGCGAACCAGCCATTCTTGCGTAAGTAAAATATTTATCTATCATAATCTTTAATGAATTTGTGAGTGAATTTAGAAAAAAAAGGGCCACTGTCTATGAAATCACTGCGGAAATCACGGGGAAGGGCCTTTGCCCAGCAGTTTAGTGCAGAAGGTTTTAGTACCTACTATTCCGAGAGTGGGTAACAGATGGCGCTAGACAGCTGTGTAGAGCTGTCATTTTCCCACTCCCGGAATAGTCCTAAAACATCCCTGCACTAACAAGATCATGGTAACCCACCTGAAAGCTTACCTGTCACAATTATCGATACATCTACACAGATAAATAAAATTGAAATGTCTGTTTATAATTTCAAAATAACGGCTGCTTAGATACTGAATACAAGATTATACAAGGTGTAGATTTGCATCCTCGTCAAATTCAAGGAGGTAATATGCTAATGATTCTCGACCCGGATCAATAATAAAATGGGTAGGTATTTTTTGTCTTAATATCGGAAATCGGTAAGTGTACACCACCCATATTAAAATTAAAACACGGCCCGTCTAATATTAGCCCTATAACCGCGCTTTCACACACACAAACGCACACGTCAATAAACGGGTGGTTCTCCTCTTTTGAGAAGGGCTTCATTCTGAAATAGTGTGTCTAATTAAAACAACAAAAAAAGCAGCGTTTATTCACCAGGTACCGTAATTTATATTGATTATTTTCGTGTTCTATCACAACCTCCTGAATTTTGACGAGGATGAAAAATTACACCTTGTACGTATACATATATGGTACTTGTATTCAGTACGAAGCTGTTATTTTGAAATTACAAACAGACACGGTACATCTTTTAATAAAAAAAAACGATTTTATTTTATTTTTGTCTGTTTGTTTGTTCCGGGTAATCTCCGAAACGGCTTGACCGATTAGACGGTATTTTTATAGGCAGATAGCCTGCTAATGTTATAAGGAGTACCTTAGTCATTTTGGAAAAAGGATTGGAGTTCCGTGTAAAAAAAACAAAACCCATGAAATTGTTAACAAAATCCGATTCAAATAAGGAAGTAATATTTTATAATAATTTCACGCTGTGGAAGGTCGCGGGCAACATCTACACTACGATTTCAGTGTTGCAATCACAGAGATGTTAATTTTCGTTTTAATTAAGCTGTTGTTGGATTGCTACTCTAAAACTACTAACTAAACGTTTCATAGTTGTTTACATAACATAACATCACGCCTGTAATTCCCGAAGGGCTAGGCAATAGTTTAACTAATAGCTTAGTACACCCACATTTCACCAGACATGTTTAAATTAATAGGGAGCGACCCTATTGCTATCAACCGGGCACAAATCCAGGTTCCGTGGCTGCTACTGAGAACCTCATGCTTAGCAGCCGCGCTAGCAATCATTTAACCAACGATGCAGCATAGTTGTTTACATAGTTTCAATAAGGAAAATAACAATGGTAGTAGTTCTTCTTCTGTACTTAGTTCTTCATTATGTAAGCTATTGCCACAACTTGACAAATACAACAAATCATCACCAGTAAAAAGGTGACGTGATTTTCGCCACAGTTTAAATCGTAAATCTATGTACCTACCCACCCAGATTTTCAGAAGTGGGGGTGAGTAAATCTGTGTCAATGTCAAGTCATTGTTGTCCTAACCCGATGTAATTAGGATTAGGTACCTACCGAACTATGTACCTATGAATCACATTGCCTCGTCGTAATTAATTTTCCTCAAAAAAGATTGATTCTTAACGCGTTCAGGTTACCCGCGAGTTTAGATGAATAAGCAAGTTAGTCATCGCACCGTTAGAATTCTGTGATATGAACCATTTTGTACATTATTGTGATGATTTAAAAGGAAATTATCATATTATCCCAGAAGTAGGAAGATAGATTAATACTATTTAGATCGCCTTAACTCTAACATATGTATCTGCGACTGCTACCAAGAACCTAGTAAAGAAAGAAAGAAAGAAAGAAAGAAAAAGTATTTATTCGTCTCGCACTGGACAAAACAAAGTGGTAGTAAGCCAAGCTAGGTAAAACACTTCCAGTTAATTGACTTGAGCCGATCTCGTATCACCATATATTTATCATGCACTAGCTTTTGCCCGCGATTTCACTCGTGTTATGTTCGAAAATCCCATGGGAACGTTTTAAATGCCCGAGACCCTCGGGGATAATCTAGCTTTCCATTAGAAAAAGAATTTTCGCAATCGGATCAGTAGTTACTCCCTGCATCCAAACTTTACAAGTAGTCGATTTAGTTTGGCATGGTGCCAAGTAGCGGTGTCTGAATCGTAACAAGACGAATTTCCTTTTTTTTCGCAAGTACATACATAAAGCTCTTCTCTTAATTGATTCAAGCCCATACCGCGTAGATAAGTGTAATCCCTCCTTTAAGGCCTACTCCCTCCTTTGTTTAGTAGTCGCAAGCGCTACTGCTGAGCACTAAGTCCTGGGTTCGATTCCAGGGTAGGGCAAATTGTTATAGGGTCTTTCCTTCAGAAACTTCTCAATAGCATCCACGGAGTCTGGATTTGTGCTCAGCTGATGGCAATAGGCTCGCTATCTGTTACATGGGACTTAAAACATAACTGGCGAAACGTGGGTGTACTATTGGGTAAGCCTCAGCCTCACCCATCGGGTATTACATGTTTGTTGGACAACCCGCAATAGGACGAAACCTCAACGAACTTGAAACCAAAATCAAACTTAACAACAGCCTTGATAAGATCAAAATAGACACAATACGTACTGCAGTAGGTATGGGCGATTATCAAATGCGAGTGGGCACACTATCAGCCCTAGCGGAAGCATCACAAATCTAAGCCGGCGCCCGGCGTTGCCGTCCGTCCGATTTGCAAATAACAAACTACGACCTAAATAGTCGCCAATGTCAGTGATAATGCATGGCTGGTGCAGTTTAGGTCAGGGTTGTGTCCTAGGTCCTAGTTTGATTGACGGTTTCAGGAGAGCTCAAGGATTTTATGAGGAAAATGGGCTTGTTTTACAAAAGTTTAGTTGTATGCTGGAAGCGTTGCCATGACAAAACGCTGAATATTGGCCACTGGTCTTCTGATTTTTTTTTATAAAAAGTGACTATTTTTTGCAAAGTTTTCAGCAAGGACCTTCCATGTAGCTGAATTAAAGTAAAAAAAAAATAGGGCCAACTATGAAACGAATTTGTCAGTTTTAAAATTAGACCTAATTCGTCGCCAATGTTAGTGATGCATGGCATTACAGGTTCAGGTCAGGGTTGTGTCCTAGGTCCTGATTGACGGTTTGAGTAAAAGAAAGAAAGAAAAAGTATTTATTAGACTTGCACTGGACAAAACATAAAGTTGAAAATTGAGTAAAGCTCAAGGATTTCATGAGGAAATTGAACTTGTTTTTCTGTAAAGCAATGTAGGGAACAAAACAGTTGTTGGACGTAAGCGTCGCCGTGAGAGGAAGCTGAATGAGTTGTCTTCTGCCAAGCGACCAAGCGGCAAGACAAAACACTTAGCTCCATCTGGTGGCAGAGTTTTTAGTAAAGAACTCCTTGACAGTTGAATGAAATTATTACGTTCTGTGCCAAGTATAGAACTTTGTCCTGTAAAACACTACGACCTAAATAGTCATCATTGTCAGTGATGATGCATGTCTGATGCAGTTCTGGTCAGGGTTGTGTCCTAGGTCCTAGTTTGATTGACGGTTTCAGGAGAGCTCAAGGATTTTAGCGGAAGTAATGAGATTTATCCCCACTAATTTTCCTTTTCATTTCCAACAGCAAAATGCGAGCCTGGCTGCAAGAATTCAGGCATCTGTGTGTACACGAACACGTGCGAGTGCCCGCCCAACTTCCACGGCCAGTACTGCGAGTTCGAGAAGAAGCCCTGCCTCTCCTACCCACCGCTGCCCATGAACTCACGGAGGAAATGCTCGTCAGAGTAAGTAGTTTTAATATTCTTAAAATTGAACACCTGTTACCATACACTCTACTGGTTTGAAATCAGCCGGCAAAGGAACTTATGTCAAACCTAAGAACTGAAAAGATGAGCACCCCTAGACCTACTAAATAAAACCAGCTTCAATGAGCTATAGTATCGATCGGATGGGGCAGTGGCTCCATACCGTGCAAGATCAATAACCAACATCTATCTATTGCTGAATAACTGGTCGACAGACAATTCCAAAACGCTGAATTTCGATTAAAAACTAGATTCTAGATTTAAAATACTGTAATTTCTCGTGAGCTGAAGAAAGTCTTAGGGCGCATTTATTGAAAGAAAATATATATGGCATATGTATCTAGGCATTCTCACGTGCTTTTTGCACATATGATATCTCCCTCTACATAGGTACTGTTGAATTATCTAAAATGCAATAGGTAACACTTTCCCTAATCAATGATACCTCTCCAGAATGTGCACAATAACCTGCATGGAAGGCCACAAGTTCATCGACGGATCCACCGTAGCCAACATGAAATGCAGTGAAGGTCAATGGATGCCAACCAGAGCCGACTTCTCCACAATTCCTGACTGTAATCCTGAATGTAGCCCGCCCTGTACGAATGGAGGAGTTTGTTTAGCTGTGAACATGTGCGAGTGTCCCGCTGAGTTTAGAGGAAATCAGTGCCAGTATTGTGAGTATATCTTGAATTTTATGGAGCATAGAGATTCATTATCTGCCTAGTCTTTTTCCCAACTTTATTGGGGTCGGCTTCCAATCTTATCGAGCCACTGCTTATGTGTTATGTGGCCTCCACAACCCAGTTAGCATTGGGTAATACGGTATCCCTTGCTAAGACTGGTTGTCAGACTTTCGGGCAACTGACTACCTGTAAGTAACGACTGTCAAAGATCTACAGCCGAGACAACATAGCCGGGTGAATAGAGATTCAAAAAAGTTTATTGTGTTCAGAAATTGCCCGAAGAAGTTTTTTTCCGCCTGATATACTATTGTACGAACGAAGTTATGGGTAACGCAATGGCTGCCCAATTTTCTACAGCGCTGTGTCGCGGGTTCAATTTCCAGTGATAGTTAGTTTAGCTGTTAGTTATGTGATATCTATTAATTTTAACCAAAGAAGTTTATATATAGGAAACTTGACAACTTTGCAACCTTTTGCCTATGTTAGAAATATTTCTGGGCAATCGATGATGACTGATGACAATTATAGCTCGTTGTCACATGAGGGATGATACACAACACGTAAGGTACACCTGTAGGGCTACTAAGACGTCTTAAGAGGCATGCATTAAGAGGTCATAGTAGCCCCACTGGACCTTATCTAACCTCAGTAAGGAATCTCAGAAGATTTGCAAATGCTAACTTCTTCAATTTCTTACAGCCGTTAGCGAATGCGACGTCCGCAAGCTAGCATTCAACGGTGCCTACGAATGTTTTGGCGATAGCGAGACGTCAAGCTGCAGTTTGACGTGTCCATCGGGCAGTACTTACAGCACACCACCGGCTGAATTGTACACTTGCAAGTACTCTACAGGAGTGTTCGAGCCGCAGCCGATTCCGCACTGCGTTTACCGTGAGTTTTATCATTATTATTCGTTGACTTCCCGGAACATCTTATAGGCGTCTCGAAGCGTCTTATGCACCTCCCGAAGCTTCTCATGTGCTTCCCGAAGCATTTCATAGGCCTGGTATACCCGCATTCAACGGATTGCTACAGTTTGCAAGGTTAACTATAAGTTTCCAAAAATATTGTTTTGACTAGTATACCTTCTTCTTTATTGCAGCCGAAGTCGTCGTTATCACACCAGGAAGTCATAGATACAACAGTGTAAGTAATTTTAAATTATACCTAGAATTTGAACTCTACAAGTCGACAACGTCAAGTTTTTGATAAACACGTTACGATCTTGCATGGACCCTTGTGATATTTTAATGTTACACGAGACTAACTTCATCTTCTCTTCATCTCCTTTCTTTATCGTGTGGTTAGTGTGTAACCTGGTTTCAGAGTTTTTATGCCGCCCAATGGGCCTCTGACTTGGATTTACATGCCGTCGAGAAATATCTCTCAGGCATGCTGGTTTCACTCACGATGTTTTCCTTCGCCGAAGCAAGTGATAATTATACAATACGCACAAAAAATCAGAGGTGCGTGTCTTGGGCTCAAACGCGAGACCTATGACATGGCAGTCCAACGGTCACCTATGCTTTTTGGTAACATTCTGTAAATTACTGCAGCCTTGGGACCACGAATCAGTGCCTTAATAGAAGCTTCTAAAATAGTCTTTGCCTACAGACCTACAACTACTACTCGGAAACTTCAAGCGAATCCCACGGCCACCGAGAACTAGTCAGCGAGAGTCACACCCACCATTCCATGACGGGCAGTACGCACGGCGAGAACATGCAAGAAGCGCAAAATTCCCACGGCATACACGGCTCGCTGTCTACGTACGGCACGGGACGGCCTATCGTGGTTGTGCAAGATTTAACGCCCAAAGGCGGGACTTGTCTTAGCTGGGCTGGTGTGCACTATAAGACCTTTGATGGGAAGATTTATAGGTATGTACATTTTAGGGATACTGACCGAATAATTTAGTAAAAAATCCATGTTCAGAAGGATTATGCGAAGATTGTCTAGTTTTTAATGTTTTTCTTTTCTACTTTAGGTAGATTCTTAGTGATTAATTTTTAGACTAAATTTTTGGTCTTTAGCCAAAAACATTGCTTTTAAATCGTTGACTAGCGTATCGGTTTGATCATACTTGTATCTATAGCATTCCTTAAATCTGTACAGTAATCTAACTAAGTATTCTCAAAAAAAAAAAAAAACTATCCCAAAAATGTATAGAGGGTGGGTGATCTCCTTTCACAAAAACTTTTTCCTATTTCTTTTGCGAATTAAATATCACAAATTGTCCTCAGCTTCCAATCTCCTTGCCAACACATCTTGGTCCGCGACGCAAAGGAACACTCGTACTCAGTAGAGGTCAAACACGGCGTCTGCAAGAACGCAGCGTACTGTCCTAGTGAGCTGACCGTCTACCTTGATGAGAAGTTCTACGTGCTGGCTGTGGGAGGTGAGTGGTAGTTTTAAAGTATGAAAATCTGCATTGGGGTAAGAGATACCTGCAATGTGTGAAGTAAAAGTATTGGCTTCATTATAGTTTACAAAATTGCATAGATCATCATCATCATCTGCCTAGCCTTTTCCCGCCTAGGTTGGGTTTCCAACAACAGCTAAGCGGATGCAGCAGAATAATTTTACATGGACCCTATATGATCTAGTTATTACTGGGTAATACGATACCCCTTGGTACAACTGGTTGTCAGACTTTCGGGCCACTGACTACCTGTAACGACTGTCAAAAATCTACCAATGACAGCCGGGACCAACGGCCTAACGAAAGCTTAAATTACATAGATATTGTTACAATATTTCAGCTTGTGTATAGATACGAGCTTAACCCTGAATTGGGTAGTAAGTTTGTTTAGATTTCAGAGCGTTTGTTTCGTCAAATTCAATGACTTTATTGTATTGCAGTTGTGCTAGTATGAAACTACAGCCTTGCTTTTATAATTGATCAGGGGGTAATTTTTCTCATTTTTTAATTGGTTTTTGGTTTTCAATACATTTGTAGGTATTTTTATTTGTGACTTTACTGTCATATCATTCATCTTCAAAATGACTTTTGCTCTCAACAGAGGACGGCTCCGTACTCTTCCGTAACACCAAACGCCTGATCCCGATACCGGCATCCCTCCCCGGCATTCGCGTGGCCATGCCAAGTGACTACGTTCAGGTCAACCTGGATGCTGTGGGGGTCACCATCAAATGGGATACCAATGTAAGGATATACTTTACTTTATTTGTTTTGGTTAGATTGGTGTTGCTTGTAGAAATTTGTCGATAGAAATAACGGGTTTTTTCGTATGGTTAAACTAGAAAAGGTATGCGCTTCGTTTAGATTCGTGTATGTAATTAACATGAATGTCGAGCCACAGAGTAAGTAACCACAGGAAACAAAATTTCAACTTTTGCGCCCCAACTATAAATAGTGCACCTGTAATGCCGCGTTTGTTTTGTATTCTCTCTGTCAAGTTACTTACTTCGGTCGCTCAAAAGTTTTGATGATGATGATGTTGATGAACTCCTTGGTTCATCAACATCATCATCTAGCCTTTTCTCAACTATGTTGAGGTTGGCTTCCAGTCTAACCGGATATAGCTGAAAATACGGGTATATTTTACACGGAGCGACAGCCTATCTGACGCAACAACGCACGAAAGCAAGGAGTTGTTAATCTATAGCATAGGTTCCCAACGGGGGCGGAACCACCCCCTAGTGGGCACTGGAGCTTTTCATGGGGGTGGTAACGGGTCTAAAGGCAAACGGGTCTATTTGATCTTATTATTATTATTTTGTAAAAAGGGGGCGTTGGATTTTTTTTTCTTGTAAAGAGGTCGGTAGTTCATAATAAGTTGGGAACCTATGATCTATAATTTTGTAATCACGGTAATGTAAAATAGGCAAGCTAAAGATGGTTTTTAAAATGCATATAATGCTTATAACAGCCCTCTTTTATTTCCGAAGCGCAAACTTTTTTTGGAGATCTGTTGGTACAAAGGTAATGATCTAAATATAGTGAAATATAATATTAGTATTTAATGATAATAATAATTTTATCCATACTCTAGTTCAAGGCTTACAGCTACTTCTGTAGTATTTGTTATTTACATCATATGTTATTTTATTGTATTTTCTTATTATAGTAATTATTGGTAGGGTAGCCCAGAGGATTTTTGAGAAAGAAAAATGTTTGGTGTGGAAAATTACGGTTTTGATTAGCGCTCAATAAACGCGTTCAATACATTGTGCTGATCGATGCGATGTATTGAACTATACAGGGCGGCTCATGGAGGTATTGAAAGTAAAGTTTTAACATTAATATTTTCCCCAAAGGTTGACTGGTAGAGAATGCCTTGTGGCATTAAGTCCGCCTTGTACATGCAGTTTAAATAATAAATAAAATTAAAAAAAAAATATTTACAAAAAGATATGTGAAAAAGTTGGAAACCTTCAATATCTCCGTTACTAGAAAAGGTATGGTTAAAGAAGAAAAAAATATCGCAATGGCGGGAAGAACAAGTACTTTTCGACTTCCTTAGGGGTGTTTTTACACCTTTTATACTCCTCTACCTACGTCCTGCCTAGCTATCAAATATATTTAAAAAAAAAATTACAAAAAAATTGTGAAAAAGTTGGAACTTTGACCTTCAATATCTCTTACTAGAAAAGGTTAAGGAAGAAAAAATATCGCAATGACGGGATGAACAAGTTCTTTTCGGCTTCCTTAGGGGTGTTTTTACACCCTTTACAGTCCTTTACCTACGTCCTGCCTAGCTATTAACTTTCCATACTGAATATGCTTGTTAAAACCTCAGAGCTCCCCTATCATTATTTAATTATTTAGTATAAGCTTAGCCTCATGTATTTTTTTTATTAAGTAACTCTATTTACAAATAAAAACCAGCATAGCAGATATTTTAGTACATATTTTGGTATTATGCTCATTAAAGCTTTGGCTTTAGTACAAACGTTTTTATTACTCAATATAAATCAACGATTCCTTGGCGATTTAATCAGAAACCAAACCAAACAGGCCGGAGCTTATCCTTGTTAGGTCAATCACTTTAAATAAAAGTTTAAAATGACATGTACAAGTCAGTGTCAATGACATTAATCTAGTTCATTTTTGGGACATTCTGGCTATCGAACATCCGTTTGTATGATCCTGGATAATCTGCATCCGTTCTGTCTGCATCCTTTTTGATAATTTTGTTGCATTATTATAGTCTAAATATTATAAATAAATGTCTGGAATAACAGTTGTTGTTATAATATATGCATAAGCCAGCTGAACTCTTTTATAAATAATCTTTCATAACATGTAGGGGTTACTTGACAATTGCCTTCTGAAAAAAATATACTTTCAATTAAAACATAAAAAAACATGAACGTCCGCATAATACTATTAAAATTTGTAATATGTACTATTGAAAACAAAGACCTGCTTAAAATTACTACCACTGAATCTTGCATCTATAACTAAGCTTTGGCGAATCAAGTTAATGAAATATTTTGATATAAATTCATTTACAAAAAAATAATTAAAAAGCGTTTAATTGTGTTAATATAAGTCTCCCACTGCCAATATGGCGGTTCCATTTAATTACGGAGATTCTAGATTTACTTTATAACGCCATTGTTAAGCTGCGAGCCTTATTCACGAATAGTTTTGCTGTACCTAAGTACTTGGTATTATTTATGCATATATTAACAACACGATCTATAATTGCAATTTAATTTATTTAACAATTTATGTACTTACACACTAAATACAGAAATCAAGCAAGGAACAGAAAAGAGAGTACAAAGGTAATGCTTATATCTAATGAAATCTCTTCCAGCATACCCTTAACTTTACACTAATGGATTATATGGGCAATATTTATATAAACTTTATTCGTATAACGTGAATGTTCATATTCGTATGAAACACTAGTTCACATTCGCTTATACGAATAAGATTTTAAAATCCATTAGAATAAGGTTCAAACTCATATGAAAATGTCACTTAGCAAAGATTAATAAGGGGTAGTTCAATAAGGTTTAACAATAAGGTTAATATGTAAGTATTAGTTAATTATTGTATAAGATTATTTTGTGTATTTTTCCTACGGGCCTCAGTTGCCTGATAATAAAATGTTTAATATTATTATAATCAAAATGCAATTTTTAAAATTCCCATTGTAAAATCATTAATTCATAAATCATTGAAACATTATTTCAGAACATAATCCTGGTGGAAGGTACGGTGCAGCTGTGGAACAACACTGAAGGTTTATGTGGGACGTTGGACGGGAACCCGGAGAATGACTTCATGACCAGAGACAAGAGTATCGCGACGACCAAGTCGGTGCTCGCGTCTGCGTGGCAGGTTAATAAGATTGGAGGTACGACAACAGTTTTTTGTACTTTGTATTATCCAACTTTGTATTGACTTTATTTCCGTGGCCAATATCTCCCGATGAGTTTCTGACTCAAACGTCTCTTTAATAATTACTTAGTAAGAACAGCCAGTCTGTGACTTGACATTCATAAATTATGGTTTGACTGTGTCAACAGGAAAGTTAATATTTCTTTTATATACAGGATGAACGGGACACCGACGCAAAAACGATAAACACGTATTTAGTACATCGTTCTGAAGCCCCCCCCACACTTTTGCATACATTTCAACCGTGTGGGCATTGCACTTTTGTAGGAAACAGCTGTTTTATTTAATGACCGAGGAGAAATTTCTATGTGGGGGGTTCATAATGCTGTACTGAGTAAGTAACAAAAGTTTGTGCGTCGGTGTTCCTTCTACTCTGTATTTACCTGATCAACGTTGAAGATCTTTCGACCGCGAAGCAACTCCAGTCGAACAATTTCAAATCATGGATTACTTTTCAGATGTATGCGACAGCAAGCCAACAGAGACCAGCGCCTGCGCTTCCAAATCTGACGACGACATGAAGAAGGCTCAGCAGTTCTGCATCAAGATATTCGCTAAAGATAAATTTAGGAAATGCTCTAAGGTAAAACAGGAATTTCTATCGAACAGTTTAATTTTTGGGGGTTGATTTATTTCGTAAAGCGGTGGGGAACTGGTAATGTTTTTTTTTCATGGTTATAATCCGCTCACAATATTGTCATTGCTGGGGACAGGGGTATCCTCTTGGTGATAAGTAATGGACAGAATATCTATTACGGCCCTTTAGAAAATGGCTCTATCTTTTATTACTACTCACAACCTTGCTGTCTATTTCTTCGTTCTATTTTTTACCTAATTTTCTTTTTTGTGACTCGCAACTTTCTTTTTTCTTCCTCTTTAGGCTATGGACGTCTCGCTGTTACTTGACGCTTGTCAATGGGACTTCTGCGCTTGCACCACCAGCTTAAGTAAGAACTACCAGCATAATTTTTTAATTTATACACGCTGTGACCGTGAATTAGGGCTATAGTTTATGAGCTCACCAGATGGTGCCACTTGTGAGTAAGGTCCGGTCTTGTATCTATTTATACTTTAAAGTACCAATAACTTCATAAAAAAAATACATTTTCACAGCATGCGCGATAGCCCCCATTCAGCATATATAAGTTTTCTGAATCCCCTCAGCGTTGACATATATTGTCGGTTATTAAATAATAATATAACTGCCTTGTTAGTCTACCTAGTGGTCGCAAGCGCGACTGCTGGGCATGACGTTCTGGGTTCGATTCCCGGGTCGGGCAAATTATTATTGTTGGGTTTTTCCATCAGGAATTTCTCAGTATCAGCCACGGAGTTTGGATATGTGCCCGGTTGATGGCAATAGGCTCGCCACCTACCCTGTGCGTGTACTATTAAGTACACCTCTGCCTTACCCTGCGGGGATTACAGGCGTGATGTTATGATATGTGAATAAAATAATCACTCATTTAAAATTTTGGTAAAGCAGGTATTGCCCTTTTGTATGGAACACCGAATCGCTTAAATAACCTACGAAAAATTCCAAAGAATAGAATGAATTACCTTTCGACGTTTGCGCGTCGATGACCCTTCCACTTTGTACGACATAGTGACACTATATTCAGAAGCGATGTAACCGCCAGTGTTGGTCGCGAAATTCAAATTTTCTTACGTTTTTTTGCAATTTGCAAGTCAGTGTCAGGTTGTATGTTTATTAAAATATGAATAACAAATATGGCATTACAGGTGGTCAATACAACCCCTTTAAGTTTAAATGACTATTTCATTAAAAAGTCGAGGAGGGGAAGAGGGGTTGTTGTGTTGTGTGAAATTTGAATTTCGCGGCCTACCTTAGCGCTTCCACCATTATCTGAACTAACTCATGGCAATTGGTACAGGTCCTGAGGAATGTGCTTGCAGCACAGTCTCAGTTTACGCCAAGGAATGTTTAAGACACGGAGTCGAAGAGATGAAGGATTGGCGCGATGCTGATACTTGTCGTAAGTACCTACATAAATAAGATCAATAAACTTTTCCAGCATGTAACAGAAGATCAGAACGAACAAAAGACATGCTATTTATTGGTACAGTCACGAGCACCAATATGTATACACTTTCCTAGGTTTAAAAGCAATTTTGGCGAGAAATAACGATTTTAACTTGGAGATAGGATCTATTTCATAAAAACAAGAGTTCCAAAATGCAATTTTCGTAACAACATGAACTTTTAATCAGAACAGTAAGAGAAAGTCAATTTTAAAAGTTGCTAAGTGACTACTTGCTCGTGACTGTACACGCACACGAACTTAATAAGTCCTTCTTAAGCCTTTTGTGCTTAACTTTGTAGTAAACAAGAATACAAACAACCCGTCAAACAAGCAAGAAAACCATGATAAAAATCTGTTTTAAGCTTTCACGGTTTATAACTGAACTTACACTATTACTTACGGGATATCTTCCGCGATTAGTCTTTATATTGAACTCATCGGGAGTGCAATATAAACATTAATTCGACGCTGTTGCAAGCGCCATGATCACGAGATGACTGGAGAATGCGGGTGGATGTTAAAAACTTGTTAGGTGCAGACAAATCTGTCTTCCCTCTTTCTTTGTCTTTTGCTACGCGTACTACTGGAATTCGGTACAAAGTCGCGGCAAAACACACTCACAATATCGCTAGGTTTTGTGGAGTCCTGATCCCGACGCCGGCTGTTTCCTTTGGAGCATAGTCTACTTGACAATATGAAGCCCTTGATTTAAATTTTGATATCGGGAGCTCAATATAAACATTAATCGCGGAAGATCCCGTAAGTGATAGTGTAAGTTCATGATCAAAATGTATAGCAATCAACGCCCATTAAATTCCAAAATCGTCGTATTTACGTTACGTTTACGCCGCGTGATTTATTTGATTATGCATTCGGCAACCGAAAGATGTCTGTATCTCTTTATCTTATTTCAATTCACCTTTCTCAACAGCAATGAAGTGCCCCGAAGGCAAGATCTACAATTCCTGCGGATCAGACTCGCAGCCCAGCTGCGCCTTCCCGCTGGTGCCCGCGAAGGCCGGCAACAGTTCGTGCGTGGAAGGGTGCTTCTGTCCCGAAGGTCTGCTGCTGGAGGGCGGCAAGTGTGTGCCCAAGACCGAGTGCCCCTGTCGGCTGAGGAATAAGAACTTTAAGCCTGGTTCTACGATAAGGAAGGATTGTAATACTTGGTGAGTTAATGTGTTTCTTTTATGTATAATTAGCGACCCGCCACGGCTTCGCACGGGTGCAATGTACCGTGTGTAGATACTTATATTTTCTCTACTATAATATGCATGTCTTATACATATAAACCTTCCTCTCGAATCACTCTATCTATTAAAAACAAGTGCGAGTTGGACTCGCGCACCGAGGGTTCCGTACAAACCTGTGGGTATATAACTTTTTTTTATATGACGAAACTAAAAATTTACGGTTTTCGTAATTTTTCCTATATCTGTACTATAAGACGTGACTTCGTACAAAATTTCAAGATTCTAAGTTCACGGGAAGTACCCTGTAGGTTTTGATTCCCGTGCGAGTTTCGAAAATTTGCGGAAATTTGCGGCCTAAGTGGCTGTATCTTTTGATTGCGTTGACTTAGAAGGTTGATTTTTCTACAGCTTCCAGGGACAGTAGAACTAAGTATTATATAGAAATTTCAGTTTGATACCTCCACGCGTTCCTGAGAAAAACGGTCTTGACAGACGGACGGACGGACGGACGGACGGACGGACAACAAAGTGATCTTATAAGGGTTCCGTTTTTTCCTTTTGAGGTACGGAACCCTAAAAACACTGCGTAGTTTTAAAGATCTAAGCATACATAGGGACAAACAGACAGACAGCGGGAAGCGACTTTGTTTTATACTATGTAGCGATTTAGACTGCCTTGTTGGTCTAGTGGCCACAAGCGCGCCTGCTGAGCATGACGTCCTGGGTTCCATTCCCAGGTCGGGTAAAGTGTTATTGGGTTTTTCCATTAGGAATTTCTCAGTAACAGCCATGGAGTCTGGATTTCTGCTTGGTTGATAGCAATAGGCTCGCTCCCTATAACTTACGACTTAAACATAACTGGCGAAATGTGGGGGTACTATTAGGTACACCTCTGCCTAAACTTTCGGGGATTACAGGCTTGATGTCATGTTATGTTATGTACTTACTTATCATTTTGTCGAAGCAAGCCATCCAGAGCCGCTGTCTTAGTTCTTTTCTACATTTCAGACGTTAAATAAAAATTAGTAAGTACGCCTGTCACTAAGGACTAGTGCCAAATAACTACAGACTCACTCTACATTATTAAAGGTGCTTTAATTGTGCGTTTGAGATGGCGTCACTGATCTCCAGTGTAGAGAAAAATAGTAATGTTTTCACTATTTTTTTTTGTATTTAATAAGTAACTAGTTACCCACTCGACAATAGGTGGACGCTGTTAGGTTAGACTCGACTTAAAAAAAATCTCAAAATTTAGGGCAATGAGAGTGCCCTAAACTTTTCCATAGCAATGAAGATCTAGCCATAGTACAAAACAAACTAGCCTATACCAAACACTGTTTTAAGCTTTCGCGGTTTGTAACTAAACTCCCACTGTCACTTACGGGATATCTTCCGTGAATTTCAAATTCAAATTCATTTATTGTTTGTCACAGGTGAAATATTTGTTCTCATTATTATTATAAAAGATCGCTGTAACATACCTATAAGGTGTACAATATTTTTAGTTTTGGTTACTTAATATTTAACATCTTAATCATTATTCGTCCTAATTCAACATCCATAGTCAGTCTGTTGTTAATTCACAAGTCAGTTTAAAAAAATCAACAAATAGGAACTTTGATATTTTCATGCTAATTAATTACATTAAAATTATATAACTCATTGATTTAAATTAAGCTAAGGAAAATCTCGGAAGATATCCCGTGTCAGTATAAGTCTTACCTATACCATCCCTTTTCCTCTTCAGCACATGCCAATCCGGCGAATGGACCTGCACCAAAGTAGCGTGTGGTGCCCGATGTGGGGCCATAGGTGACCCGCACTACTCCACGTTCGACGGGCTGCGGTACGACTTCATGGGGCACTGCACCTACACCATGCTGCAGGCCACCAACCTCACTGTGGAGGTGGAGAATGTGGCGTGTTCCGGAGCCATCACTGAGGTAAAAAATTATGTGGCAAAAACTTGCTCGTGGTTGGTTTTATTAATTTTTCTTTTTGATCAGCTTTCACCCTCATTTATGAACCGATTTGAAAAATTCTTCTTTTATCTGAATGAATCTACTTCCCGATTGGTCCCATAGAAATTGCATCAAAATCGGTTCAGCAGTTTGGTTTTTAAATCAAAATAGCTGGAAAAAATATGTCATCCAAGTAAAAGAAATTGCGAAATTGATACATGACAAGGATTTGTGTGCGATGCGATACCTAAAAAGGGTAAAACAAAAACGTTTTTGCAAAAACGTTTTGTATAATATTTTTGCGGTAAACGCCCAAATAAAAAGTGTAATTTATGAACCTCTAATAACATTCTAAATGGATATAAATTGGACTGTTGCATGTTCATTTTTAGAATTTATATTAGTATTATTAATAATGATGTATGTCATGTATCAAACACAATATAAATTATTACTGATAAATAAATAAACAAAGGCAACCTAATCGAACGCCTTTCCCTGAAAGACCTAAGCAGAATTCTAATCATCCCATCGTAAATATCAGATTGTAATTGCCTAGACCTAACAGAGTGTAATCCCCGTTTTCACTTACCTTAGGCAACTATTTTAACTTTCAAAACAACTCTGGTTGAAAATCTAATACATAATGCGCTTTTATTTAGGTGTCGTCTGAAAAATGGGCATCTTATTCTGTATTCGTCTACCCTTTAAAGAGGAACTAAGAAACACTCACCCTGCTTTACTTGTAGGCTATGGACCTATCTCCCTACAAAGGCGAAGGCAAGCCGTCCTGCACCAAAGCCGTCAATCTGAACTACGACGGCGCGAACGTGCACATGAAACAAGGAGGGTTCATTCTCGTTAACGGCAAGGAGGTGTCCACGCTACCTGTCATGGCGGGCGATATTAGAATCAGAGCTGCTTCCTCTATGTTCATTATTGGTAAGTGAAAATGTTTTAATAACTTATTTCTATAGTGACCATACGTTCGTATCTACATTTTGCACGAAAGCACTATCAAAAACTCATGCAAGGTACCTATTGATTCAAACTTTGATTATAAAAATTAAGAGTTATGTATGTGCGAGTTTACGCTTAGACAAGTTGGTCAACGGCTCACGCTGCTTGGACCATCTTCCCCTGGTGCCAATTGGCTATGACCCAGCATTAAGACCAGAAAATTTATAGCACGAGGTACTTTACCATAAATGTTTATTAAGTAAAAAAAACAAGCGATACGTTTGCCGTTTAAACAAGTTCTTCTTGGCTTTTAGTGCAACTACCCAACAAAGTGGACTTGTGGTGGGACGGCAACACTCGCGTCTTCATCGATGTACCCGCTGAATTCCAAGGACAGACCAAGGTAAGGATCGCGATTAATTAATACAACAGACGAGAATAAGGCATCCAAAAAATATAGAGAAAAGAGATCAAAAGTAGCCTGAATCAATCTTGTACGAAGATAAATTCTAGTGGGTGCTAATGTATCTTTAAAAATCACGCACATTAGGTAAAACATGACACTTTCATGCCCAGACCCGAGAACCAAATCTATACTTTATTATCTATACTTATCTATACTAATATTATAAAGCTGAATAGTTTGTTTGTTTGGTTGAACGCGCTAATCTCAGGAACTACTGGTCCGAATTGAAAAATTCTTTTAGTGTTGTATAGCCCATTTATTGAGGAATTCTATAGGCTATAAAACATCACGCTACGACCAATAGCAGCGGAGCATTAATCAAAAATGTTACGCAGACGAAGACGCGCCGGTCAGCTAGTTAATCATAAATGGAATTGCCTTGTCTCATCTTCTCAAGACGTTGAAAGCTGCATTGAATAAACAAAGCTAAAGAGATCACAACCTACAGTGTCACTTTTACAGAATTTTCTTTAAAACCATTTTTCCTCCAGGGTCTTTGCGGCACCTTCAACTTAAACCAAAAAGACGACTTCCTGACTCCTGAGAACGACATAGAACAATCAGCCCTAGCGTTCGCCAACAAGTGGAAGACTAGAGAGATGTGTTCGGACATAGACACGAAGGAGCCCGAGCATCCTTGTAAGGCGAACATTGAGAACAAGGAAGCCGCTGAGAAGTATTGCAGCAAGCTGAAGAGTAAGGTGTTTGAAGGTAAGTCAAATTGCCAATTGCAAAGTGCAAATTGCGTCTCTGTTCCCTGATCACTTTAATCTGGATCTCCCTCTTCAAAGTTCGAGTGAATCTGTTTCTGCTAGGCGCGCGTGCTCCACCCTAGGACGCGTCATCGCGCTACATCACAAAAGTTGCGGCAATGCAAGCCTATTTAATATGTCCTAAACCTATGTATTATAACTCTTGATACACATGCAAAATTACAATTGGCGACCTAAAAAGTCCTTTGGTATATATGCGTTTGCCAAAAGTGGTTGATAAGGTAAAACCATTAATGAAAAAGCATAAACAGTCACACGTAGTAATAATATTGCAGAATTGTTTGGGGATGGGGACTGATTATTGAGAAGCTCGTTCCTTTTTTTTTGTAATTTATCTGACATGTGCAGTTTTTATACTTTTTTTTTCATAAAACGTTTTTAGTTTTTTTTTTTATAAATAATCACAAAAGTTTTTTTTTTTACTGAAAATTGGATAATAAAAGGACACTGGAGGCGCCGGGTATCGATCCCGGTACCTCTCGCATGCTAAGCGAGCGCTCTACCATCTGAGCTACGCCCCCGTTGTTTCACAATTTAGAATTATACACTGCATTAAAGACATTTTAAAATAACCTTCGAAAAATCACGTACATACCTTTCTCTTGATACAATTACCTATGTAAGAGCTAGTTGTTGTCCGCGACCTTCGTCCACGTGAAATTATCATAAAAATAGTACTCACCTTTTTGAATCGGATTTTGTTACCAATTTCATGGGTTTTTTTTTGTAAGGAACCCTAATTCTTACCTATTCTAAAATAGTTACCCCTTATAACATTAGCCATCTACCAGTAAAAGTCCCGTTAAAATTGGTCCAGCCGTTTCGGAGATTAGCCGAAACCAACAGACAGCCAGACAGATAGGTACATACTTCCATCATGAATTAAGTAAAAAGCTGTTATTTTAATATCACAAGCAGATACTTCAATTTTATTTATTTGTATAGATTGAGAGTTGTTGCTTTGATGCTCCTGTAGCTACCATGTTCGGTACAGTATATTTATAGAATTATTTTCATTTTATGTATGAGCAATATGAGCATGTGTATCTTCACCGCCCTGTATACGTTGTAGTTAGCTGGCATGAAGCGAATATAAATTACCTGCCACTCATCTTTCATCCCTCCTACAGCTTGCCATTGGTACGTGGATGTAGAGCCGTACTACGAAGCGTGCGTGTACGATATGTGCGCGTGCGGCTCTGACGTCACGCGCTGCCTGTGCCCCGTGCTCGGCGACTACGCGATGACGTGCGCCAAGGCGGGCGTCGTCATACAGTGGCGCTACAACGTGCAGGAGTGTGGTATGTATCTGTACAGAAGACTTTGGTACTTATGTCTCCTCAACAGGACTTAGGACTCAATGAAGATCCTTGATCGCTAAGTTTTCTTCTAAAAGTTTGAAGACTGTGGTGGAAAGCAGGCATTACAAACATGATGACCTAGGCTCATACATCAGATGATTATGTAGGTCACCGGATCATTGAGAATGTCTGAAAAAACCCAATGGATTTGTCTTCATGGGGACCTAGTTCCAACGACCTGAAATGCCTGAAACATGGTTAGAAGTAAAAAACACGGCACTTTTTCCATCTCATATAATACTTCTTAAAAATGCACCCACATCGCAGCTACAACAAGTAACTTCGGTGTGGATGCAGCTTTATGAAGAAAGGGACATTCCTGCATCAAACTGATTATCGACCTGTCAAACTGAAACCATGTACATTTCCACCAGAACTTCAATGTACGGGTGGTCAAGAGTACACCGTGTGTGCGGACAGCTGTCTGCGTAAATGCGCCGACATGTCGCTGGCAGCCAGCGGCACCTGCAAGCCGTGCTGCGTCGAGGGCTGCGCGTGTCCGCCCGGACAGGTATATATGGAAACTAGCTGTTGCGCGCGACTTCGTGCGCGTGGACGAAGTTTCTTACAAACTTTCAGATTCTATTTAAAAAAAAATCCCTTAGTGTACACAAGCTTACGTCATTTAAGAGCGTTTACGCCGTCCATGCGCTGTTTGACTCCAAAACAGTACTTTTCAAACCCTTTAATACCATCAACCCTTTATTTTACAAAAATGATAATTACTAATAACTTTAGGAAATTTCGTTGTCTCAATAGTTGGAGAAAAAAATATTTCAATTAATAGAGTATTGGTAAATTCTATCAAGATAAGTCAACAGAGGTTTTCTTGATTTCCCTTTCAGCGTCAGTTTCGAAGCTCTTTTTATAGGAAACCACTGGTAAACCTAATTAGTTTTTATTTTTAACCAATTGCTAAGATCTTAAGGAAAATAGTTGGAGAAAAACATTTTTTGATTTAGGTATCTTTCTATAAGAAATTAAAGTTCAAATAATGTGAAATATTAAGGAATTAAAATGATTTTTTCACCGATATATCTTACTTAATTTAATATAATAATAGCTTAATATAATAGAAGAACATATGCTTTAAAACATCCAATTTAAAATTTCAACTAATTTACAGTGATTATTTTTCTATAAATATTTGAAAACTACTATAAATCATTGCGCGCGAGCAATTTCAAATCAGTCCGCCGCGAGGCTTTCTAGAGAGAAGACACGTCGCTCGGCGCTCTGACTGACCTGAGTTGACCTTAGTCGTACTTAGAAGGATAGCGGACGTTTATAGCGTGATTGAAAAATCTTGGTACTTTGATGATTAAATTTTTTTATTATTAGTTTTGATGGTTGACAATATTTTTAGTGACAACAAATATTTACCCTATTTTTGACCTACGAATTTTATTTATGAAAACTTTTACTTATTATTATTTTTTGTAAATAAGAACATAAATTGTTTTTAAAGTTAACGCCAACCTATTGTATTTCCCTCATAAGA
This sequence comes from Standfussiana lucernea, assembly GCA_964057025.1. Lineage (NCBI taxonomy): Eukaryota > Metazoa > Arthropoda > Insecta > Lepidoptera > Noctuidae > Standfussiana > Standfussiana lucernea. The sequence goes on along the minus strand of OZ059791.1, from coordinate 15,569,857 downwards.
GGTGTCACTAAGAGGAACATCTCATCAGGTTAAAATATAATATAAAATAAACATAAGTAAATCCGTATAAAGTGATTTATTTGAATAAAATAAGAAATATTTATTAATCAATCACAAATCAATAATAATTGACGAAGTTCAGTTTCTTTCGAAAGTTTAGATCAACAAATTCATGTTGGAATAACTAAAAAACGACTTTAATATTAATCATAATTATAGCTATACTTGCAATATATTATTAAATAATTATTTTATGCACTCGTAGTTTCGTAATTCGTGTACGTTCAAATTCATATTCAAATTAAATTTTACTACAACAATTGCACTCGAACGGTTTGACTATAGCGCAAGAGAACGCGCCAGCGCTATGCACACAGGCACGCGCACTTCTGTGTGCGTAAAAAATGCATTGAATTACCTAAACTTGACTTCGCGCGATAGACGTAAACGCTCTTAAGGAACGTTTGTGCAAAATTTCATGAGCCTTCTAGACCCTGATGTTTCAGCTGCGCGTTGGCCGATCAGCCAGTGAATCAGTCAACCAGTCAGTTTCTTACTTTATATATATATATATGGATAGATAGAAGATAGATAACCTTGCAAAAGAGAGAAAGTGTTGGATGATGTCTCTTTACAATTAAAGACGCAGAAAATGTCTATTGTGTCTCGCTTGGATACAAAGGGTTTAACTGTTTTAAAGTCCACCAAAATCGGAAGTTATATTCCAATTACACTGAGAATCAAACACATAATACATCAAAATTACCTCCACTCCACGGTTTTGGGTCAAATTTTTCCGGGTTGTTGGACATCCAGGCTTACCATGTCAGAGTATGTTTTGAATAATTAAGGGTCTGAACTACCCCTAGGTTGTTCATTTTGTGAAGACATACATAATGTATGCAAGCAATCTCCATCATCCCTCGTTAGCAGAATGGATAGAACCTTTTTGCGTTTTTCAATGTAGGTACATACTGATACTGTTAGCCTGCGTCATACCATTGCTGGGCAAAGGCCTCTCCCTATGAATGCCAGGGCCAATGTGGACCACTGGTCGCTGATCTAGTCCAGCTCGTCCCGCCATCTTCTACGGCGTCTGCCACGACGCCTTCTGGCTGTGTCAGGGCTCCAGAAAGTGGTTATTTTGGCCCACAGCTCATTTGCAGCAGACGTGGCTAGTCCAGTCCCACTTCACTCTTCAGCTTAGCGGCTTTTTGAGTATTTATTATACATAAGTGTTATTATTTTTTCTGTTATTCTTTACGTTTGTTTATAGCTCCTTGATGACAACAACGTATGCGTGCCGATCGGCCTATGTCCGTGCTACCACAAGGGACTGCAGTTCAAAGCTGGATACAAGGAAGTCAGAGCTGGAAGGCGAGAGAGGGAACTATGGTGAGTTCCATATTAGGTACCACATTAGAAATAGATATTTCCTAAACGGGCCCTTCACGAAGCCGGCAACCAAGCATTCTGTACATCAAACTAAGTAACCCCACGCAAAAAATATTGCTGGGAAATGACTTTTTTTTGGGAACAATCACGTTTTACGGTAAAACTCAATGTAACGCACTCCAAACATTGTGCTGATGGATGCGTTGAATAGAAAACGGGTCCTGGAGGTATTTAAAGTATAAACTAATAACCTTAAAAAGGTATTTTAAAAAATACTTGTGAATAAGTTGGAACTTTGAACTACAATATCTCCGTAACTAGAAAGTTCCAAGGTATGGTTCAGAACAAATAAATGTTCTCATTGACGGGGACAATAAGTGCATTTCGGCTTCACTAAGGGTCTATTTACAGCCTTTTCTTTTTTCATGAACTATTTCACCCAAAAATCAACTTTCGGATAAGGTATCGTTAACTGATAAGTTAGCTGCTAACTGCTAGATATAGCAGAGAATTCAGTATAATTGGATTCCTTCCTATATGGAACCTAGTCCTAAATCTTGCAAACATCACCCAAAACTATGTTGTATATTAAAAACAAAACCTCAAAAAGATATTTTGGAGGCGCCGGGTATCGATCCCGGTACCTCTCGCATGCTAAGCGAGCGCTCTACCATCTGAGCTACGCCCCCATTGTGAACTACATTCAATTTAAACTCCACTATAGTAGACATTACGTAAAGTACTCAAGTGCGTAGAACTTGTTGTCCTTTCACTTGGTGTAGTAATGCGGAATTGCATAATTTCATTCATGCCCGCTATCCGCGAAACGTGTTTGAATGATAATGGTACAGACACTGACAAAAGTCACTGATCATCGATAGTGTTAACCTACTTTTGTTGCTGACTGTGCTACACTTTAAATTTGTTACCAGTTCGATTTTGCTTTCTTCTTAAAAACGATGAATGATGTCCCAATGCCTCACATAAAGAGGAAGTCCGTGTCCCAGCTGTGGGAATATTGGCAGATTATACTATATTTCATTATTTAGGATCTCCATCAAAGTATGTACACAGATCATGGGAAATAAATTATGGACGACAAAGGTATCACGTAGGTATACTCCTAAACTTACAGGAGACCACAACATGCATAATACTATTACATCTAAGCTAACAGTGTTAAAATACTACTTAACAAAAGACTTAAATCTCAAATTAAAATATATAAAATATATTGCTATCTAAGTATTCAAGAGTCTTAATTGTTTTCAAGATAACTAAAATTTTGGCCGTTAACAAGACACATACATTCAGGAATATTATTAACTAGCTGTTGCCCGCGACTTCGTCCGCGTTTCCGTCGTTTTTCGTGAAAAAAAGTAGCCTATGTCCTTCCTCACGGTTCAGCGGTTTTGATGTAACAAACAGATTAAATTTCATATTTTAGTAGGGATATATAATATGTCAATCTACAATACTGTTGAAAAATATCGCAATACGGAACCGCACAATATTATTGTTAATAGATGTGCCCGCGACTCCGTCAGCGTGTAACTCCTTGTGTGATTAAGTTAATGTATATGAGTCACAGGTGGATATCTTTCGTGAATGTTGAAACTTAAGATCCGCCACACAGCTTCTGAAGAGCTGATATATGCTAACGTAAATTAAAATAAAACTAATAGGTATAAAAAAAGTGAACGTAAATTAGCCAAAACTTACCTATCAGTATCTAAAAATCTATGCGTACCTACTACTACTTCACCTAAAAAGAAATAAAATGTAAACTATTAATAATTGTAATTTGAACGAATATTTAAACACTATCAAAATAACTAATACCTATTTTATAAAATAACAACAAAAGGAAATATTATTAAGGAATAAATTATCAAAGACTAAAAGTCGCGCTGATAAGCACGGTTTGTTAATATCAATTAAGTATTGTCTGTCAATAAGGTCGAACGCTCTGAACGTCTATTCGCATCAACAGGCAAAAATTGTATGAAGCTCGCGCTTTTTTTTTTTTTTTGAATGGCATCTCGCAGTTCAACCTAGGAGGTTGTCGTCTGCTCAACCGGACTATCCTGTGGATGCCTTGAATTTAAGGCCTCCAGCCAGGGCAAAAGCTCGCGCTCGGACGCCTCGCCTTTTTATACCTTCGGCCGCGAGACGCGTCGAGCGCGGCGACCGATTCTCGGACCGTAAACAAAAATAATCCTTATAGCATGATTCAGTATTCACGCGCGATGGCTTACTATTAGCGTATTTCATGTATAACTTTGGTGTTTCTATACCGATTTCTATGATTCTTTTTTATGGAATAGTTAATAATGTTAAATTTTTTAATTATTTATTTATTTATTTATTTAATTTGGCTCCTCAACAATGAGTACACTATTACATAAAAATAGGATAACATTTCAAAACTTAAGTCTAAGTGCCCCATCACTTAAAGAAGAGCACTACATGCACTATGTTATGCGCCTAAACAGCCAGTGTAACATCGAAAAAACAAAAAAAAAAAAAACAAAACAGAATAAGAACAAATTAAAACAGAATGAAAACAAAAAAAAAAATTAAATGTGAATTAGGGATGACTGAGAGTGTTATAAACGTAAGAGTAGACAAATATAATCAGAAAGCTTCGAACTGCTAAGCTATCGGGAGTTACACGTGATATTGTGAGTCAACCATAAAAGATAGACATATGCTGTCGTGGGATATTTTTTATATAATTTTAAGGAGAACATTTCCGTCATACATGATTTCTGTGTAGCTTTAACCATTAAGGTTGCACACGCGACGGAAGCTTAAAAAATGGAGTAACTTCTCCCGTTTTCCCAACATTTCCCTTCACTGCTCTGCTCCTATTGATTGTAGCGTGATGAAAAGTATACTATAACCAACTCAGGAGGATGAAAAATAATTGTACCAAGTTTCGTTAAAATCCGTCGAGTAGTTTTTGTTTCTATAACGGTTATACAGACAGACAGACAGACAGACAGACAGACAGACAAAAATTTTACTGATCGCATTTTTGGCATCAGTATCGATCCCTAATCACCCCCTGATAGTTATTTTGGAAATATATTTCATGTACAGAATTGACCTCTCTACAGATTTATTATAAGTATAGATATTTAAGCAATTTCACTCACAACTTAAACTGTCTATAATTACATTCAAATCAAAGCTGTATTTGGGTGCTTCTTCGAGCAAGGCATTCTTTGGTGATTTGCGTGGCAATTTTCAAATTTAATATATTTTCTAAATCGACATCTGCATCTTAAAATATACGTAAAATTAATATTTTGTATAGAAGAGGCACCTCAGAGAACGATATACTTACAGAGATAATCGAGGTTAAAAAATTGGAGGCCACGCAAATCACAAAACACTCCACGAAAATGATTTTTTATTTATTTAACTTACTCAAATAAGTTATTTAATGTTACTTTATATTTAAAAGCCGTTATTATGTTATCAGGTAAAACAATAGGTAAGTAACTAACACAGAAATCGTTTTTAAAGCTTTTATTTATATTAGAATCAGTCAACATTCTTTGTTAAAGACATTACAAACTAGAACACTTATTTAAATACCTATTTAAAAAAGCACTTTCTCTTAAATCTAATCTTTCTGTTTTCTATCTTATCTTTGATTATAAAATCAGTCATTTGTTAGGAACATAATCAGTACTTTTAATTATTATCAAAATCATTTACTTATTGATAAAAATTCTTAAAAAATTGAATAATCGGAACTATCCGAGTCTTCGCCGGCTACATTGTTAAGACATGAGATCAAATCTCTAGTAGTTTTTGGGGTCATCAGTTCTTCGCATTCTTTGGCCAGGCCTGGAATCCTGAAGCTGTCATTTTCTGAGAGTTCAATATCAGTTGTCGATCGTCTCACATCATAATTCTTTTTTGCCGCTTTCGTATCAACTCTTATTTCTGGCATAAACCCACTTGGTCTTGGTTTCAATAAGATGTTTGATAGTATCACTGGTTTATTCTTTGCTACTTTTACACAATCGCTTTTAAGCGTCCTCTTCTGTGGACGTTTCTCAATGAATACTGGCCTGTCTATTCCTTCAGAAATAAATTTCTCAAATCGACATCATAAAAACCCTTATGCAAACCATGTGGACACTGGTATTTTAGTAGAACTCTTCATTATTTTTAAGCCTCTCTCTTCTTCTTCTTTCAGACAACTTATTTCTTTCTAATTTTTCCTCTCTTGTTAATGGCATTTTGGTCTAAAAAATAATTCATTACAATTTTATTAAACATTAATATAGGTAGCTAATCTGATACTATTTTTATTATTATTAGGTACTTATAAAATCAAAAACCCATCAACTGTGTCATTTTAAACGAATTTACATTTAACTAAAGTAATAAAAAATATCATCATACAATACTATTACAAAACTCAAACTTATTTCATTTGCATGGCCAATAAATGATTTGTGTGGGTCAAAACTACCACGTAAACCACGCAAATCACGACCACGGAAATCAAAATAAATCCTTTATTCTAAAAATATATTAAAACCTTTGAAGCAAATAAACTGTGTTTTGAATATAAATTACGTTACCTTATATTTGTTCGCTACAATATTTTATGCAATAAATAAATTCACAGACACCGGAGAAAATGGTACCACGCAAATCAAAGTTTTCGAGAAACCATACCCACGCAACGAGGTTATTACCTTAATTTTTCGGAAACTCGACGCGTCATCACACAATCACACTGCCCGGCCGTCGGAGCGCGACTAGTTGTAACGTTAATTAGTATGACGCAACATCGGGCCGCAAAGTTAGGGATGTGCAAGTGAATTTACAATGATCCACGCAAATCAGTAACAACCCCGGGACAGATACATTTTAATTTTTTTTGGATACTGTAATTCTTTTAGAACTACGGTCTAATTTTTCTTAGCATTGTCAACTTCTTAGGACTTAGTGTTTTTTTTTTGGTAAGCATGTACCGTTTAGTTTAAAATATATAATTTATTAAGTGCCTAGATCGGGGGTTGGGACACTCCACGAAAATCAAAGAATGGGGGTGTTTTATTTTTTTTATGATATTAAATATATAGATAATTGAATAATAATCAATAACCCAGATAAGAGAGAATTAAAGGATTGCTCGAAAAAAAAAGTAGCTTGCTGACTTTTCGATTTCTATTCTTTTTAGATGATGCCGCTTGAAAAACGTGTCTAGAAGAATGACCCATTTATTTGACAGTTCTGTATGAAATGAAATGGCTGTGATACAGCAAAATGGCGTTGTGTGTCAATTTGCTTATAATTAATGTCCTTGACCGTACATGCCTTCTAAACATTTTCTTGTATTTACCTAGCACATGCGTGGGTGCCCGCTGGGACTGCAAGCCCGCCACTCCTATGGAGATACAGAACTACCCTCCCGCTGAGGACCTGCGCAGTAACTGTAGCGCTTCAAGCAACATGGAGTTTACCACCTGTGAGATTGCTGAGCCGCTGACCTGCAAGGTATGTTACAGAGAATCAAACTCAAAGCATTTATTTCAAATAGACCCGTGACAGGCACTTTTGCATGATCAAAAATAAGCTACCTACAGTCTAGTCTGAGGCATAATAACTGTGAATGGACTGTAGTTTCCCATTCCAAAATCGTAGATCTCACGGAGAAGAATGGGGAATACATGCAATGTCTTTATGATTCGCCAAATCGTTTGTCATTACTTCCCGGAATTGAATTCTTAATAGCGACGCTATCGGTGTAATAATACAGGATTTGTTATTTTTTCAAAATCATTAGGTTCGATTCCTGGATAGAAATGTTGATTTTTCAAAAATCCAATGATACAATTTTACTTTTCGTCAAAATTGGTCCTGAGACTCCTTTGTGTATTTTTCTTTATTCCTCATAGTTTCGGATTTGGCCATCCACGCCCGTATAGTCTGTAGGTATGGGGTTGTTGAAGTGAAAAAAAAACAGAATTGCCTATATTATTTTCCTTCTTTGTAATGACTATGACTGGAGTCATCTATTTAATGGTACCGGTTATTTTTGTGCACACAGTATTTTTCAAGCTGCTGTGAACTTTATAACATCAGTTACTTCCTATCCAAAGAGACGTACGGCTAGACGCTGTATGCGGTCTAAAACTTAATAGAAGATTTCACCGATTTCAGATTTGTGATGAGAACCTAATGAAATATTATCCTTTTCCTACAGAACATGCATCTCCCGCCAACATCAACAACCGCCGAATGCCGTCCAGGTTGCCAGTGCAAGAGAGGCTTCGTCCTAGACACCATGTCCAAGAAGTGTGTCCCACCAGCACAGTGCCCCTGTCACCACGGAGGCAGGAGCTACCCTGACGGTCACACCATGCAAGAGGAATGTAATAAATGGTTAGTACTCGTAGCTTTGATTAGAAGATAAGTTCTTCCCGAACAGGAGAAACACAAAAGCTACCTTCGAATTGTAAAGCTAAAGCTGAAAATCGCATAATGCAGCAGTATGATTATACAACCCCGTTCTCGGTACACGGCAATCAATAGATTAACATCTAGTTCTAATACTACGGCATTTCCTATGTTATCTAACTTACACAAACCCACTTGTTGGCCCTATAAATAGGACATGTGTTTTTTTTCCTTACCCTATATTGTCCCGCTGCTGGGCAAAGGCCTTCCACTCTTCTCTCCGTTCGGTTTTCTCCGGCCAATCTCTCGCAAACGCCTCCAAGTCGTCACGCCAGCGTTTTCTAGGCCTCCTTCGGCGACGACGCCCGTCTTCTGGCATCCACTGCGTGACGACTGGCCCATCGGACATGTATAGTTGCATTAATTTAATGCAGCCAAAAGGGCGGCTATTTCCTATCCGTGGTGATTCCTTTACGGTGCTTATTAGTGTGCGTTACAGATGAGAGTTGTAGATTAATTTCTAGGTTTTGTTCTCGAAAATTATATAAAAACTTCACCGAAAAGAAAAATCTGTTTGGAGGCGCCGGGTATCGATCCCGGTACCTCTCGCATGCTAAGCGAGCGCTCTACCATCTGAGCTACGCCCCCGTTGTTGCTTGAGTCAAAATAAAACAATACTTCGTGGACACTGAGTATATTTGTATGTATTATGCGTACGTGCCTTTCACTTTCTCTGTAGAGCGCGAGTCAAGGCGTTATCGATAATGCTTGGTCAGCATTGACACACAATTGCAACCGACAACTGACTCAAACTGGTTTGTAACAGAAATTTGTAAGCCGACAAATAAAACAATTGAAAAAATATAATCTTATTATTAAAGGTTTATTTGAATTCAGGGTGTACATTATTAACAAACTACAATTTTGATGGCAATGCTGATTCTTTGGCGTAGTATTCTGAGTATTAAAAAAGGTGTATTCCTTTAAAAAGAAACGGAGATGCTTCTCAAAGTAAATAAAGAAAAAAAAGTATCACTCCAATTTATACGTTTGTCATTTGAAAGTAAATTAACTGTTAAATATCTAATTATACATGTGGGGACTTGGCATAATGTCCATTTTGGCTATAGCTATAGCAGGTAGGGGCGTATGTAGTTTAACCAAAAAACTCATTAACACAATACATTAAGTCAAATGTATAATGATCAAGATATTTTTCACGATTATTGTTATTTATGATAACAATAACTCTAATAAATAAACATTGCTTATCGAAGTTTAATTTATGAGTTAATAGGATCTATAGCAACAACTTATTTGGTTAAAATAAATAAAAAGTGAATTCCATCCATTCCATAGACTTCTGAAATTTCATAACGGTATAATATTAATTAACTGCACTACTTCTTAAGAAATAGCAAAAAAAAGAACAAAGAAAGAAACGAAAAGTTCGGAGCCACTATCTAAGTCAGATACCTAGAAATCTATTCATAGTAATTATTTTTAGATTTATCGTTTTTGATTTTGGTATTTGTTAAAATATTTATTTGTTTATTTTAATTGTATACCTTTATCAATATCTAAATAAGTATGTATATGCATTTTCGAAAACAAGTGTTTTTTTTATTTTTGATTTTTTTTTGTTTGACTGGTAGAGAATACCTTGTGGCATTAAGTCCGCCTATGTACCACTCTTGTACATGAACTTTAAATAAATAAATAGCAAAGGCTAGAGTCTATATGCCCGGTCGATGGCAATAGGCTCGCCCCGTATTACATGGGACTTAAACATAACTAGCGAAATGTGGGTGTACTATTAGATACACCTCTGCCTATCTCTTCTGTGATTACAGGCATTATGTTATGATATGTAATGTACTTCTATTAATATTTCACAGCGAATGCAAGAGCGGCAACTGGTCCTGCAGTCAACGCAAATGCGCCGGCGTGTGTTCCGCGTGGGGAGACTCCCACGTGGTTACCTTCGACGGAACAGACTACGACTTCGAGGGGGTCTGCACCTACCTCCTGGCTAAGGGCGTCATGGACAGCAAGGATGGATTCGATGTGGAGATTCAGGTGAGAAGTTGTTGGGTTTTTTTTAGGGGTTGGAGGAACAGGGTTTAAAGTTCTTCATTCCCAGTTGAAAAGGGGGAATCCTCCAGACGGGTGTTGTATCTGGTGGACTACTACCCATCAGTTATAGTCGAGTATTTCTATATGGTCTTAACTCGCGGAGAACTTTAATGTCGCGGTTCAGGACTTTGATGTTAGTTCTTCATTTTGCGTTATAGATGTCGCTAGCGCTCATTTTGACAGATTAATTATGTTCGCTACACTGTTACGGTTCAAATGGGTGTTACATAAGTAGTTGAAGTAGGGCTAGTGAATGACAGATTGTCAAACATCTTGATTATAGGAACACGTGCAATCCGTGCATTACAGATTAGTTTTGCGTACAAATAAAGAAGCGGATCGTGTTTAAAAACTATAATTAAATTTGTCTATCCTTGACTCAATCTAATTCGTAACCCATTCAATACGATTCTGGGTTATGCAAACCGACACTTCTGTATACTAAAGGTTTTGAGACAAAACTAAAACCATCCTATTTACCTCTAGAACGTACCATGCGGCACAACAGGCGCCACCTGCTCTAAGTCAGTGACTCTGAAGATTGGCAGCGGCGGTAACGAAGAAATCGTCTCTCTTACTAAGGATACAGCTATTCCGGATATTTCGAAGTTAAAGAGGTAATACATCATTTGATTAAAATTTTAAAATCCTTTTGTCATTTATTAAATCACTATGTTTTAATGCCCGCGGTTTCGCCCTCGAGGAGTTCGGATATTGTCCTACGGTACCGCATTACCGGGACAAAAGTTATCCTTTGTGTTAATCTAGATTATAAAATATCTTTAATTTGACATTTTATCCAAAACTGTTCAGTAGTTTTTGCGTGAAAGAGTAATAAACATCCATAAATCCATTCATCCTCACAAACTTACATATTTATTATAGTTGTAAGATAAAAGCTTCGATGGTCTAGCTCTAGTGAACGCAAGCGGTATTGCTATGCTGCAGGAGGTCCTAGGTTCGATCCCGGGGCATGATGATGACGTCATTGAGTGTTTTCATCAAGAATTTCTCAGTAGCAGCCCCGAGTTCGGAATTGTCTCTGGTTATGTTTTATGTAAAAACACGTGATCATTATTAAGTCACTCGGTTCCTACTTGTTTTCTGCTTTGCTCAACTAAAAAAAAACTACGTGCCGGAAATAATTTATTATTTTACTATTATAAAAATGCAAAAGTAACTTTGTGAGGATGGATGGGAGGGGATTTTTGTTACTCTTTCGCTCAAAAACTGCGGAACGGATTTGGGCACAAAGATAATTTATAACCCGGATTAACCTATTGAACTTTTTATCCGGGTATTTCGATCCCGTGAGGAAATTATCAAACTCCACGCGGGCGAAACCGCGGACATAAGCCAGTTTTTTTTTGAAATAATTTTCACTCATTCAAATTGTATCTATCTTTTAAACATTATTTCGTCCTAGGATCAAGATGCGTATGGCGGGTGCTTACGTTTTCCTGGATGTTCCATCCCTTGGAATGAGCCTGCAGTGGGACCGCGGCATGAGGGTCTACGTCAAAGTCGACTCCATTTGGCAAGGAAGAGTAAGTATTAATCTTAATCAGAATCTTTCTTTAATATACAATAATCACGTGTCGCGTTTCTGTCTCTGAAACCACGAAATCGATTTCAATTAAATTTTGTAAAAGTACAAGGTGGCGCCGACAATACGACAATAAATGAAAACACTGGTCATACTAGTTCATAGGAATATTATTAAACTATAAAAGAAATACTAACATCGAAATTATTAAAATATTTTTATTCAAACAAACTAAATAGCATAAAACTGTGAAAAAAATAGAACACCATTTATAATGATTGGTTTATTAATCTTAGCTATAATAATTCACATCTAGAAATAAAACTTAAGGAACGAATTTGCCAAAGGTTTTTGAAGTAGCAAGTTGGCAACATGTGTTTAGTGTTTAAACCTAATAATCTCCATTATGTAGAAAATGCTGAAAATGAAAAATAATATCCTGTGACTGTACTGTACTGGATAAATTCGATTGAATATTGGTATGCAGATTGGGAACGTCATGAGGTATAAGCAGTTTAATTTATTTTCGTATTGTCGGCGCCACCTGTATATGGTTGGTTCCAGCTTGAAAGATTTTGCGTGATAGGATAGTTTTGGACCCATAGCTGGCGCTGTAGTTAGTAAATTGCACCCGTGAGAAGCCAGGGCAGGTCGCTAGTTATGTAATAAAAACTGAGTTCTTTTACAATATATTTCTGGTATTTCATTTATTATTTATTTCATCAAGCGCAGCCAGTAGGTACTTATTTCTTTTTAAACATTATGGATCTTATTGATCGTAGTAAAATAGCTTAGTTAAATTGAAATACGGTCACTGCTCATGAAATCAAGGCAGCGTATTAATAAATAATAATAATAATAAATAATAAAATCTTTATTTCCAGTTTACAATTCCAATGTCCATAATTATTTGCTACAGCAATATATTATTTAAGTCACGTTGAGAATTGTACTTAACTCAGACTTATACACCTCTGACACCCAAGCTAAGATTGAACTTGTGTTATGAGTGTCAGGGCTCTCTAAATTCACTAGGAGAGTAAATACATAACATTCGGTGTTTGGTACGCGTCAAACAGAAAACAAAGACATAATAAAAAAATAAAAAATAAATTATACAGCTAAAGCATTATTACTTAAAAAGCAAGCAAAAAAACTAAAAAGAATTATACTTAAAAATAATTTAATTTAATTATATAGTAAAAATAATTACAATTACTTAAAAACTTAAAAGGCAACCATTTGTGTATTGTGATTATGTTTTGTGTAGGAATGTGTGTGTGTGTGTGTTTGTGTGTGTGTGTTTTTGAGGATATGTGGGATGGAGGCAAGTTTGGGGGAAAGGGGGAGGATAATAAGGTCATGTCTTGAGAATTCTTTCGACCTCTTCATAACAAAGAGTGCTGATCCATTTAATGAATAGAGCCTTGTTGTCAAATTTATTTAATTTATAAATGTTGCAATGTTTGTTGACAAAGTTGTATATACGACCCCCAAGTACCTTATAATGACGTTGTGCAAGCGTGGTTCTATGTCTTACGGGGGGACAAACGTCAGCAGTCCTTCGCATTGCCGGATGATCAGGGTCCAACCGCAGGCCGGTATGTTTACGCAACGTACAGTTCAGCACAAAGAGCTGTCTCACGGTCAGGACGTTACATTCCTTGTACAGTTGTGCGGTACTATGCCGATAGTGTTTAAAAGTCATGACCTTGAGGACAGCCCTCTGAGCCCTTTCTAGTTGTATCATGGTTGTTTTCGGAGCACCACCCCAGACTGTAATGCCAAAAGTCAATATTGACTGGCAAAGAGAGAAGTAAACCATACGTAAAGTATCTGCATCAGCACTGTACCGCAGGCTTTTAAACACGGTAATTAGTTTTCTAACTCTGCCAGACAACACCCTAACCTGGGCATTCCACGAAACGAGATTGTCTATAAGTATACCCAAGTATCTTACACTGGTGGCTCTTGTCAGGGGAAGACAAGCACATAGGTTCGGGTTTGCATCGCAAATGTGAGCCATTAATCATCTGTTTTTAGCCTTTGCAGTAAGTATACATGGAGTTTTTACTTCCCTCAGCTAATAAACCGCTTGTTTCAGGTGAAAGGTCTCTGCGGTAACTATAATAGCGACAGACGCGACGACTTCCAAACGCCCTCTGGCGGCGGTATGGCTGAATCTTCAGCGCTCATCTTCGCTGACTCCTGGAAACTCAAGTCTACGTGTCCTAAGCCGCAGCGGCTTTTGGTGAGTCTTTGATGGTGTGATTTCTAGAGAATCTTGTCTAGCTGCATACAATCATAATTTGAACATTAGCCCAGGTAAAACTACTAAAATAGAAATGAAAATATTTTGCGTATAATAAAATGACCTTATTGTGTTATAAGGCCATTTCAGCGGACATGCTGAATCGCAGCAAGTTTGACCTAGAATTTTTTTAAATATACGAAGAATTAACCTTTAAATTCATCTTTCCAATAGTAGTACTTTGAATAAAGTCATATACAGAGTCTTTGATGCGTCTGATAGTCAATATATGTAGTATAGTTCCATAATTTAAGTAAAATGGGTCGTTTTGACCCACGGAAAATTGAGTGGTTATTAGATTCTTTGTTTAAAATTAAATTTACATACTATTGTATAAAATCTGGTTCCTCTAACCTAACAGACAGATATGTTGCTGGGGAGTTTGTTCCGCCACTTCTTCTCAGCTATAAAACTCTAAGAAGTGGCGAAGGGCCGTGTTTGAAGACTGTATCTAGTAGACTTTGACGTTAGAAAATTATCAGCCTCATTTTAGTGAATGACTTTTAATTTTTATTAAAATATTTTTAAATATCATCTCCTCACACAGGACCACTGCAAACAACGTCCGGAACGCAAAGAATGGGCGTCCTCAATCTGCAGCACAATGAAGCAGTACCCCTTCACGCTGTGCCACGCGGAGGTGTCGCCGTCCGCGTACATCGAGCGCTGCACGCGCGACGCGTGCGCGTGCGACGCGGGCGCCGACTGCGAGTGCGCGTGCACGGCGCTAGCTGCGTACGCGCACGCGTGCGCTAACAGGGGCGTTACATTCAACTGGAGGACGCAGGCGATTTGTCGTGAGTATTTATTGCAATAGCCTAAATTTTAGAGATTACAATATTTTTGTCCTCACGTCAGGTTTTTCTGCTGGAGTAACCTGCACCAATGTCTAGGTAGATTTTCTGGTAAAAGAAGTATGTAGTTATTTTTACTACATGTATCAGGTAAACTTAACGGTCTAAAAATCTACCCAAAAACAAAATAAGTACCTACTCTTATTCTGAAACTATGATTTTTCACTAGCTATGCAATGTGACGAGGAATGCTCCAACTACGACGCGTGCTTATCTCCCTGCCCGGTGGAGACTTGCGACAACACCCTGTACTACGTTGAAATGAAGACCAACTGTGAACAAGACACTTGTGTGGAAGGTAAGGTTTTATCCACTGAGAAACTCTTAATCTGAAATGTCACTGACATAATTCAGTTGTAAGTATTTGCTTAAAGATAAGTAAAATTTTGCTTCGATTTCCTACGAAAAAGTGGCATTCCGCGTTAAAATATAAAATTAAATTGAAATGGGAAGAATTCAATTCAAATCAAAATCTCTATGCTTAGCTACATGTAGTCGTAGTTCTATTCTCAAACTTTAACTCGTCACAGCGCAGATCTTTACCTCAAGGTTTAGAGGAGTAACACTGTTTGTATAAAATTGTTAGATAAATACGTACCTATTTTCATCTTGTCATGCGGTTAGTGCTTAACCTGGTGTCACAGTTTTTATGCCGCCCATGGGCCTCTGACTTGGCTTTACATGCAGTCGAAAAATATCTCGCAGGCATTTTTGGTTTCCTCACAATGTTTTCCTTCACCGAAGCTAGTGATAATTATACAATACGCATATGAATCCGAAAAATCAGAGGTACGCACCTCTGATTTTTCGGGTTGATGTGCCTTGGGTTCGAACTCGTGACCTTTGGCTTGGTAATAGGACAGTCACACCACTAGGCTATCACTGCTTGTTAAATAGTGTACTTATCTTAAAAAATATAATTTGGTAATAGGTATGGTAAGGTCTTTTAAAATACGTGTTTGATTGGCTTGCCGCCATTGGGCTTACACTATTTCGTATTAAATAATACATTATTCTTAAGTAGTAAGTATTTTCAGTTTACAAAGACACTCTACCACCTATCCACAGGCTGCAAACCTAAGAAGTCCTGCCCGGAAGGCCAAGTGTACAAGAACAGTACCCACAAGGAGTGCGTGCCGCGCGCCAAGTGCAAGCCGGTGTGCATGACCCTGGACGACGGCCGGGAGGTCGCGGAGGGAGAGGTCATCGAGGAGGACGAGTGCCATACCTGTCGTTGCTCCAAGAAACAGAAGATCTGTACGGGACAGCCTTGTACTACTATTGAGGCGGTGAGTGAGGCAAATTCAGGTCGGAGTGATTCACCACGGTTCGCCGTTTGCCACCGGGCCGGATCATCGTGAATCAGATCTACCTAATCTTGTGTGTATTATTACGCTTTAGGTAGTAGTAGAGGTAGTAGATTATTAAAAAAAAATCGTTATTAATAACTACGAAGAGATTTTAGCGCCTCATGCAACATCGTTGCAAAATCGTTTCCTCTTTTCTTCTTACCTACAAAAGAGGAAGCTTCCTGTCTTCAAAGTTTATATAAAGGCAAAATATGGTTTGTTTCTAAACCACCAATTTTAACAACTGGTAACACCTGTACTTTAAGCGAATAAAGTATTCTTATGCAACTTGTATTTAATAGGTTTGCCCCCTACCCCTGCCTTAAATTGAAACCTAACTAGTGAAATCGGAATGTACTTCACACATCTACGTACACTTTCGGATATAGGTACAAGCGTAATGTGATCTTATGTTCAAGAAAATAAAACTCTGTTTTGGTTCCCCCAGCCGCAAGAACACACATCTCCGAAGCCTCACGACGAACCACTGAAGTGCGTGACAGGCTGGACCTCTTGGATCAACAGAGGACCGCCCGAGACAGGATCCAACGGAGAATCTATTGACAACGAGCCACTACCACGACCTAACGAACTGGTAAGTTACTTCAGAATACTTAATAGACTATTTGAACCCTAAAATTACATGACAAAAACTCGACTCAATATAAATCATTGATATATGACATCTTAAAGTCACACTTCCACTTAAAATTGGCACTAAAATCTGGCCACCCATAATGGGCCAGAATTACGCCAAAGCTCACCAAAAAGCAGTGGACCCAAAAAGAGAATCACCCAAAAAATAATGAAGGGAGCTATTCTTATTCATGAAATCAGAAATATCACGATTCACCATGACCATTATCATCGTCTTGTCAGCCGAAAGCCGGCCTGCTGGACATAGGCATCGCCACACCGACCGGGCCTCTCTGACCAACCATATTTCAACGTATTGTACTTTTTCGACATCTCCCTAGCCTTTTCCCAACTATGTATCCGTCGGCTTTCAATCCAATACAACGAAATGTAAATATTTTGCAACTTATTGTGCTTTGCCTATGGGATTTTGACGGTCATAAGTATTTTTTTTTCTCCTCATATCCAGGCAATCGGCACACCGATGTGCAAAGAAAGCATGATGAAGAAGATAGAATGCCGCACAGTAGCCGACCACAAGTCTCCCAAAGAGACAGGACTTGATGTGGAGTGTAGTCTACAACGAGGGCTGTACTGCAAGGAGGTCGGGCAGAAGTGTTCAGATTTCGAGATCAGAGTGTACTGCGAGTGTGAGGGTAAGAACGTTTCTGGATTCATAGAGTTAATTGAAACCGAGGGTCTTAATCGCAGTGTTTCGCAGTCCACGGGTAGACAGAGGTCTCTCCAAATTGCGTCTCCTCGGAGCTTATCACTTTTTGTGCTGAGCACCCAGCATATGGGTCGAACAATAATTCGATGGTGTTCCCACAACCCGGCGGGCTAAAATGACTTGTGCATACAAGTAAAAATGAATAATTTGAACTTAGTAGCGAAAGTGTTAATCATTTTTCCTGATATTTCCTGGAGAAGACTGCTTTTTCTTATGTGAGTGTTGGATTTGATCCGGGTAGAGCAAAGTGATTTTTGGGACATTCAATTCACAAGAAAATCTGAATTTGTAAACGATTAACGAACATGCTTGCTTCCTAACACTTAAAACATAACTGTTGTAGCACCAAAAACGACCTACTGCTTTTGTTAACACACATGATGTTACATGACGTCTTCCTCACACAGAACCATCCCTCTGCGAGAACTCAGTGCGTCCGAACGAGCCGCACCCGAGCGACTGCACGAAGTTCTACGAGTGCGCGCCCGACGGGCCCGTGCTGAAGTCGTGTGGGCCCGGCACTCTGTACAACAACGTTAGCATGGTGTGCGACTGGCCGGCCAGTGTGGAGCTGGTGAGGCCCGAGTGTGCGGGGACTACGCCTGGTCAGTTACTTGATTAGTTTACGCTTCCCTTTATCATACAGAATCATCACTCTATAAGCTATACTTATGAAGCACAAAAATTATTTCTACCTATGTCCGTTATAGACTTTGAAACCATCTAACCGATGTGCCCCAAACCAGTACCATTAGACCACTAAAACAATGCATGAGGCACTATAGCGTAGTAGCACACGCCGGGTATCCGCTAGTAAACTATAAGAGTAGGGGAAGACGATGAATGGACTGTGTGAAAGATGATATGGCTAGAAAGGGGGTGATTCATGAGACGACGACCAATATTATGTCATGACGACTAATGGTGATCATGGACAGGCCTGAGTTCGGGAGCACTAATGCTGGTGAATCATTATCATCCGCCTAGCCTTCTCTCAACTATGTTGGGGTCGGGTTCCAGTCCAACCGGAAGC
Source organism: Standfussiana lucernea (assembly GCA_964057025.1). Classification (NCBI taxonomy): domain Eukaryota; kingdom Metazoa; phylum Arthropoda; class Insecta; order Lepidoptera; family Noctuidae; genus Standfussiana; species Standfussiana lucernea. Next base: position 15,551,435 of record OZ059791.1, on the reverse strand, counting down.
AGCTGAATACCAGTATTTTACGTGGAGTGTCTGCCTTTCTGATCTCCACAACCCAGTTACCTACTGGGGACACTACGTCTGATAAGTGGAGTTAATCTTTTTCCGTATATTTTAACTTTATATACCGAGTCACTACTGCCCTCAGTGAGGAGTGAGGTAGAATGTTATGTCACACACCGCATTTTGTATTGTGCTTTATATTTCTTTATTAAAACAGCAACATTACATGTTTAGGAGCTGTGAAGACCACCATCTCAACTACACCAACAACAGTTGCACCTCCAGGTATGTGTATACATCTACTTCGTGCCGAGTTCTGGAGACCTGTAACACAGGTATTCCTAATGCAGGCTCAATGTGTACCTACTGTAAAATTCATTAAGTGGTGGAAAAATAAACGTTATATTTTTTCTCATTCATTTATTTTCTGTACATATTATTTTACATTTTAAAAAACGAAACCAAATCAAAGAAATATTAAAAATACATAGTAGCGCATCGGCATCAGGAACAAGGTCCAGGCTGCCGGTGGTCCGGGCTCCAGAGAGAGATGCCTCCTCCCATGTGCAGCCCCTGTATTCATAAATGCTTCGATTAGATTTCGATTCGGAAAGTCATATGTCTCTCTCGCTCGCTTTCGTAATGCCAGAAAAGGATAGACATACGACTTGTCGAATCAAAATCGAATCAAAGCGTTTGTGAATACGGGGTAGAAGTACTGCTTATCATTATAGGAAAGGCATCAAGCAGGGCAGGAACCTTCCTGCCGTTGTTCCATTCTACTTGGGCTCGGCGAAACAGGTTTTCTTCTTCCATTCTCCTCTGCACTGATTACAGTTATTATTATCATTTAATCAAACCACCACTTCATCTCATAAGTCCACTACCTCATTCTTTAACAATTGACCTGGGTATTTCCGTTCAGAATCATCACCAGAATACACCAGTCCTACGGCGACGACGTCACGCTGTCCTCCCGGACAAGAGTACAGCGCATGCGCGTACCGCTGTGACAGACTGTGCGACTACTTCCGGAGAATTCTCGTAGCTAAAGGACGGTGCATCGGAGAGGTAAGGATATGAAGAACTTCATGTAGAGTAAACGGACGTTGGTCTAACACGACGACCTTCAAAAAAGTTTAGCTTTTTTGTGCGGCGTCTCAGTAATTTGAATGACAGTTTGGGAGTATGAGGAACATGGTGTGAAGTTCCTCAATACTCCACAGAAAAACGAGGATCCTCGGACTAGACGGGTGTTGTGTCTGGTGGGCTACTGCACGACAATTGCTGTCGGTTTTTTTTTATGTAGTCTTAAGTCGCCGATAATTTTGCTTGCGCGATGTAGGAATTGGTAGTTAGTTCTTCATATTTGTCATAGATGGCGCTGTAGTACTTTTTGTTCTATGTTGTTGAAGTAATCTTTTGTAGTGCCGCTACAGCAGTCTCATTCAGGTGTGAAGAAAAGTTTTCAGGCGTTTTTATTTATTATTTATTATACAGTAAATGTACCTTCATTTTAATATTGAATCGTTGTTCTTCTTTGCGTGTCGATGGACTCAAATAATGACCGACAGTATATAGCCACCTGCATAGCTTTTTCGTTGGCTTCGTTTAGATCCTGGAAGGTGCAGGTGGCTGTGCAGGATGGGAAAGAAAGGAGGTGGGGCATACCCTGCAGAGGGGGTCCACACTAGCATTGTATTTGTGATGGGTCGATGATACCCCATTTAGGCAATTTTTTTCTACAGCGGCAAACCTGCCAGTTGGTTAACAAAGCTCATTAACAGTTTGTCAGCCAGTTTGGGTACAAGTTACTTTTTACAATTAAAATATCAATATTATCTTTAACGTGTGTACAAAGCAAAATAAAAAAGAAACAACTTAAGCCAACCGTGAAATATAATAATATTTATTATTTTATCATCTTCTACAGATGTGCGTTGAAGGCTGCATAGGAAAGCCATGCGATTCTAACTCTTACTGGCGTGACGAGAAGACCTGCGTGCCTATGAAGGATTGTACCTGCTTCGCTGATGAAAAGATCGTTAAGGTACGTAGTAATACGGAAACTACTGACTGGATTTAGAGTCTGGTTTCACCTGCGATCAGGCTGCTGTGTCTTTCAAATATCATGTAGCTGTTTGCCAACCAATATTCAACCCGACAAAACAGTTTAGATGGTGACGAAACGTGGAACTACATATTTCCTACCTGGCAATGCCACGTTTTGTGTCAAACTCGGCAATGTCATTGGCTTGTCACTGCTCAGGGTTGCCAGAAAGTCTATAACAACGCCGTCACATACTCTATAAACTTTTTTGTCGGGTCGTATGTATAAGTAGACATGATATCCATTTGACAAAACACAATATACCTAGGCCTACAGAAGAACCACAAGTAATTTCCTTTTTTCTTCAAATACTTTGTTAATGATAGCGCTCTGTCTTTGTCAAGGAGTTATCAGATATGAGATCTAGCTAGATCGATTTTTCGCTCCCGTAAATCCCTATATTGCAACTTTCATCGAAATTGTTAGAGCCGTTTTCGAGAACGTGATTACAAATCTACAATTATTGCTCATTACTCAAAAAATACTAGATACTCAAAAAACCTTCCCCCCAACAGCCAGGAGGCGTGATAGTAGACGGCTGCATCAAATGCCAGTGCCTCAACAACGAGTTCCACTGCGACTCCAGCGAGTGCGTGGTCATCGGCACTCCGCTCGATGGTTCCACGCACCAGCCCATCATCGAGCCGCACATCCTGCCCACGCCCTCCACCACCAAGACGCCGAAGAGACGTCCCACCACCACCACCACGGTGGAGCCGACGACAGTGGTGACGGTGACGACGAAGCCGCCTGAATGTAATCCGGATGAGTAAGGAACTTTTACATTAATTTTTATCTATTTTAGCCTGTAAATTAATCCGCTGAAAGGCAAAGGCGGTTTTTTTTATAACAAAAGATGGCCTAATGAGCACCCCTTAATCCAGTGACACTGCAATTGACGTGGTTAATGACAGGAGACATTTTTTTTAAAGTATTATTGAATCGGAAAGAAGAAGAAAATTTTAAACTCAATCAAATACTAGTTTTTATTTATATTTTTATTTATTTAAACTTCATGTACAATAGTGGTACACAGGCGGACTTAATGCCACAAGGCATTCTCTACCGTCAACCGTTTTATCGTGAGGTTTCTTACTTATTGGCATAATTAGTATCAACATAACTGTCTCATTGGTCTGGTGGGCGTAATCGCAACTGCCGAGCATGAAATCCTGGGTACGTACGATTCCCTGGTCGGGCAAATTGTTACTGGGTTTTTCCAGTAGGAATTTCTGAGTCTCGAGTTTGGTTTGGTTGGTGGCAATAGGCTCGCCCCCTATTATATGGGGCTTAAAAATAGCAGGCGAAATGTGGGTGTGCTATTAGGTACTTACACCTCTGCCTTACCCTTCGGGGATTACAGGCGTGATGTTATGTTATGTATCAACATAAATAAAATAAAAAGAAACAGTTTGGTAGGTACTATTGATAGCCAGATTTCTTCTTCAATGTTCAAATCAAACTCTCAAACTCAAACTCAAAGCATTTAATTATTTCAATTAGACCATTACAGGCACTTTTGAATGTCAAAACACAACAAATAAACTAAGCTACAGTCCCAGTCACAGGGCATAATAACTTGTGAAAGTACTGTAGTTGCCCATTCGAAAGCGTAGATCTCTATGGAGAAGAATGGGCAAGAAACTCCATGGATACTCTTTTAAATCATTATGTTGTTACAAAGTCTCGGTATGTAACCGAGACTTTGTAACAACATCAGAATCCAGATTCATCATTACATACATTCTGTAAAACTTCTTGTATCTCTTATTTCTACTTACACTTACAGCTACATGGACCTTATGTGGGGAGACCAGCCACTGCCGGACTCAGCGTTCTCCGCCAGTTCGATCGCTAGTGGACTGTTTGAACCGCAGTACGCCAAGCTCAACGGACATCCCCTTGATGTCACAGGTAATTTATATAAAATAAAAAAATACTGCCTCCCGCTTGACTGCCTCTTTGAGCGAGTGGTTGCAAGCGCGACTACTGAGCATGACGTCCTGGGTTCGACTCCCAGGTCGGGCAAAGTGTTATTGGGTTGTTTAATTAGGAATTTCTCTGTATCAGCAACGGAGTCTGGATTTGTGCCCGGTATCAACCGGTTATCAATAGTTTCGCCCCATATTGCATGGGACAGAAAAACATACTGGCAAAATGTGGCTGTGTTATTAGGTACGTGTCTGCCTAAGGTGGGATATTTTGTATCCATGTAAAAATACATCAATAAAGCTCTTTCTAAAACTATAGTTACTTTCATGAGACACTTTAACAATGTACAACCAAAACCAGAAAATATAGGCGCTTCGGTAATCTTCATGTTTTAGAATTATTACGAACGTCGCTCGGCAGACTAATCCTATACATAGGCAAAGCTTCTATCTTTTGTCCTGCCGCGCTTCGCATCGTCTTTTGTCTTGTTTGGAAAGCTTTTTTTTGGAATTGCAGTTGTTAATCTATAAATATGTTAATTGATGGTAATAGGAAAAGGTAAGTACTTTCATGATTGTTGGAGCTCTATACTAGACATCATTATGCGTTAGTATTTCTGATTACTGATAGACGATGATTCCCGAACCGCATTATTTTCTTGGGGATCTTTCCTTCATGATTATGCCTTAACTCATGTATTTATTTGTATCAATCAAGTAATTTGGATAATTAAATGGGGTGTAATTTTACTTTGATCACCGTGTTCTATTTTTCTCATAGTTTCTTATGTCGTTCTGTAACCTCATCTAAAAAAAAACTTTTACCACCAGCCGGTAGTTGGAACCCAGCAACTCAAGACACAAACCAGTACATCCAGGTGGAGCTACCCCACCCTGAGCCTATCTTCGGCGTGGTGATGCAGGGCAGCCCACTCTTCGACCAGTATGTCACTAGCTATGAAGTCTTGTATGGAGACAGTCCTGATACGTTGAACCAGGTTAAAGGACCTGATGGGAAACCCAAGGTAGGATATTCAGAAGTCGGGATTGATGGACGGTTTGGTCCTGAAAACTGATGTGAAATGATTATAGAAGACTGTGATTTAACAATTTTATCGATAAAAGTAAAGTTCTTACATGGCAGCAATTTTTACTACCCAAAAGTTTCAACCTAGTGTCCGTTAGAATGAAGTTAAACATTTATAAAATACAAGGTGCTGGTGGATAACCAGCACAGGATATCGCGCAGGGTACTTTACTAGGATGCTCTCACAAAAAAATATGATTTTTTAAACCACTGGTTTGAGAAAGCATCTTAGCAAAGTACCCTGCGCGATGCTGTATCTGGTAAAGTTTGATTGATTTGATTAAAAAACCTGTACGTTACATAAAGATAAGTAAGCTTGAAAGTCTGATACTTTTAAAAGAACCACAAATATGGTCCAAAACATTTTGGAGGTTGTTAAAATAAAAGATAATAACTAAACTACCCATCAAAGGACCTCAATAAAATTGTTATAAAGCTTAAAAAAATTCTCTTACTCCCAGGTATTTGATGGGCCGTCAAACAACAATACTCCAAAGAAGCAGATGATAGAGCCTCCGATAGAGGCCAAGGTCTTGCGCATCCGCCCTCTGACGTGGCACGAAGAGATCGCCGTCAGGTACGAGCTGATTGGATGTAAAGAACCAAGTAAGTGTGTGTTTTTATTCTGAGGTATACAGGCCCTTTTTCAAAGATGTGATAGGTAATACAGGGTGGCGCCGAAATACGACAATAAATGAAAACACTGGTAATACTAGTTCATATGAATATTTACTGGTAACACTAGTTCATATGAATATTTTTAAACTATTATTTATCAAAAAAATCCTAGCACGAAATAAAAAAAAAAAACAAACAAACTAAATAGCATAAAACTGTTAACGAAATATAACACCATTTATAAATATTGGTTTACTAACCTTAGGTATAATTTTCACTAATTCGCGTCTGGAAATAACACTTAAGGTTGTTCCTTATTATTAATTTGGCAAAGGTTTTTGAAATTGCGAGTTGGCAACATGTGTTTAGTGTTTATACCGATGTGGGGGTCGTTAAACTGTTAGTGCTAGCCTATTAATTTACATCATGTAGAAAATTCCGAATAAATGAATGATTTTTTGTACGTAGACTGGGAGCGTCATGAGGTATACGCAGTTTCATTTATTGTCGTTTTGTCGGCGCCACCCTGTATAGTTTTATTTTTCTATAAATTCACCGACAATCTCGTATCGTGCGTAGTTAGAATAGAATTTCGCGGGCTTCCTGTCGCTTACCCCAAAGTTCTTGAATGTTTGTTATAAAATATTTTTCACCAGGATCTTCTTCCTATTCTTGTCCATCAATTAAATTGTTGTCATAACTCATCCTAGGACTTTCTTTCAGAAATCGTTGATTGCGAAAAGATTGCCCCGTATGCTCTTTTCATAGGGGCTGCTTTAAACACATCCGGGTCAGGCTGAATTGACAGAAACCGGGCAACAAAATTAAAAGGGATTTTATTCTGCCCGGCTGTGCCCAATCAGGTTGTTCCAAAGGACTTTCAGGCTAATACAGAGTGTATTAGCCTGAAAATCCTTTTGTTTTTGTTTATTCGGCAATAACGGTTTTTCTGTGTTTCCTATCTCCCTAGCATCAACCACCGTGGTAGAAGAGATTTCGCGATCAACATATCCACCCCGGACTACGGAGTCCACACCGAAGTATACTACGCCTACGACAACCCCGACTACTCTCACTATGCCCACAACGCCAACGCCGGCGGAGGAGGTCACTACGCCTACCATGACGACAACCCCAACTACGCCGAAGACTACGATCGCTGCTCCGTTAGTTATAACGAGTACTGTGTCTCCGCCACCTAAGTGTAACCCGGTTAAGTAAGTTTATTGTTTTTTTACTTCAATAACTTATTATTGACTTTTAATTCAGAGATTAATTAGAAAACATTCGGCTAAAAGGTAGCGCTCGTTGGCGAGCATAATCTAGGCTAATATTTTTAAAACATTCAAAAACGTTTTAATAACCATTTAGAGACCTAAAAGTATTTTGATTTGAAGAACTTTGTCCGTTGTTATTTAATTGAAGTTGTAAAGTTAACAGGAAGACTCTACTCGTAATGCAGTCTGTACTATATATTTTCGAAATAACATGTGACGATTGTGACGCCACCCTGGACCCATTTTTGCATTACAGTTACATAGATCTGATGTGGGGAGACCAGCCCCAGCCCCTGCCCGAGGCCGCGTTCAGCGCCAGCTCCGTCGCCAGCGGACTGTACGAACCGCAGTATGCCAAGCTGAATGGACATCCACTTGATGTCACAGGTAAGCTCCTATTAAAACTGCAATGGACACAAACACTATACAGGGTAGAAAGGACATCGACAAGATTTTTTGTTTATCGGTAACTAGCGGATACCCGGCGTGTGCTATCACGATTAAGTACCTAATGCATTGTTTTAGTGTTTCAAATATTTCGGTAATTTAAAATAAAAACAGCTTTTCGATACATTTTGACCGTGTAGGTATTGCTCTTTTGTAGGAAACAACTGTTCTATTTCACTTTTATATAGAGGAGTTCGGCATGATGTACTCAGTACATGGTAACCGTTTTGTAAAGTAAAGTAAAGTAAAGTAAAATTTATTTGCATAGATTGTAGGTACATAAAATAAGGTGTAACAATAAAATAGTTGAGCCTTGTACAATCTACCTTATATTAGGCATGCAAACATTAATGAAATGAAACTATATTACAATAAAATTAAATAATGGTGTACAGTTAAAACAAATAGTGCATTCATATTATAAAACTTAACCTTAAAATCTACTTAATACAATTGGAATAAAATCAGATAAATTAAAACAAAGAGATCATTAGGTATGTGAAATTATATAAAATCGGAAAAATTACAAAAAAAGGGATTATTAGATATATGTCAATATTAATTAATTATATTAATAAACATTAGATTATTCAATACATAAGTCAGTGTCATTTAAAAAGTCACAGAATAATAGCATTTTGTAATCAATAGTGATGTCAGCCTCTTTTTGAAATTTTGAAATGTGTTATTTTTAATTATATTGGGTACTTTATTGAAAATTATTGGGCCCATACTAATAACACTTTTTTTTAGCAAAGCAGTATTACATCTCTCAACATGTAGTAAGTGCTTATAATGACTCCTTATAGGTCTCTTCCTGTTTGTGTGTCGGTATCCCTTCCACTCTGTATGCATGTCAAACTCAAAGTGAATCCGTTCATTTATACAAGGCGTAGTTTTGCAACCTCGTCAAAATTCAGGAGGTTGTCATAGAAGATGTAAATAATCAATATAAATTACGGTACCTGGTCAATAATAATAAACGCGGTTTTTTTATTTGTTTTAATTTGACACTATTTCAGAATAAAGCCGTTTTCAAATTAGGAGAATCATCCGTTTATCGAATAAACGTCTGCGTTTGTTTGTGTGTGTGAAAGCGCGGTTATAGGGCTAGTATTAGACGGGCCTCGTTTTACTACGGGTGGTGTACTCTTATCAATTTCCGATATTAAGAAAAGAATATAAAAAGTTACCTACCCATTTTATTATTGATTCGTTACCTCCTTGAATTTGACTAGGATGCAAAGTAACACCTTGTATAAGGTAATTTAAAAGAAATCAAAGAAAAATAATAATTTAGAAATTAAATTTTAAAAATAAAAAATAAGTTTTTTCACTTTTTTAGTAATAAAAAATAACTCATTTCTGACCTTACCTTTAGCCGGCAGCTGGAACCCAGCCATTCAAGACACGAACCAGTACATCCAAGTGGAGTTCCCTCGCCGTGAGCCGGTGTACGGCGTGGTGATGCAGGGCAGCCCGCTCTTCGACCAGTACGTCACCAGCTACCATGTGTTATACGGAGACGATGGACACACCTTCTCCGCGGTTAATGGCCCTGATGGGAAGCCGAGGGTGAGCAGTAACTTGTATACAATTGTCAATACTTATAGCAAATATTTTAATAATCAGAAGTCCGCGTACTTGTAAAAAAAATTTACACTGCTGAGAAGAATATGCTCTCATGAAACACAGCCCTTATAAAACGATAGGATGCCAATTACAGTGTGTTTGGGCTGTCCTATTAGAGATTTCTCAGTTAAACATAGCCGGAGAAAGGTGGTTCTAGTACCAAAATATAATGTATTTCAACATCCTACATCATTCTGTCTCTGTTAGCTTCAAAGGATTGACAGAAATAGACTGACTTTTTACGGTTAGCTGTAAACTCATTGTTTTTTATGGCACAAGCTGACATAATCAGTGGCGAAGGCCGGGTATTTTGCGGGCTGGCTTAAGTATCGTTTGCCGTGCTAATTCTTAGCCTAATTTAATTTTTTCCCCATTAATTTTTTCCCAGGTTTTCCGCGGCCCAGTAGACCACAAGAATCCATCGAAGCAGATGATAGAGCCTCCAATAGAAGCCAAGGTGTACCGCGTGCAGCCTCTGACGTGGCACGAAGAGATTGCCGTCAGGTTCGAGCTGATTGGATGCAGGGAACCTTCCAGTATGGATACCACTACCACTACTGTTCAAGTAAGTGCGACAGAAAACCTATTTCAGTAAATATCAAGTTAACCTGGCCAGTAACGAAACCATGTCGTTACTGGTATTCAAATGGCTAAAAGGCTGATAGCCAGTCTTACTTATTTACTGGGTTTCGAAAGTCAGATAGGCAACCATTGCATGTAAAATTAAACTAGAAGCCTACTCCAACATAGTTGAGAAAGGCTATTGCACCTTTTCACCGATACTAAGCGACACCTTAATGAATGCCTGAATATAATGGGACTGTTTAAATTCAAACTCTCGCAGCTCTGAGCCGAGCGTCGAAAATCAAACAGCGCTTTTATTATTTAAATGACACGGTGTTAAACGGGCAGAAACAGACGATAATGCCAAAATGTACAGTTATCTTTCATTCTTTATCGTGTGGTTAGTGCCTCACCTGGTGTCAGAGTTTTATGTTGCCTATGGGCCTCTGACTTGGCTTTACATGCCGTCGAGAAATATCTCTCAGGCATGCTGTTTTATACTTTAAAAACACACACACTCACTTGCTTCGGTTCACCGAAGCTAAGATAATTATACACACACATTTTTGCACATGAATCCGAAAAATCAGAGGTGCGTGTCTTGGGTTTGACTTGGCTGTCCGACGGTCACACCACTAGGCTATCACAGCTATTATCGTCGTTTACGAATCGTACTTCAATCTAGTCTTACATTAGTCAGTAATTCCTCTCATTTTCCTTCAGCCCACACCTGAACCCTGCTCGGATGCCCTCGGCCTGGGTGCGGACCTTCCAGTGGAGATGATAGAAGTGAGCTCCAACAACGACGCGCGGCGGTACTTCAAGCTGGACGGTGATAGAGGCTGGAGGCCACTCTACAGTACTCCTGGGGAGTGGATCATGGTGAGACATCTTTTTAACGTAATATTGATGATACTAAGCGTCATTCAAAAGGTATCATTAACTATTCTGATCATTGTACCGTGTCTCGGGACAGGTTAACTTAATGCTGTAATGAATCTGCCTTCAAAAGCTCCACACATGGTACTGCGATGTTAAGCTCACGTACTATCTAAATAATATGTTTGGACTTCAAAATTTACATAATATGAGATATTGTATTTTTTTTTCATAGAAATGAAAGTTTAACGCAGATAACCTTAGATAGAACGGGTTAACATGGCTTACTTGCACTACAAATGATTCAATTGGTTTACCTGTAAGAATAATGAGTGTAAAAAGATCTTAACGGAGCCGAAAGAAAGGCAGTTTTTTTTGTTCTGTTCTGGACCACACCTGGGAACCTTCGAGTTAGACATTGTAGGCCAAAGTTCCAAATGTTTTTCTAACAAGTATTAAATGATATAATTTAACTGTAAGTACTTCCATGATCCCCGTAATATTCAATGCATCCAGTGTTTTGAGTGCGTTACATTGAGTCTTACCGTAAACAGTGATATTTCACCCCAAAAAAAAGTAGCTTCCTAGCAATAACTTTTTGCTTAGAGTTACTTAGTTTGATGTACAGAATGCTTGGTTGATGGCTTCATGAAGGGTCCCGTTTACATCTTAAATCAAATTAACCTTTCTTCCTCAGTTCAACTTCACCGCACCCCGCAACATAACAGGCATCAAAACTAAAGGCGGTCCCTACGGCTGGGTGTCCACCTACAAGATCATGTACACCTCAGATCTGTCCACCTTCAACCCTGTAGTGGACGCCAACGGAGCAGAGAAGGTGTTCCCAGGGAACTTCGACAAGGATACCACAGATGTTACGGAGTTCCGGCCCCCGATACATGCGCAGTATTTGAAGGTGTTACCTTTGACGTGGAAGGACAATATTGAAATGAGGATTGAACCTATTGGATGCTTTGAGCCTTATCGTGAGTTTGTTAAAGATTTTTTTTTATATTAATTTTTTTTTTTTTTAGACATTACACATAGCGCCATCTAGTGCCACACTAAGCAACGAGGCTTGTGTCGTGGACACTTGATAGTTGATATACTACATAGATACTTTTTGTTTGTAAATACATACTTATTATACATATAAACATCCATGACTCGGTAACAAATGTCCATGCTTAATCACACAAACACTTGCTCCTACCGGGATTCGAACCCGGAACCCTATGAACGTAAGGCAGCCTCACTACCGCTGCGCCATTCGGGTCGTCAAAATACAAATTGATTTAAAATAATAATGGCCGCTGACTAAGACCCTATTTACTGGACATGTTTTTCAACAACTGCTTATTCATGTTTAGCACGACGCCTGTTTTTATTTTGTCTCATGTTATCATTTCGCGGCTACACATGATCCAGTTTAGTTAGACGTATTGTTAGGCAGCTTGAACTTTCAAAAACAAAATTTACATCAAAAGATTATTAAAAGAAAACCATTTTTCTCTAGCTGTGACCGAGAAGCTACCAGAAGTAACGACATCCCGCTACCGAGAACCATCGATCACAGATCGTACAACCTGCGAGATATGTCCCGGAGTACAGAGGGCTGAAGAAGACGCAATGCCATGCGACTGCAAGGCACCCGCCAAGTACTACGACGGAGAGAACTGCGTGACTAGGGACCAGTGTCCCTGTGTCGAGTCGTTTATGTCGTGAGTATAACGTTCAGCGAAATAAACTGCTATCTGACCTCTTTAATACAACAAATGTGCTTAAGCCCTGGTTCATAACCATGGATTGATTGGCATGATAAAATATATGCAGTATTTTTTATCGCACCCTGGTTTTTCACCTCTCGTTATTAAGCATAATGTGATCTATAGAGCGCATCCCAGCGAGTCACGAATGCGCTGTTTAATTTTCAACTGTTGGCGGTAAGCAGTACGGTGAAAGTCCAATGCATTATAATAAAACGTTATATTAGAAGATTAGGTACCCGTGCGAATGAGGGCTGCCTGTACTTCTTACAGAGTAACTATCTCTTATAATGCGTTCCGTCTTCCATTTTTGAAATTGGAGAGGGAAACGCCATATCTAGTTTTCTATACTACTAAATGAGCAATATTTGTAATCACGTCCTTGAAAACGGCTCTAAAGATTTCGATGAAAGTTGCATTCTAGCTAGGTCTCTGATCGGATATCTGGGAAAATTCGTTTTCTATATTTCCACACGAGCAGAGCTCGGACGCTCAGGTATATATGAATTGACATAAACATGTTCTATTTAACAGATATCCGGTCGGATCTACGTTCCGTGGGGCTAATTGCGACGAGTGCGTGTGCAAGCTCGGCGGTATCACTGCCTGTGAGCCTGTTAAAGAATGCGAGTGTGCACCGGTAAGTGCTAGAACTAAAATATACTTTAATCAGACTACAAATGAAACATTTTCGATGTGTCTACGATCAGAGGCCCTACCACGAACGTAACGTAAATACGTCGATTTGTTATCGAATACCAAACTTGTATTAAAGCATTTAAGTTAAAATTGTTTGCAACAAGCACAATCAGTATCGTTAGTAGATATGAATAAATTCTTAAAATTAATTAAATGTGAAACGAGTGTTTTTAATTTTAAAATCGACGTACTGACGTTTCGTTTGCACAGCGCGGTCGTACTAGGGCCTCTGTTAAAATGTCCACTCGAAGTTAAAAACAGACAGTCAATGTTTGTGCACTGCTTACATAAAATAATACTATAAGCTTATTTATGTGTCCCTGTCCACTGCTACCTTAACCATATATCTGTTAGAGCATGGACGGTTTGGTGGTCGTCACTCGTCTTCGAAGTTTTGTGAGTAACTGTTTCTCACCTGCAGTAACAATCTATAAATAACAGTAACTAAGCACAACACTTGAGTATGACAAAGAAATATTTTGGATTGGATTGGATTTCACCTGGATTGGATTTCACACAAAACATTTCCCCAGCATAAGAGTAAAAACTAAAAAAACGGCTAGCTCAATTAAAAGTCCACTTTTTACTCTCTAGAACCTGGTACCAAAACTGTCCACATCTTCCTGCGACTGCACCTGCGCCCCCTGCCCTGCTGGCACCAAGATCTGTCCCACGAGCAAGCTCTGCCTGCCGCTGCACAAGTGGTGCGACGGCCTGCAGGACTGCCCTGATGATGAGAAGGACTGTACCACCACCACGGTTACCACTCCTAGGACGACGGTTGCTGAAGTAGTCGTGGTTACCACTCAAGCTCCTACGGTTGCTGGTGCTGTTACTACTGTGAAACGTGAGTAGTGTAGTTTAGGATAACTGTGTCACCTGTTTTTAATAACCTCAAGTTTGTACTAGAGAGGATCTAACTGAGCGACTTTTAAGTTTAATGGAATTTTATGAAAAGAATAACATCACAACTATTATTCCCGAAGGGTTAGGCAGAGGTGTACCTAATAGTACACCCTCATTTCGCCAGTGATGATTAAGTCCCATGTAATAGGTATCGAGCCTATTGCCATCAACCGGGCACATATCCAGACTCGGTGGCTACTACTGAGAAATTCCTGATGGAAAAACCCAATAATACTTTGCCTGACCCGGGAATCGAACCCAGGACGTCATGATCAGCAGTCGACAAATGAGGCAGTTATATGAAAATATCTTCGATAATCCAAGATCCGTCTTAAGCAGTCACTAAGTCAGCCATCATTTTTTGTTGAAACAAAAAAATATGGTTCGGTCACGTCATAGTACAGTTACAGAACTTGAAAACAATAGAAAGAAAAAAACAAAGAATTCTAGATTTTGCTTCTTTGGATAGAGATGGATCCGCATGTTTTTTTATGCATGAGTTACACTGCACACCGTTTGAACACACGACCAACTTGACTAGACTGGTTAAAAAAGGACGAAATTGGACGAAAAACAATTATTTGTATATGGTTTTAGGGTACCGTTTCGCTGGCCGATTTCGGCCCAATACAAGAATGTTAGCATCCTCAAGAAAGAGAACCCGACCTCGCCTCCTCAAAACCAATGGCCATTCTAAATTGTACCACAAAATTAATACTAAACCACGTGGTAAGAACTGATTATTACCATGAATTGAGTTTGAGCTCTTGCAATCTTAAATGTCCACCAAGTTGCCAAGCAAACCATTGCACATGGCGGACTTAAAAAATATTGAAAGAAAAAGAGCCTCATCTATTTGCTTATACAGGGTGGTCGGACACCGACGCAAAAACGGTTACTACGTATTCAGTACATCATTTCAAACCCCCTTTCCCCCCACTTACAAATTCTTCGTCGGTTATTTAGAAAAAATAAATCAGCTGTTTCCTACAAAACTGTAACACCTACACGATCAAAATGTATGGAACAGCAGTTTTTTTTATAACGAACGAGAAATTTCCATGTGGGTTCAGAATGATGTACAGTCACGAGCATCAATATGTATACAATTTACTAAATTTAAAAGCAATTTTCTCGAGAAATAACGATTGTAACTTGGAAATAGGATCTATTTCATAAAAATATGAGTTCGAAAATGTTTTGTTCGTAACAACATACAATTTTAATCAGAACAGCAGGAGAAAATCACTTTTAAAAGTTTTTAAGTGTTTACGTATTGGTACTCGTGACTGTACTCACTGATATGTGGTAACCGTTTTAGAATCGCTGTCCCTTCCATCTCGTATAGTTGCTTACGAATAAGTACTGATTATTTTTTCAAGTTCGTAGAATTATCTTATAATTTTGAATATGACCAAAAAATAGAGTAATTTACACCTGTGAATAAAACCATATGCGTGAAACAATGACTAATTTAATCAGTTAATGGAAGACGAACTAAAACGACTTATAATTGGCAAATTGACTCCAAATCTACGACTTTAACACACAACATTAATACTTTAACACCACAACAAACCAGACCAACAAAATCCTAACCACCACAATTTATTTCAGCCCTAGTCTGTCCGAAGGTGGAATGTCCTCCTGGATACACGGTCCATTATACCACTACCGAAGCCAGTTCCTCTCGACCCTCATACGGTTCTGCTACTGAACTGCCTCCGCCAAGACCCAGGTACTCCTACCAACGGTACCAGAGAGGTGGATACTCTAAAGGGGGTTACTCTAAGGGAGGATTCTCTAAAGGCGGTTACTCTAAGGGTGGATATTCTAAAGGCGGATATGGTAAGCAATATTTCTTATATTTAAAGTTACCTACACATTGTATAAAAAAGAATCATGTTGATATAAATCCGAAAGTGTAGGTATTTCTTTGTTGTCTTGTCACTTAAACAGCTAAAAGCTACTTACTACTGCGTACTTACTTTAAGATTCGGAGAGGGAAGTGTCCTGACACAGGCAATTTTTGTCTAAAAGGTCACTTCATCCACAAGATATGTAGGTACTACACTACACCTACATAACTTGTGAATGAAAATAAATTATTTGTGTTTGTAAAAAAATCAACTATTTGAGTTTTGGCTTTTTATTCGGATTCATTAAGGAGTTCCCTTGGAAGCGAGTAAAATTACGGGAAACAGCTAGGTAGTTAGTCCATGAGTAGAGATTTTTTAATTAAAGATCCATACGTTTTTTGATATCTTTACTACAAAAAAAAATCGAGTCAAATCAATTGGGAACATTATAGACCCGGGACAATTTGCAGACTTTTAAATTCAATCTACTACTTTTTTTGTAATTTTTACCATTTTCATGCAGGTTTCCAACCACCATCTCGTCCAAACCAGGCCTTCTCGCTCGACAAGCCCGACACATTGAACACCACACCGCCGACCCCCAAAGAAGAATGCCAGCAATTCAAGTGCATTCCAAAGCTCCCTCCCTACAAACCTGAAGGTGGTGTGACGTCTCCACCCACTTGTTCTGTGGTCACCTGCCCGTCTGGCTACTCGCTGAGGTTGGATACTGCTGCCACAGGATACAACAAGTGCCCTCAGTAAGTACTGCCCGTTTTTTAACCGACTTCTAAAAAAGGAGGAGGTTCTCAATTCGGTTGTATGTTTTTTTTTTTTTTTTTTGTGTTTGTTACCTCATATCTCCGTCATTTATGAACCGATTTGAAAAATTCTTGTTTTATCTGAATGGATCTACTTCCCGATTGGTCCCATAGAAATTTCATCAAAATCGGTTCAGCAGTTTGGTTTTGAAATCAAAATAGCTGGAAATTTTTGTGTTTGTTACCTCATATCTTCGTCATTTATGAACCGATTTGAAAAATTCTTCTTTTATCTGAATGGATCTACTTCCCGATTGGTCCCATAGAAATTTCATCGAAATCGGTTCAGTAGTTTGGTTTTGAAATCAAAATAGCTGGAAACAATATGTCATCCAAGTAAAAGAAATTGCGAAATTGATACTTGACAAGGATTTGTGTGTGATGCGATAACTAAAAAAGGTAAAATAAAAACTTTTTTGCAAAAAAAAACCGACTTCCAAAAAAAACACTAAAAAAGTGGGAAATAACTTTACTTTCGGAAGTCGGTGGCAAAAAAGTCAATGAAACAAACAATAGTCACCGACTTCCGAAAGTAAAGTTATTTCCCACTTTTTTAGTGTTTTTTTTGGAAGTCGGTTTTTTTTTGCAAAAAAGTTTTTTCGCCCTATGGCTCAACAACGATCCACAAGAATACGCGTCAATATTTGAAGAATCGAAAATACATAATATGGAGTACCAATATTATTATGTTTATGATATGAGTAATGCAAGTTATCCATGCAAGTTACACGAGGGCCATGGGGTCCGAGCGCCCACCATTTCTGTCAGGACATCGCAAAGCGATTGGTAAACTCTTCCCATTACCAGATGGCTGGCCTATTGTTTGGCCAAAGAGTCCTGCCAGTCATCTGGGCACTATTTCCCGTTGACAGCGATGCGGACGATTTGATTCCTGACGCCTTTTACGAGTATTTCTTTTCTGCTTTATGCACATATTTGAACTATTATTTTAGTTTGTAAATTTTGTAAAAATGTATTCATTAATATAGTTTTTCAAAAAATTCACATTCCGACAGTTGGCCTTTCGATCATGTCCCATATTATAGCATATGATCCTTAAAAGTCTTATAAACACCATCATCTGCCTAGCCTTTTCCCAACTATGTTGGGGTCGGCTTCCAGTCTAACCGGATGCAGCTGAATACCAGTATTTTACATGGAGCGACTGCCTATCTGACCTCCACAGCCCAGTTAGTACTGGGTAATACGATACCCCTTGGTAAGACTGATTGTCAGACTTTCAGGCCAATGACTACCTGTAACTACTGTCAAAGATCTACAAATGACAGCCGGGACCTACGACTTAACGTGCTTTCCGAGGCACGGAGGAAACTCGGTATGTAATTCATGGTCACCCATCCACAGACCAACCCAGGCAAGCACGGCTTAACCTGAAGATCGACCCGAGCGGCTGATATTATTTATACACGAGCTCCTCGTCTTAACACCAAGATCTTAAAATTAACATTGTGGTTCTTTACAAATAAGCATCACGCACATTTTTGTCTGTATCAATGTATGTATGTACATAAACCAATAAATTGTTCTTTCCGCCATCAGATACGAGTGCGTCCCACCTCCCGAGCGCCCCGTGTTCTGCAACGTCACCGGTCGCACGTTCAACACGTTCGACGGCGCCGAGTACAAGTACGACGCCTGCTTCCACATCCTCGCAAGGGAGAATAGGTTCGACGCCTGGACTATACTGGGTAAGTACCCACTTTGAATCAACATCATCATCTGCCTAGCCTTTTCCCAACTATGTTGGGCTTGGCTTCCAGTCCAGCCAGATGCAGCAGAACACCAGTATTTTACATGGAGCGACTGCCTATCTGACCTCCACAACCCAGTTAGTACTGGGTAATACGATACCCCTTGGTAAGACTGGTTGTCAGACTTTCGGGACACACACTCACTGAATACCTGAAACGACTGTCAAAATTCTACAAATGCCAGCCGGGAGCAACGGCTTAACGTACTTTCCGAGGCACGAAGGAAACTTGGTATGTAATGGTGGTGACCCATCCACAGACCAACCTTGGCAAGCGCAGCTTAACCTAAAGATTGATCCGAGTGGCTGTTATTATTTAGCCACGAGCTACTCTTAAATTAGAATCAAGAAAGCCTGACTAGAATTAGTATACAGACCTCCGCCCATGGCAACGTCCTCTTGCAATAACAGACCACATTATGAAAACATTGTCGTAGATGGTGTAATTGCCACTTGTTGCTATTTCCCTTAAGTTATTGCTATTATTAATAACAAAAGAAGCCAAAAAGTGTAAAACAGGTCTTGAAGTATTCATTTAACTTAACTCAACCCACTCTTTCTTCAAGAAATAGCAGTTGCTGTACTTTAGAGCGCCAGTAAAAAGCGATATTAAATAAATAAATAAAAAATAAATATCGCTGGACATTACACACAGCGCCATCTAGTGCCACACTAAGCAACGAGGCTTGTGTCGTGGACACCAGATAGTTGATATACTACATAGATACTTTTTTTGTTTGTAAATACATACTTATTATACATATAAACATCCATGACTCGAAACAAATTATTACCGAATTATATTACCGAAGTCTTTCTTTCTTCTTCGTGTGTTTAGTGCCTAACCTGGTGTTAGAATTTTTATACCACCCATGGGCCTCTGACTTGGCTTTACATACCGTCGAGAAATATCTCGCAGGCGTTTTTGGTTTCCACACGATATTTTCCTTCACCGAAGCTAGTGATAATTATACAATGCGCACATGAATCCAAAAAGTCAGAGGTGCGTGCCTTGGGTTCGAACTCGTGTCCTATGACTTGGCAGTCCGACGGTCACACCACTAGGTTAAAGACAGAGATTGCCGCTTTCAATTAAATCTGCCAGACACGCCGTCTTATAATGTATTGTGTTTCAACTACGTACAGTCTAAATTAAAATAACATTAAATTTCCCCAAAGTTCGCAAGAAATGCCGCCTCGATGGCTGTCAGAACGAGCTCCTAATCCTGCAAGATGACCAGCTTATCCTGGTGAAACCGAACATGATGATAGAGTACGACAACTACGAGTACACGGTGGAACAGACCAGCAAGATCTGCTTCCAGAAGAACAGCTTCAATGTGGACCGGCTGGGTAACGGCATTGCTATCAAGTCCAGGAAGTATAACTTCACGGTTCTCTACAATTCAGAGGGAGATATTAAGATTGGGGTGAGTTTTTATTCCAGTTTCTGTGCCCAGGAACAGAGAGATTTTCATAATGAATACGAATATTATAAGATCCTCCTCGAATAGTAGTTTATGGTATGGTCAAGTACGCGTACATTTGAATTATGAAAACCGCTCTTACTGCCATGGAATAAAACTGTATGATTTTCCGAACTACAAAAAAAAAACTGGCTTTCCTTCTCTTAATAGTTACTTTGGCTTATACCGTTCAATTGCTGAACACATAGTGAGACTTGGAATTCCGTATCATCGTACTGGTGGCTATATACCAGTACGATACGGGGCTAAGCATCAACTAAGATATATCTCGCCTATGATCATAAAGCACTACATAACTGCCCATAACGTTTAAAACAAGACATCATAATCTCAAATTGTTACCAGGTCTTCAAAAGCTCCATGGGAGCCGTAGATGGCCTCTGCGGGGCTTTCGACGGTGAACCTTACAACGACAGACGCCTCCCCGACGGCAGACTGGCGACCAGCATCGACGAGTTTGGGCGAGCATGGGCCAAGCCTGGCCTGCCCGCTAATGCCTGCCAAACGAAGATTATATCTGATCAGAAGCAAAAGAAGGCTTGGGAGCTGTGTGAAGTTATTACGTGAGTATAGTCGTAGTGGACAGAAGTAAAACAGAGGTTAATATGCGAACTTCTATGTAGAAAGAAAACATTTACAGGTTATGGCAACACTTAACGCAGTTATTTATGTCAAAAAATTACAAGCATAAAAAAATTACTTCAAAAACTACTTAAAATAGACACAAAATTGACTCTTCTTCAGAAAGTTCTGCTTTGAATAGGCATTAGGCCCCACCGACTTCAAAATACATAAATTTTTGATTTTTATTGAAAGTGGTAATAAAGTTAAAAAAAATGCTTTCAAAACTGACTGAACTCAAAGTTTGACCCATGGCTCGATAGATGGCATTGTTAGGCAAGTGTACGCTTTCTGAATCGCGCTATGGTTTCGTTACCGGCCCTGGGATATAGTTAGAGCGCGGACTTGTCCCAATATACATTTATGACCCCGCTGGTTAGTGCTTCAGAATTTTTGTCGAGGGCCTTGCAAACTGGTGTGTTGCAACTTGCAACCCTTAAAATAAAAAGATTCTGATCACCAAGTCCGAATATTTTTTTTTGGCAATCAATTATGAACAGTTTATCTTTACCGTATGAACATAGTTTGGTATTTATTTTGTTATGTGTTGACATAAATTCACATTAACTAATTTGATTTCAGAGGAAAAAAAACTTTATAAAAGATAAAGCTTTTTTTCCTTTTGCTTAAATTTAAACCTACACTATTACTTTATATAAATTGTTTAGGTGACTTGGTTTTGCTACCGTCTTCCGAAAGTACAATTATTTTTCACTTTTTGTTGGAAGTCGGTTTTATTCATGAACGATTTTTGTTTCACCCTTTTTAGTCGTGAAATAAATATACGTATTAAACTGCTCAAGCAAAGTCAATAAAATTGTATTCAGCAAATTATCCTTACCCCCCCCCCCCACCCCCACATAGAAATTTTGCGTCCGCTATGAAAAATGATGTACTTACTGAATATGTGGTACTTAACCGTTTTAGCGTCGGTGTCCGTTCCACCTTGTGTTTTATGGTGCGACACATAATCACATCTCCATTTTATCCCCCAGGAAAGAGCCCCTCTCTCAATGCGGCCACATCCTCAACCTGCACAAATGGCGCAACATCTGCCTCGAGAAGATCTGCGAGTGTTCCGAACTCATCGTGAACGGAACCCATCGTACGGAGGAGGAGTGCCGCTGTCTCCTGCTAGAACAGCTGGTGGCGGAGTGTCTCGCTGCTGATAAGAACGTGGACCTGTCCAACTGGAGAATGATGATGGACTGCCGTGAGTATATCATGATGTATAGCATTCTGAAGAGTGGGAAGTAACAACGGAACATCAACACCATACACAAAATAAAAAAGCGCATACGCCTTCTGTACGTCGGCGTTCGCTGGGCTATTTTGAGTTATACACTAATAAATAAAATATTTCAAAACAATTGCTATCTCTTCTCAAACACTATACAAGGTGGAAACTTTCATTGATGCAGTAAGGTGAATAACCTTAACCGTTGCAGCTACATGAAAATGGTCTCAGGAGACTATCCATAATTTTTCGCGAAATTTTGATCACTATTCACAGATTTTCAAAAAAAAAATACAGTTAGCAAAAACATGGCATTTTTACGCAAAAAAATTTTTGATGCCAATCGATCCTGTTTCTTATACTGATCAAAAACTTGTAACGGAACAACCAAGGTTGGAGTACTAAAAAAGTCAGAAATTGCAAAAACCTTTTCCCATAGGTACATTTTGTTTGAAAGATTTACACAAGTTTATTTTAGTTTTTTTCCATTTTGGGGTATAATTTCTGGTTATGCAAAACCTTACTGTGCTTTTTATTCATTCTAACCTCTTTTTACCAACAGCTGCGGACTGCCCAGCTCCCCTGGTCCACTACGACTGCTACCGCAAGCAGTGCGAGCCGACTTGCTCCCAGTACGGCGCGGTGTCCCACAACTGTCCCACTGAAGACGGACAGTGCTTCCCCGGCTGCTATTGTCCCGAAGGCAAGCTCAGGATGCAGGACCAGTGCATTCAGCCTACGGACTGTTTGGACTGTGAGTATTATTTTAATTACAACAAATCTACCTAGAATGCTTCTAATAAGGATGTTAAACTTTCCACTCTTAAATGGAGTATAACAGTTGCGTGAAACGGAGCGTGCTGCCGTCCACATCGTCAATGCTGCTGCGTGCGATAGCATTCCCGCTTTTTTCTCGCTCTAGCAAATGACAGTTTTGAGCGACAGAAAAACTTAGGAGCATGGAAAAGTGCGATTCCGACCTGCTAGATGACGTTCAAACTTAGCAGCTACTGCAGAGGCTTAGATCAGCTTTTGCGGGTCGACCAATGAGATTGATTCCCGTACCGAACAAGCAATTATTTGTCTTAAGGACAGTAGTTCCAGATCCTACTATTAACGTTTTTTGTTTGTAAAATACAGGACAAAATCAATTTAAATCAATCTATTTCAACATTTTGTTAAGCCAGAAAAAAACTTGTTCTATAAAAATCCCTAAACACGATTTCAATGAGATTCAAATATACCTGGTGCATATCTCCATGCGACACAATAAACTAAAAACGACTTCAAACTCCCACCAGGCACCTGCAACGGCGTAGGAACCCCAGCCAAGTACGTGACCTTCGAAGGTGACGACCTGCCCTTCCTCGGCAACTGCACCTACCTCGCCTCACGAGACAGGAACGCGACAGGCCAACATAAGTACGAGGTGTACTCCACAAATGGACCCTGTGAGGACAACGGTGCTGTCGTGTGTACTCAGGCCGTGCATCTGATCTATGAGAAGAAGGTTATACATGTTAGCAAGAATGCTGAGACTAAGAAGGTGGGTTAAGGGTATTTTTTATTCGTTTGTTTTCTTCAATGTCAATAGTTTTGCCCGCCATTATATTCCCTTTCACTGCAACTGCCTGAAAACGATCTACAATGGTTGACAAGAAAAAAAGGTTTTTATAGCTGCATCTGAACCTTCAGCGAAATGAATACTGAAATTGCTCAAACACTGCTTTTACATGGGTTATTTTTTTCTTAACCGCTATAGCTCATGAACTTTATCAGCATCGCTTTTTTACATACCTTATACTTGACTACACAGGATGTTGTTTTAAGGGAATAAACTGCGTGTTACGTTTTTGGATGTAACAAGAGTTTCTCTTCATAATTTTTTATTTCACATTGTCTATAGAAACTAAATAATAATTCCTTTAACAGTTGCTGACAACGATCGACGACGAGGCTCTGTTCAAGTATCCAGTGAAGAAGGACTGGGTCACCATCAGCCAAGACAACGGACAAGATGTCACCATACTGCTACCTGATATACATGTTGAGGTAAGAGATTAATGAATGTAGATATATTATGTACTTTTCGATCTTCAACGTTTTATTGAAACGATGCTTCATAGGTTTATCAACTTCGAATATTTTCCCTTGTCCTTTGCAAGGTGGAACAGCTCTGTAGCATTCGTGATACCATTCGCGAATGCCTCTCAACCAAGACATTTTTCTTCAGGAATTTCATTTAATTTCATTTATTTCAGTAACAATTTTTATATTGTATCGAAAATTTACACTAAAATTATAAAATTAAAAGAATTACAATAGAAATCATAGAATTACAATAGAAATTCATTATTATAACAATAACCAAAATAATTTAATTAAAAAGTAAAACATTTGCAGTTGGTTAGAATATGTTAAAAAAGCAAAGTAAAACAATAAAAAAAAAATATTGGCATCTTAAGCTATCTACACACTTAAGCCGGCAAGGCCGAGACGGCCTTATTTCCAAAGGATTTCGCCGGCGGCTTGCGCCCGCGCGTATTACCCGGCGGCACGCCTCTCCGATTATTCAGTTTCCCGCCTTTGCTTTTGTGTAATTTGTGTCTTGTTTAGCTATTTTGTGTCCAACGATATTCAGTAAATATTCAAATTCAGTACTGGTTAATGACATAAATGTAAAAAAAAAATTGGTTTCTGTAAAACCATATCGTCTCGACTGTCGTCCCGCCGGCAGAATTGTCCAACTCGCAACTTTTAAAGCCGTCGGGTCCACCCGGCGTCACTAACCCGGTTCGTGCCGGCCCCGGTGTGTAGACAGCTTAAAAATTGAAAAGAGAAAAAAGTAATTTGTTCATATTCAGCTAATGAATCTTTGTTCACGATCGAAACTTCAGTTTTAGTGATTAAACGAGTTCGTTGTTGACATACTTACTTACCTATATTGAGATTGTTTAGAATTATCAATAAAACACGATATTTTACTTTCTTTACCCTTCTACCCAACAGCTAACAGTCCTGCAATCCAAAATGGAGTTCAGAGTGCGCGTGCCCTCGTACGTGTACGCGAACAAGACGGAGGGTCTATGCGGCGTGTGCGCCGGTTATCAAGAAATGCTGGTTACCAGCAATGGTACCGAGACTGAGGACTTTGAAGAGGTAAGATAAACCATTTTTCTTTCAATACCACTGTTTTACATGGAGCGACTGCCTATCTGACCTCCACAACCCAGTTAGTACTGGTTAATACGATACCCTTTGGTAAAACTAGTTGTCAGACTTTCGGGTCACGGACAACCTGTAACGACTGTCGAAGATCTAAAAATGACAGCCAGGACCAACGGCTTAACATGTTTTCCGAGGCACGGAGGAAACTCGGTATATAATCGGTGCTCACCCATCCACGTACCGACCTAGGCAGGCGCGACTTAATCTGAAGGTCGACCCAAACGGCTGTTATTATTTAGCCACGAGCTGCTCCAAGCCAAAACCAAACCAAGCTACAAAAACTCTAAAATAATTAACGTTTTCTTCCCTCAACAGTACGGCAAGTCCTGGCAAGCTACCCCCGCCACACTGACAACCCTGGACATCTCAGAACAAGCTCAATGCGACGAACCAGTAATACCGGAGTGTGTACTGCCACCGCCCGAGTCCAACCCTTGCTACAACCTTTACAACGCTGATAGGTTTGGAGCGGTGAGCAAACTTTATTTAGAGTTATGGTAATTGATGGCAAACAGGTATCTTATTTACCTGATGCTAAATAGTAAACACTATGTGTATCTGATATGTGCAGTTACTACGCCAAACACAGATGCCTGTAATTAGACTGTTCAATGTTCTTCAAGATGCAATATGCAATGCTGCTTGACAAAACAAATAGTAAAGTTAAACCAGAAAAGGTTTGCGCTTCGGTGTTTCTCGTGTTCCCGATTCAGCACTAACGTCGTGTTGTTGATTAGTAATTTTTAATCATGGAAATACGAAATAGTCAAGTAAACCATATAAAGTACCGCTATAAAAGTGTAAGTTTGTTTTGTGCCACAAATTTATTGATCAGCTATGTTGCAACTAAGTTATTGCTCTCCGTTCGTACTTCCGAAACATTCACATAAAAACGTCATTGTCTGATGAGGAAGAAAATTTAGAAATAGAGATTCCAACATTTTTTATGCGAATATTTCGGCGGTGGGAATTGTCAACTACAGTAATAAATATATGTGTAACTGTTAAATTGAACAAATAATTCGTTTGTCCAGTGCCACGCGCTAGTGGAACCGCAGTCGTTCGTGGAGGCCTGTGAGGCGGATCTGTGCGCGAACGCAACGGACTTCTGCGTCGCGGCGGAACGATATGTAGCGGAGTGTCGACGACAACATGTGTGTTTGCGGGACTGGAGGAGAGACCTCTGTCCCTTCCCTTGGTGAGTCAGAACTTTTCATCACATAAAACGCCAGTAAATTTTAACGGGGTAGGCAGAAGGGTATGGTTCAGTCATTTAGCCAGTTATATTATAAGTTCTATTTAATAGGAGGCGCACATATCACATCATTTAGCAGGATACAAATACGAGCTCATTCATCATTATTCTGCCTTCATCACAATTTATTTGGGGTCGACGCAGCATGTCTTCGTCCATACTTCTCTATTACTCGTCTTCTTATCAGACACCTCCTTCCTTGCCAGATCAAAACTATAATTTATATTTAAGTCCGGCTCAAACTAGAACAAATGCTACCACAATAATTTATTAATAAAAAAACTATAGCAATTAGCCCCATTTGAAAATCTGATCCAAGACTACACGCTAGCAATCGTGCTAGCCAGCCTTTGGTAGTGTTTCAAATATTATACTGGTCAAAAAAGCCAGTCAGCATGACAGAAGCAAGGTTGACAGCCTTAGATGAGCCTGGTGGAAAAACAAAACACTGTTCTTTTCAAAAATCTTAAAAAAATGATGCTTATGGACTTCAAAATACATACGTGTTTGTTTTCTTAGCGAGGAGCCTCTGGTGTACCGGCCGTGTGTGAAGTGCGACATGACGTGCGAGAACAGTGACGAGCTCACTAAGAACCCTGACAAGTGCGACAAACCAGCCGTTGAGGGGTGCTTCTGTCCGGAAGGAAAGGTAATGCTAACTCTTTGTCATTTTAAGGACATCCCCTAGCTAGGAAGGTAGAGCCAGAACAATTTTCATTGATTTTCCATTGTTCTAGCTGTACATTGAATTTTAAACGCCTAGTAGAAAACGGAAGTCTATGATCTAAAAATGTGATATAAAATGAACAAAATCCCGTAACGTGTGTGTTTTAGTTGCTCTATATTTTGTATTTTCGCTGGCTTTGTGTGGGCTTAAAATCTGCATGAAATTATGAGATGTCTAATTTGCAGGTGCGAGTAAACAACACATGTATCGAGCCGACCAAATGCTTCCCATGTGATGCGAATAAGGAACACTATGCTGGCGACGAATGGCAGGTAAGAACGACATTATCCTTGTCATTCGTCAATATTCTCAATAAAACATGCCACCATTATCCTGCCCTTGTCTCATGTTACTTGGGGTCGGTGCAACACGTTTTTTTCCTTCCACTCTCCTCTGCCAACCATCACGCAATCATGTACACCTTTTTCTTTCATTCTTCACACAATCCATCCATCGTTTCCTTAGCTCTGTCTCTCATTTCAGTTTTATAAATACTTATATATTTTTCAACTGGTAGGAGGACGCATGCACAAAGTGCACGTGCAGCAAGCTGTCGGGCGAGAACACAGCGCACGTGTCGTGCACGAAGCAGACGTGCGTGGCGCCCGTGTGCTCGCCGCTGCAGGACCTCATCACCGCGCCGGCCAAGCCTGGGGACTGCTGCGCCGACTACACGTGCGGTGAGTACAGCAGGCTTCTTACACGCAGCATTTGCATAGCCTTGCCCAGCTATGTCGAGGTCGGCTTCCCACCTAAACGAATACAGCTGATTGCCAGTATTTTACATGGAGCCACTGCTTATCTGACCTCCACAACCCAGTTACTGTGTTATTTATTAAATTATAAACCGACTGTTGAAAATTATTTCGGTTTATAATGATATTGTGAATGTTTTTTTGTTCTGGACCATATCTGGGAACCTTGTAGTTACGGGGATATTGGAGGTGAAACTTCCAACTTAAAAAAGGATAAGTTTTTAATGCATCCATCACCACAAAATGTACTGAGTCTTATCGTAAACCCTGACTTTTCAACCGAAAAAAAGTTCGGCTATCAACAATAATTTTTGCTTGTTTTACTTAATTGGGTGAACAGAATGCTTGGTTGGCAGCTTTGTGAAGGGTCCGTTTACATCTTGTATGAAACTATCGCTCAGGTCTATTACAATACACTGCTGAATATACTAGGCTTCTCTCTAGTGGCGCCACTTCACCATTTCTCCTCAAAGAGTACTTGGCTTAAGTACTCTTTCGGCAGCCTTTTCAGGTCGTGAGACCAAACTAGGATGTCCTACACTGTGCTTATTGGTGTGCCCGTTAGTGCGTAGTCCAACAAGAAAATAAGAATCTTTCTTGAAAAAACTAAATCTCATGAAATCAACAACCAATATATAAAAACTGTGTATTTTTTTCCTCTAGTACTGAAACCGAAGAAGAACTGCACTGAAGCTAAAAAGATGGACTGCGGTTATGGTCAAGTTCTCAAACAAAAGACGACGCCTGATGGATGCGTAGAATTTGCTTGTGGTAAGATTTTTATAAATAAAAAACTTAAGACTGGGTTTCACCTTTCAATAAAAAATCTGCTGTCCAATGTATTTCGATAGAGGTAAAGTTTTGTAAGGGCTTAGTAAAAAAATACTACAGCGCCATCTGTGCCGACACAACACCCATCTGCTCGCAGGATCCTCCCTTTCCTATCGGAGATGAAGAGCTTTACACCCTGTTCTTCTGAAACAGAGAAGGCACGAGCATTAATCCTCACGCTTGCTCAAGACGGGTTTGAGATTTCAGACTTAAATCTTTACAAATAAATAAAATTGATGCCTGTTTGTAATTTCAAAATAACAGCTTTTTACTGAACGCATCATCATCAACATTCTCCTGCCCTTATCCCAAGTTATTTGTGGTCGGCGAAGCATGTCTTCTTCTTCCATACTTCTCTATTACTCGTCATCTCATCAGACACCTCCTTTTTTAACCGACTTCAAAAACAGGAGGAGGTTCTCAATTATTCGGTTGTATTCATATCTTCGTCATTTATGAACCGATTTGAAATATTCTTCTTTTATCTGAAAGGATGTACTTCCCGATAGGTCCCATAGAAATTTGATCTAAATCGATTTAGTAGTTTGGTTTTTCAATCAAAACATCTGGTAAAAATTTTTATCCAAGTAAAAGAAATTGCGAAATTGATACTTGACAAGGCTTTGTGTGTGTTATGATAACTAAAAAGGGTAAAATATTTTTTTTTTTGCAAAAACTAACCGACTTCCAAAAAAATGGAAAATAACTTTACCTTCGGAAGTCGGTGGCAAAAAAGTCAATGAAACAAACAATAGTCATCGACTTCCGAACCATTCCATTTTTTTGCTGTATTTTTAAGACTTATAATAGCTTGGTACTTATAACCTTTTTTTTAATTTTTGTCTAAGTATCGGATTGTCTGGTTAATCCGGCTTATTTCAGAAACGGCTGGACCGATTTTGACGGGACCTTAAAACCCTTGAAATGATTAACAAAATGCAGAAGCAATATTTTTATAATAATTTCACGCGGACGAAGGTCAACAATTAGTTAATTATAATAAGTCCAGGTTTCCTCACGATGTTTTCCCTCACCGATGTCTGCGGTGTCCAAGATAACGAGTCCTTAACCTCTCATCACGACATCCGTGAAAAGCTCGACCGGTTTTAAAGTCCGTTGCTTCTTCCAGAATGCATGCCAGCTGACCAATGCGCTTCTCTCAACGACAAAGACGTAGAAATATTTGAACCTGGCATGGAGCGAGTGGTAGACAACAGTGGGTGCTGCCCTCGCGTGCAGTACATCTGTCGTGTGGAGACGTGTCCTCAGCCACCAGCCTGTCCCAAGTTCGAGGAGCTGAAGACCAGCAATGTTACTGGGAAGTGCTGCCCGGAGTATAATTGTGGTAAGTGATGTAGAAATGAAGCTCCGAGTCTACCTAAATCAAGAGGATTTCTTCTCTGGACGATGTTAGATCTAATTCAATGTATTTTTTTTTATCGACTTTACGTGGTTCTGTAGAAATCTTCTTAATAATAATATTATCAAGAAGATATATATATATATAGTAGTAGTAGTAGTAGCTTGGACCCTGTTCCCGATACCGGTGGGCTACTATTTTTATATTTTTAAATGTTTTTTTTTTATTTTTTTTTTGTAAGAAATATTTAAAAATGTAACAAAAAGAAGAAAAAATGAATAAAGAGATATTATCACTATGTTACTAATGATTAACTTTAAATATTTCGTTATAGAACTGCCAAAGGACAAATGTGTTGTAAAGTTGGAATGGGAGGCAGCGTCTAAGGGCGGTGAGAAGTCGCGTACCACACCCGAAACTATTCTGAAAGACGTAAGTTTACAACGTACACACGTTAATAATAAAAAATAAACTGAAAAAATTAAACTTTTTTTATTGCCTCATTAGTCTAGTGATCGTTATTGCGACTACTGAACATAAAGGCCCGGGTTCGGATCCCGGGTCGAAACAAATTGTGATTGGATTTTTCCATCAAGAATTTATCAGTAGCAGCCACGGAGTCTGGATCTATGTCCGGTTGATGGCAATAGGCTCTCCACCTATTACATGGGACTTTAACATAACTTGCGAAAATTGGGTATACTATTAGGTACACCTCTGGATAACCCTCCCGGGATTACAGGCTTGACGTTGTGTTATTTGCTACATCAGTTAGCCGTAACTCATCTCAAGAAGTAGAACAGACCTAACCTGACCCTATATCTGTTCCGTAGATCGACGCCGGCTGGCTAGACGGTCCATGCCGCTCCTGCCGCTGTGAGTCTACCTCCCTAGGCCCATCAGCTCGTTGCACCGTCAAGGAGTGTCCCGCCATCGTCAGCACGGAGCAGTTCGTGCTGGAGCCCCGGCCTGTGCCCTTCCAGTGCTGCCCGCAGCCCGTGCACGTCGCGTGTAGAGACGGCGATAACATTTACAAGGTGAGTACATCGTCAGCACAGAGCGGTCACCGTAATATGGTTGAAGTTCCATGGACCCGAACAAGGCGTTTTGCTTACACATTTCTTGTGCGAACCGCCAGTCTATGGAATTCACTGACGGATTCTCTGTTTCCCGACCTTTATAACATCCTACGCTAGTTCGAGTGAATCGGATTCTTCTAGGCGCGCGTGCTCCAGCCGAGCTCGCGACATCGCGCTACATCAGGCGACGTGCGGTCGAACCCTATCTAGTATATAAAAATAAATAAAGTTTCAAATAAATCAATAAAGTTAGAAGAAATGCAAATTCTCCTTTGCTTTCCGAACCTTTGTATGAACCTATGAATAGGCCATCAGTGAGCTCACTGATGGCCTATTTTAGACTGGGTCGAAGACGGTGCATAAGTACTCGATCCAAATTATTCAATTTGACTTGCTTAAAATAACCATTTTATAACTACAGGTCGGCGAGAACTGGACATCCACTACAAACCCGTGTATGAGCTACAAGTGCGAACAGACCAGCACAGGCGACAAGCTAGAGAAGATCACCACAGTACAGCAATGCCACTCTGAATGCCAGCTGGTGAGTTCATACACGATTTGCTCGGGGCTTTGCTCATGTTATATACGGAATGTACCCACGGGAACGTTTTAAATGTAGCCTATAACACTCAGGGATAATGTATCTTTCCATTAGTGAAAGAATTTTCGAAATCGGATCAGTAGTTCCGCAGAATACCCCCTACATAAAAACTTACAAAAGCTTAGACTTAGCAAGATTTGCTCGGGGACTTTCGTGAAGGCAACGCAAAGGCATCAGTCGGCAATTATATTGTTTTAATTTCAGGCTTGCCGATTTCCTGTAAGCTTTTTGTTACTTAAATTCTTGTTTCAATCAGACATACTCTGGAAGCATTCTTCTGACAACACGGAACCTCATCTAAAAAACATAAAAATATGAGAGGTTTCTGGCAAGCCCTTAATTCCCAGGGATCCGTAACAACCTGCTATATCGCCAATGTCTTCTTCTCCGTCAGGGTTCGAAGTACTTCCCAGCTTCTCCTGAGAGTAACGAATGCTGCGGGAACTGCAAACCAGTGGCCTGCGTCGTGGACGGCAAGGAGCGAGCCATCGGAGAGAAGTGGACCTCTTCAGATTTCTGTGCCAACTATACCTGTGTCAACTTGGATGGGACGGTGAGTAATCATAGTCTTCTCTAAGTGATATACATACATGCTCCTATGATACTTCAAATAGAAGCCAGTAATACAGCTAGCCATAGCCATCACTACATGTGATGAAAAGTGGAGGCCTAAAACCGAAGACTCTTTGCGTCAACTAAAACTAGGTAGGTACTCTTGTGTTGTAAAGCTCCATAAACAATATTTGGCCAAACATATCACATTTAGCACACGAACCTCGCGCCCTACGAGGCCAGGTCCATGACTAACCGTGTCCGTGGACGCAACCTTGGTTGTTAAAATCAAGAAAAGAAAAAGATGCTGGTCGAATACATAACGACCTCCTTTTTAGAAGTCGGTTAAAAATACATAGAGTTTGGCCGCATCCAGTCAAACGGCCCTTCGTGCAGTTGATCGTTGCGGCTAAGTACATGATGCGTGTTCGGTTTTAATAATTTAACTAGGTCTGTGTGGCTACTAGCTATGGTCGTACTTTAATAAAATGTCCATTTTCAAATGTTTTCCTTCAATACTACAAAAATGTCACCCTCACATTTCTCTTTCTAGTTACAAGTACAGTGCTCAAACGAGACGTGCGATGAAGTGTCGAACGCTACTAAGAAACAGTTCGTTCTAAACCACGAGAAGGTGCCGGGCAAGTGCTGTCCCAATGAAGAACCCATCGCCTGCAGAGTCGGCAATAAGATCTATCAGGTAAAACATTCATTCTATCTAGAGTCTAGAAAATCAAACTTTTTGGGGAAAAAAAACTGCGTTACTGTGCCGTTGAATAAAACTGGCACGGATATTTTATTCATCTTTGTATTTTCAGTTTGTTTTTCTTGATAAATGTCTGACGCAGAGTAGCTCACAATTTTTAGAGGAAAAATTGAAAACAATCCCTAAAGTGATATTTTAAGTAATGTTGGTCTTACAACTGCATAATATTGCAGTCAGGCCCTCCAACCTGGTGGCAATTGTGTTCCGCCAATATGACAAGATCAGATCCAACCTCGCAATCTGCTTTCTCAATGAACAACTAGAATTTAATGGGCTTTCATACTCAAAAACGTTTAGTACTCGCTAAAAGGCTAGCTAAAACGCGAACCTTTCACATCTTAGAGGACTGGGTTTCAAGAGCTGACTGACACAAAACCCAATGTACATTGTATAATGTGCCCTTGTCTTAACACGACTCTTCTAACCTCCCGTCACCCACTTCACTCCCTAGGAAGGACAAACCTGGCCATCACCAGACGACCCATGCAAGAACATAACCTGCAGCCGCGACGTCAACGGGCGCCTGTCTCACACCGAGCGAGTGGCCACCTGCAACCGCGCCTGCAAGAGAGGATGGACCTACCAGCTGCCGCCTGCAGGACAATGCTGCGGCCACTGCCAACAGACTGCCTGTGTGCTGGACGACAAGCTGGTGGAGCCTGGTAAGACCTAGGGTAGACCAAACTGTTGGTATAGACTAGTATGCAGTATTCTTTTCTTGGTAGTTAGTGCCTAAACTGGTGTCAGTTTTTATGCCGCCCATGGATGGGCCTCTGACTTGACTTTGCATGCCGTCGAGAAATATCTCTCAGGCATGCTGGTTTTCTCACGATATTTTCCTTCACCGAAGCAAGTCATAATTATACAAACTGCACATGATTCCGAAAAATCAGATGTGTTTGACTTGGGTTCGAACTCGAGACCTGTGACTTGGCAGTCCAACAGCCGTGTGACTGTGCTATCACTGCTTCTGCGGTATTAATGTCGCCAAATGTTTCAGAAATCAAAAGTAAAACTTTAGAGTTAAGCATTGATATCCCTCAATGTCCCTACCTCCAGGTACCACGTGGCAGTCCGAGGACAACTGCACGACGTACTCGTGCGACAAGTCGGGCGACGAGGTGTCCATGACTACATTGCAGCAGCTGTGCCCGGACATCTCGTCATGCGCGCCGGAGAACATCGTCAACGGCACCTGCTGCCAGCTCTGCCAGCAGCGGCCTGAGGCGCTCAGTAAGTGGAACAACTTAATGGCTGGAAAAGGACCCTTCATGAAACCGTCAACCAAGCATTCTGTACATCAAACTAAGTAACTCTACGCAAAAAAATATTGCTGGGGAACGACTTTCTTTTTTGGGGTGAACAATCACGGTTTACGGTAGGACTAATTGTAGCGCACTCAAAACTTTACGCTGATGGATGTATTAAATAGTAAGGGGGTCATGGAGGTATTTAAAGTAAAGTTGTAACATTTTTGACTTGACAACGTCTTATAATTCGATGGAGCCGGCTGCACGCACGAAAAAATGCGGCGTTACCTCGCTCTGAGGCGTTCCATTTAAGGCTTGAAGTGCAAGCGAGAGCGCGGAACGAGCGACAAAGAGGCACAATCGGTGACGTTGTCACGTTCAACTATCGTCAGTAAACCGACTTTACAGACAACCGATTTTTTTTTTTTGATTTGTTGGTTAAAATTTGAACTTTAAACCTCCAATATCTCCGTAAGTAGAAGGTATTGGTCCAGAACAAAAAATATCGTATTGACGGGTAAAACGAGTGCTTTTCGGCTTCGTGAAGGGTCTTTATACACCCATTATAAACATCACGCCAGTTTACCCCGAAGATTTAGGCAGAGGGAAGGTAATACCACATTTGCCTCATTGGGCTCGTGCTCGCAAATGCTATTGCTGAACATGAGGTCCTGGGGTAATTTGTTAGGTCAGGCAGTGTTTTTTGTTTTTTGGGTCATCGGAAACGTCAGGTCTGAAATGCCCTAACACGGTACCAAAATTAAACAAAACTAAGATAAAAAAAACCATACGAGTTTTATATTAAAAGAAAATCGAATTCCTTACGCTTGTTAATTTCTATCGGCTGTGGTTATATCGACAGTAACAATGCAAACATTAATTCGCAAGAGGCATTCCACCCCACATTACAACAATAAAATAAAATAGTTGTCAATCCAACAATAGTTGGAAGGCACAGCTACATATGCGAGCGCACACATAGCTCCAGTGGCGCAATTGGTTAGCGCACGGTACTTATAAGGCAGTGTTCGTGAGCGATGCCGGGGTTGCGAGTTCGAGCCTCGCCTGGAGCAATGTTTTACCACTATCTGTTCATGTTCATGTACAAATGGCATAGTAGTGTTTGGAATATTTCATGATGTATACATACATATAGTACAGATTTTTAAAACAGTAAACAGTATTGACAATGAATGCTAAATCTAGTAAGAGTTTTGATAGCATTTTTAGTACAGTTCTTAAATCAAACATTCGCAGAAAGAGGAAGAAAATTAATTTACACAATATATTAATGTTTTTTTTTTACCTTGCTCACGGATAACACGATTTAAAATCCTAGCCCTAGGTAATAGTAACCCAATATCATCAACATTCTCCTGCCCTTATCCCAAGTTATTTGGGGTCGGCGCAGCATGTCTTCTTCTTCCATACTTCTCGTTATCTCAGCAATTCATCATCGTCCATGGAGTTTCTTGCCCATTCTTCTCCATAGGACCTACGTTTTCGAAGGGGCGACTACAGTACTTTCACAAGTTATTATGCCCTGTGACAGGGACTGTGGCTTAGTTTTTTTTTTTTTGTGTTTTGACACTCAAATGTGTCTGTAATGGTCTAATTGAAATAAATGCTTTGTGAGTTTGAGTTTGAATTACCTCCTTTAATAGACAAGTACCTAATTTTATAGTAACCCACTACGAAATCAAGAAATAAGGCTTTAGTAAGTTGCTGAAAATAACAAATTGCGAATTAAGTATGTTTTAGTACCGAAGTAGCCGACCTTAGCCGATGGTAATTTAGTAACGGTGACATATGGTCAATTTCTTGCTCATGTGACAATATTTCAATCATACATAGGTTCATTGCAGTATACCATTCTAGAAGAATATACCTGCATCTATTTCATAGTAAACTCTAATAAAACTTGTCTCTCAGGTAAATGCGTGCCCAGTAGCGTAAGTCCCTCGGAGTCGATGGGTCTCATCCGTGTGCACGTGGGCGGGCGCGGCCTGTGCGTCAACAAGGAGCCGCTCAGGGGATTCAAGGAGTGCCGCGGTACTTGCGACTCGGGCACGCTTTATAATAACCGTAAGTGTGATTATTTATGATGGCTGAGTAAGTCGATGATAAATTATTTTTTGGCAAGTTTTCTTCTCCTGAAAATAGAAAACCCAGAGGGACACGGATTCATCTTTTTCAGTAACTAACCTTTGGTATGCGCCGGAAAGTGGAACCGCGAACTAAACTAAATGTACTTATCATAAAAAAATCGCGTGATGTTGGTTTGTCGTGGATCCGCGTTCCAGCAGTATAACGGGATTGCGCGGATCCACGTTCCCGGCGTGCCAAAGGTTAAGTGACACCTAATAAATTTCTAAAAAACTCACTAGATTTTCAAACAGTGCAACAATATTTAGATTTCATATACGTGATGCTTTGTGTTAGTGAAAAAGAG
The DNA here is from genome assembly GCA_964057025.1 of Standfussiana lucernea. Taxonomy (NCBI): domain Eukaryota; kingdom Metazoa; phylum Arthropoda; class Insecta; order Lepidoptera; family Noctuidae; genus Standfussiana; species Standfussiana lucernea. The sequence continues at coordinate 15,514,864 of OZ059791.1, read as the reverse complement.
CATATTAGAAATTATTTTTTATTGCAATATCTACTTTCTTCTATAAATCCCAAAATTGTCTTAAGGCCGCGTCTAAATAAGTTCACGTTAAACTAAGTACTTTGCAAAAAATTTGAGCAATTCCAACTTTTTGTTTATTTCCTTAATTTTTTGTATAACTTTTTCCAATGACATTTAATTTTCAAATAACACGATAGCCCTCAAAGGGGTCGTAAAGGGGTTTCCTGAACAGAACTTCCCTTCGTAAGAGATTGTCCAAGAGGATTTTAAAGTAAGCCAATTATTTGATCAACTCTCAATATCAAGAAGTTTAAAAAAATCTATTCAAATTTACAGAAACCGGCGTCCACGACTCGAAGTGCGAATGTTGCCAGGCCACTAAGTACGCGCCGATAGACGTGTTACTGCACTGCGAGGACGGGAACAAGCAGACGCACCGCGTGGCCTCGCCACAGGCCTGCGCCTGCGCCGCGTGCGGAGGCCCGGACCGACCGCTGTGGCCCACTAAAACTAAACCAGGTAACATACATTGTACAAGGTATAAACAGACCCTTAACGAAGCTGGCGACCAAGCATTCTGTACATCAAACTAAGTAACACTAGTAAAAAATATTGCTGGAAAACGATTTTTTGTTTTGGGTGAAAAATCACGTTTTACGATAGGACTCAATGTAACGCACTCAAAGAACTGTGCTGATGGATGCATTGAATAGTACGGGTGTCGTGGAGGTATACGGAGATATTGGGGGTCAAAGTTCCAAAGTATTTTTTTTAATACATGTTTTTTATGTTATAACTTTACACGGGGTGGAAGGGACACGGACGCGAAAACGGAAATCACATACTCATTACTTAATTCTGAACCTCTCATCTGCTGTTCCGTACATTTATCTATATACTTTAACCGTGTAGGTATTGCACTTTTGTAGGAAACAGCAGATTTTTTTAATAACCGACGAAAAATTTCTATATCGGGTTTAGAATGATGTACTGAGTATGTGGTTTCCGTTTTCGCATCGGTACCCTTTCCACCCCGTATAAAGTTATAATATAAAAAAACATGTATTAAAAAAAAATACTTTGGAACTTTATATCTCTGTAATTAGAACGTTGCCAGGTATGGTCCAGAACAAAAAATATATCGCAATGACGGGGAGAGCAAGTACGTTTCAGCTTCGCTAACGGTATTTTTACACCCATTACAATTCCCAACTATATTGTGTTCGGCCGCATCAGCTCACAATGTCAACTTCTCAAGATGACAACCCGGAGCAAAATGTCCACTTCTCACAATGTCAACTTCTTAGAATGTCAAATTCGCTTATTGTCAATTTCTGAAAATGTAAATTAACTCACAATGACAAACTCGCATAGCGTCAAGTTCTGCAACGGTGCAAGTCACACACAATATGTAATGCTTACTATATTTTTTATTGCAGGTTACGCCGGCGTCAAATCCCCTCCAAGACAACAAAGTTACGAAGAGGACATTATACCCGAAATATACCAAAGATTCGGATCGTCTCCCCGCCCGATACGATAAACGACAATACGTAAAACGCCTTAACACAACCCAATAAAGTTCAAATCATAATATGTTATCACAAATACTTTGCTCAAATAGGTTACTTGACTTCTGTGATGTATCCGTATGTATTCGAATCTGTTACTATATTTTTTGTAAATAAGAAATACAGCAATGATTGAAAAATAAGGCTTGTTTAATTTATAACTATTTCACAAGTGTCTTATCAAATAAGTAAATTTGGATGTAGGAGGAATCTGCAAAACTTATCTGATTTCAAAAATCGTTTACTGATAGGTTAGTTCGCTGAGAATACTATTACTATTGGCTGAGCACGATAGGATATAAAGGTCGAACGATTTTAAAATAGGAGTAAATTCTGAAATTGTGTCGTATGTTTTTGTTAAGACATAAAAAAAAAACAGTTACGGCATGTTATTGTCACGGAATCGCAGAGCGGGAGTGCTAGCGCACGCGGCAGCATCGGCGATGCGCTCGGTAACACACTCTGTTTCTTGCTCTAGCAAGACGGCACGGTTGGCGCAGTGGTTGAGCGATTGACTGCTGCGCTGCGTGTCACGTTTTCGATTCCCGCACGGAACGAAAATATTTTTGTATGGCCAACAGGTAGTTGTTCCGGGTTTATGTATGTGAGTTTAATTAATGTTTGTAAACGCGATACATGAGAAATTCCTAGAGTGGGGCAACGTTCCATAGCTATTTCCTGCTAGTCGACTATTGGGTGTTGCTAAAAACTCGTATACATCAGATAGTTCAAAAAAAAACCTTTCATAATTTGAATTTCAATACTTTATTCAGCGGTACCAAAACAAAAACCGGATACCATGACATAACATACAAAACTGGTTGAATTTCATATAGCTTATAAATTGCACCTTAGGACTAACGTCTTAAAGTTGTAAATCGTGTGTCAATTAGTGCCTATTCCTATATCACTCTTCGTCTTGTTGATCTTCTGTGATGACGTCACCTTCTGCGTTTTGCTGCGCTTCCTCTTCTTCCTTCTGTTTCTGTTTTCTGACCATGTCTGACAGATATTTACACCTTTGCATGCATTCCTCCTGCAAGGATAAAATATTTTATAAATGTTTAATGAAGCTCTAAATTATGTACTCAAGTGTCGCTTAATATTATGAAACTCATCTCCATCCATGTACACACATGTTTATACAAATAAATGAATCTTTATCTTCAATATTACTGATTATTGTTTTTACGTATTATACGACCGGCTTTTAGCGATGAGCCGAAGAGATGAGACCTAATGATGACTACAATCATGGACACTTGTTTATAGCAACAAGTTCTAACTCATTTATGGCTCAGAGATAGAACATCGTCATCTGCCCTTTTCCCAACTATGTTGGGGTCGGCTTCCGGTCTAACCGGATGCACCTCAATACCAGTATTTTACATGGAGCGACTGCCTGAGGAATAATTTCTAGTTTATAGTATCGAGTTTCACGAAAGCATTCTATCGAAAATTTAAATAGATTCTGAATGACCGAGCAACAATATTGGCATCAGTTAAACAGTCGGAAACATTTGATGTAGATAGATAGAACTCTTTATAATATCCATCATACAAATTACAGGTATAAATGTAGAAAATTCACATAATTATGGTGGGTCTATGGTTGGTCTGACCGCTAACATATTATTTTTGTCATTCATGTCCCACTTCAGGCCCTCCCTTCTTGTCTTCCACTTACTATACTGTTAAGGGCCAATCATATATAAATGAGTCGAGTTCGCCCCACCATCTTCTTCACCTCTGTAGGACTTTGTTTACAGTTTTAAAGTAAAACGCTACATACTTTGGTCTTCCCGGGCACAGTATTAGCTATCTTCTGCCACCGGTCGCCGGCACCGCCCTTGGGGTACTTGGCGAGCGCATTCTCCAGCGCCTTCTGCTGCGTCTGCGACCAGTTGCCGCTACTCGTCTCCTCTGCCTTGCGCGTTTTGACCTGCAATTATCATGTTAAACGATGTAGCATAAGGTTCATAATAGCTTTTACGATGGGCATGCTTCTGGTTAGTTAGAAACTTCTTTGGCATGAGTTGACACCAAACCAATTTAATTTATTAAGTTCATAGACATGACGATATGAAACGAAGAAATGATGGATGAACCTTGTGAAGGATGATATGGCTAGAAAGGAGGTGACTGCTGAGATGACGAGTAATAGAGAAGTATGGAAGAAGAAGACATGCTGCGCCGACCACAAATAACTTGGTATAAGGGAGAATCGTGATGAGACACGACAACATACTTTCGTTCCGAATCGAGATAAATGCAAAATAGAGCCATCTTCTTCCATCGAAGAATGCTCAAAAAAGGCATGACAATTATTGCTATTAATTATTTACTCAAAACTACACGGAAACTCAAAACATACTTTGACGTATTGCCAGCGGTTAATGAATCAAGAACTTTCACTGACAGAGAACGTCGTCTGTTTGCTATTCGTTATTCATTTTACGAAACGTAGCCACGCAATGTTTGCCATTTAACAGTGGTCTATTACGAAGTGGTATTTCATCGGTCGAACTTGTCCAACAGAAGCTATGTAAATTTACTTCATCTACATACAGAGGTTCCCAAACTTATTTCGTCTACCGCCCACTTTAAAAATTAATTATCTTTCAGCGCCCCCCAATTTTTTTACTTTACCACATAAACCACAATGACATTCATAACTTTAATTAATTTTATTATAGTGTGCCATATTAGTTTGGCGTGGAGTTTAAACTAACATTCTAAACGAGACGATGAACCGGCCGATTGATACAAGATTGCACAAATAGCATTATTTAACAAAAACTTGTTAGAACTTGATTGCTCACGGGCTATCTATATATTATAACTTTTAAGTTTTTATACAATCAAACAGGGCAGAAATATGAACTAAATAATGGATGTTGTGTAGTAGGTAGGTTTTAATTTCAGTGATTTTTTTAAATATTAATTAAGTAGATGAAATTACAAATCAGACATCGCCCTCCTAAACCACTTCAACACCCCCCAATTTTATCTGGGGCCCTTACCACCCCCCTCTAGGCCTCCAGCGCCCACAAGGGGGCGTTATCGCCCACTTTGGGAAAGACTGATCTACAAGGTGTAAACGGACCCTTCACGAAACCGAAATTCTGTACCTACATCAAGCAAAGTGATCCTACGCACAATAATTGCTGGGAAAAAAAAATTTTTGGGGTGGAAAATTATGTTTTACGGTAAAACTCAATGTAACGCACTCAAAATATTGTTCTGATAGATGCATGTAACAGTAAACGGGTCGTGGAGGTATATAAACTAAAGTTATAACCTTAAAAACTAGTATTAAAAAAAAAACTTGCAAGGCTCCCAGGTATGTTACAGAACAAAAAAAAATATCGCAAGGACGTGGAGAGCAAGTGCCTCTCCGCATCGTTAAGGGTCTACTTACGCCGTTTATTTAACTGACCTTCTTAGGCGGCTCCACAAGCACAGGCTGGTCGGGCTCCTGTCCGGGTACCTTGTAGCAGTTCTCCTTCATCTTGGCAGCCATGTGCGTCACTTCCGGCACACTGCGGCACATGGCCTCCGCGATGCGCTCCCAGCGCTCGGCCGAGCCGCCCGGGTACTTCTTCACGAGGCGCACCAGCTCGGCCAGGTCGTCGTCCGTCCAGAGACCGCCTGTGATCACTGGGGCAGCGGCCTAGGAGGCAAATGTTGGATTGTAGAAATTCATTTTCAAAGCAAACAAGTGCGAAAAAGACTTAAACCTACTTGAAACCTAGTAGAGGTTAAGTGGTTTGTGGAGTTGAATTAAACATAAAGATATAAAACCAATATCACAGGTATGTTAAAGCAGGTACACAAGCACAGGTATAAGCCTATAAGCTTGGCTTGCCCTTATAACCTACTATTCTTCATGATGTCAGGGCTTCTGAACAAACTGCTTGCCCTAGGGGCCTTGCCGTATTGTTGACCCCTAGGCACGCCACTGCTCAGATGGTAATTCATAGGCGATTTTGATTGTTTTTCTGCAATCGACTAAACGATTTCTGCATGTACCAGGGACTAACAACGCTAATTGTAGAATCGTGACGGAGAAGTTCCAGACTGACACAATTTAGATTGCGATCGAAGAAGCAGTGCGACTAGAGGAGGGTAATGTTTTTTTCAGCCTATATATTACCTATGTGTGTTTGTTCCCTTGTGGCACCCTAGAGCCCGAACGCGTGGGCTGATTTTGATGATTCTTACGTCAATCGATTTGTCTTAATCTTGCGAGTGTCACTAAAGACATGGCAGTAATCAAAATTCAATAGCCAACAACCAAACGCCATATTGTGAAAAACATCGTTGAATTTAGTATTTATAACAATTTAAAGTTGGTTTTCGAAATGACAAATCATATAAAAGTGAAAAAATTATGAAATCTTTCAATTTATTAAACTGTAAAGCTGGATATAAAAAAAATATAAAAATTCCGTTTTAATAATAACTTTATATTTCAATGGCATGCGCTTGTTTTTTGCTTTTCAGTCGGTTTTTTTTTGAACAATAATTTAGTATAATTTGCAATAGTTACGTACCTGTCTAACAGCCACCACCACAGGTCCCCCCTCGGGCTCATCCACCGGGTCGAGCAGACAGTCCGCTTCCCTGGCCGGAGGCACGAACCCGCGCCGCTTGCGCACGCCGGCCGCCTTGTACTCCGCCGCTGCGGCCGCCTCGCGGTTAGCGCGCGCTCTATCTTCTTCTTCCCTGATGATTATAAAAACTTATTAACCGACCTCAAAAAAGGAGGTTATAATTCGACCAGTATGTATGTAATATTATCATATTTTTTTTTTTTTTTGTATATGTTAGTCAATACCAGCTTCTTAACATGTGTGCCAAATTTCAGAAGTACGTATGTTTGTCCGCGCATATCTCAATAACTTACACTAAACTACTACACCACTAAACTATTTGATTACTACGAAGTCGTTGGTAAAAAGCCAACGAAGCAAACAAAAGTCACCGACTTCCGAAATTAAAGTTATTTTCCACTTTTTAGTGTTTTTTGGAAGTCGGTTATTGTTTTGCAATTTTTTTTTACTAGTAATTGAAACTGGGCAAAGTGATCAATACTGAGAGATGTGGTAATATTGCTACATAGTTCTCTTAGCGAAGGGCCATAGCCAGAACTAAAGCCACCATCTTGTTTTTCAATGCATCATCACATGCCTAGCCTAGCCAATTATAGGCTTCCGGTGTAACCGAATGCAGCTGACTACCATTATTTTACATGGAGCGACTGCCTATCTGACCTCCACAACCCAGTTAGTACTGGGATCTGGGTAATACGATACCCCTTGGTAAGACTGGTTGTCAGACTTTCGGGCCGCCGACTACCTGTAATGACTGTCAAAGATCTACACATGACAGCCGGGACCAACGGTTTAACGTGCTTTCCAAGGTTCCCAGACCGACCTTTGCAAGCGCGGCTTCACCAGAAGATCGACCCGTGCTGCCTTATTTAGCAATTTCACAAATGCTTACAGACAGCGCCCAAAGCTATTGCCCAACGACAAAGTCATGCAAGCGCCAGAAGAACCATGTTGCACTCGTATACTTTTTTAGTGACATTGCAAAAATCTGTACCGAATCGATAGTTTTGAAAAAAAAAAATTGTGCCCGCAATTTTTGCACGAGATTTCTATACGTGGATAAAAGTATCCTTTGTGGTTATTCAGCTGAACTTATATGCATTTATTCAAATTTAATTTATATTAATAACTTGCTATGTATCGGTGTAATAAAAACAGCAAAAATACGCCTTTATCAACTTGGCGATAAGCGTCAAAAATAAACATTTCTATATTTAGTCACTTTGTCGAAGGCAAAACTTGTGTAAATCAATCTTGATACGCTTAGTTATACATTACGGTATTGATAACACAATTACTTTATTTTATCCTTAACTAATCAGCAATCGTTAGTAACGGTGTTTATTATTTTTTAATACAACTATCGCACTCACCATTGCGTGGCTCTTGTTGATACAAGTGTATTGCAAGCCTTTCTTACATAATATTGTCTCAATTGTCTGTAGTAACTAAGTCGTTCAAGCGTTACCATAGAAACCATTGCTTGTGTAACTATTGTTAATGTTGAGCCATTTTGTGTGACGTTTTGCAGATTTGCCAACAATTAGATTTCAATTTCCTCATTGCCATTTTGAGACGGTATTGAGATTTGCTAACATGAACTTACCGGTAGAAATAGTGAGTAGATTAAAAAAAATGGCGTTTTCTCCTCCCAAAACAACATATTTAAGAATGTAAATGATATCCTGCACTGATAGGAATTTGACTGTAATATGAATGCCCGTTTTCACAAATTCTTCGAACACCTAAATTAAGCCCTCAATAAAAGCGCAAAAATAATTTGAATTTTCACTCCCGGCGATGTGCCAAGCGTTCCTTTTATAGTGCAAACATACGACGCATAAACAGACGACGACGAAGACGACATTGATCGACAGCGTCCCACGGTTTGTCCATACAAAAAGTCGATATAATACGTCGACGCGAAAGGGTACGTAAGGACGTCCCTGACTTAGTACCTACAATATGTTAAATACCTCTTTTTCTGTCTCTTAGCTTCTTCCTCCTGCTCCTTCATCCTTCTCCTAAGCTCTATGATACCGTAAGGTATGGCAGTCACCAGCCACCAGGAAAACCTTGGTATTTGGAATGGCAAAGTATCCTTAACACTGGGTTTGGGCAGCTGGTCCAAGATCTCTGATAAGCCTTGGTCGAAACCTGCCCGCTTGGAGTGTTTCTTGCCTCTACTGTTGAGTATTTGCTCCTGGAAAATTTAATATTAAAAACATAACATTGATTGCCAAGAAGCAGCCCAACCTCGAGAGAAATTATAGGAATGTGGAAGGCCAGGAGTGGGACAGTTCAGGAACAATAAGAAGATAGCATAACATAACGCCAGTATTCTCTCAGAGAGTAGAAGTGTACCTATAGATTCACCAGACGTTAGGACGCCAGATATGTTTAGGTCCCAAGTGATAGAGGTTGAACCTTTTGCCATCGACCAGGCATAAGTCTAGACTCCAAGCTGCTACTGTAAATTCCTGACAGAAAATCCAAATCGCACTACCCGATCATTAACACAATCGGATTCAGTATCTCAAATTTCAAAGGAAACCTTTTGCAAATTGGACCTTCCACATTATCAGGTTGCTAGTTCAGAAAAAACAGATATAAAATATGAATGTTTCAAACGTATATTACAGCAAGCAGAACTTACCGCAGTAAACCTCTTCTCAGCATATGCAGCCCAGCCTACAGCATACTGCCCAACGGTGATGATAAGGAACAGAATGATGGCGCCCTCAGCCAGCCCCATCTTCCTCACGTGACGGTAGTAGTATATGGCGGAGCGCCAGTTCGGAAGACCATTCTTGAGCACCTCATTGTACCTGAAGTGTTCAAATTGATTTTGCAAAAAAATATTTGGATGTTATGAATTTCCATATTTTATTGTTTGCATATAGGTACAATATTATTGCATGTGAACTTAAAATGGCAATTAGGTAAAATATTACAAATGTTGAAAATGTGTATAAAAAAAAAGTTATATAATCATTAAAGCCTTTAGCTATTTCAATTAGCTACTAAAAATTTGTTTCTTTTTAATACCTTTTCTTTTAGCAAGGAGGTTTTTAAACGTACACTTTTACACAATATTTTTTTTTACAAATGAATTTCTCTGAGAAGAAACACTCGGAACAACCTCATAGGTCCCAGTCTCTTTTAAAGTCTAGATATTGTCTTGGTCAGATCATGCCCCACATGATGCCGTGCACCATGCAGGTTCTCGTCTGAGATGGCCTTTTGAAGAAAGAACCACACAGATTTGAGTGAACCTGTCCAGTCAGTGCAAGCAAGTGTGAGTAAACATGTAGCTCAACTCAGAACTGAAGGAGCTCAACGACCCGAACAATACAAATGAAAGGACATTTGGTGTAGGCCACATAAAGTATGTATTAATCTGGGATTCCCTCATTGGTCTAGTGGTTCCAAGAGCGACTGGTCCTAGGTTTGATTCCCGGGTCAAGCAATTGGGTTTGTCCATCAGGAATTTCTCAGTAGCAACCACGGGGGTCTGGATTTGTGCCCGGTTGATGACAATAGGTTCGCCCCCTATTACATGAGACTTAAACATAACTGGCGAAATGTGGGTGTATATTAGGTACACCTCTACCTAACCCTTCAGGGATTACAGGCGTATTGTTATTATATTATTATGTAATCTGGTGATTCCGAAAATACATGAAAAAAACATACTTTTCCCTTTTCCCAGGATCCTTAATTATGTTGTGTACAGACACCAGGTTCCTGAACTGTACATCTGCATCGGGAGAGTCATTCTTATCCGGGTGGAGTTTCAGTGTGAGCTTCTTAAATGCAGACTTGACTTCTGCTGGGGTTGCATCCTTGAAACAAGATAGAATATTAATTTAAAGAAAATATTTACACCAGAAATCACGAATTGCTAAAGAAACATATTTAACACTTTCGCAAAATGGATTATTTGAAATTTTGCTAAGTTCAAATAATCCATTTTTACTAGTATCTATATCATCTATAGCTACATATAAAGAAGACTCGGGAGGCAGGTTGTGAGCACACAAACAAATTATTGTTCGACCCATATGCTGGGTCCCTAGCACCGAAAGTGTTAAAGCATCTGCCACCGCATTTACAAATGCTTAAATTCGATTTCAATTTGACAAGTCGTATGTCTATCTCGCTCTTTTCGTTAGACCAAAAAAGATAAATATACGACTTGTCGTATATCCTTGCATTTGTGAATATGGGGCTGGTCTGTTTTTAACAATTGTTTGAAGATGACAGAATAATATTTTAAAACTTTAAATCTTGTCTTACTTAGACCATTATAAATGAGAAAGTTTATGAGGATAGATGTTTATTACTCTTTCAAGCAAAAACTACTAACATATTTCGATGAAAGTTGGCACACATATGGTTTAAAACCTGGGTTAACATATGGGATACTTTATCCCAGTAGTATGATCCCATGGGACAAAAACCAGGATCCATATGGGCGAAATCATGGATATAAGCTAGTATCTTATGTGTTAGCATATTTAGCGAGTTATGATGTAAGCAATCTTTAGTTTTGCTTGATATTCTCTTTGTATAAATTACTAAGAGGTTTATTTATGTATTCAATTTTATATTGGTTGTGGTGGTTGGAAACTTGACGAGACTTCCAGAATACAACAGTGCAATATGAGAGAATTATACAGATGTCTGTTTAGTTCGTAGCAAAACATTGAACACTAATTATTATTACATTCGTATTGTGAAACAATATTACAATAAGTGTAGCAGTTTTCTAAACAATATCTGTTATGAGTCATTCTTAAATCAACTGTGATTTTAGGGAATATAAAAATCACTAAACTCTTTAAATTAAACTTGGATTAAGATTTCAATTATCTTATTACAAGAATATTATCTAAGTTTCATGATAACGATTGATTCTTCCGAAAGAAGACGAAAGTTGCCAAGTACCGGACTCGTTTGCTGAGCTAACAGCTGTTATTATAGCTGTTCAATTATTATATTTGAGGGGTTGATACTATGTAAAATGAAGCTCTGTAGTAACTCTGCTTATCTAAATTTGGCTCTTACCTGTGTAACACCTAACAATTCGTAAAAGTTCTGATTAACTTCTTCGACCACGTCGAACACTTCTAAGTCGCCGTCATCCCACGCTTTTGTGCCCAAAATGAGCGTACACAAAACTAATAAACACCACCGCATATTATAAAGCCTAGTTCAATCTATTTTTAATTAAAAATCATGTTACTTTGTGCATTATTGAGACAAAACTCGCGTTTTCTATTTTTGACAGATTCACCAATACATGAATTTGACAATGACAACTCACCAGCTGAGTGGACCGTAATGTTGTAGCTAGTATGAAACGTTAGTAAGTTTTGTATATGATTAATCGACTAACTTGGTCCTTGCTGAATGTTGATTTAAAACATTCTTAGATTATTATTTTCAAACCCAAAGGCATTTTGCTAAGTTTAGCTTTATAGCACAAGTTGTAAGTTAATTTTGCATCTTCGGATTAATAATTAATTTAAAATAAACAAAAATACTTTTACACGTTGACATTTTACTTGTTTAACTTTTCTTTCAACTTTTCTTGCTTGTATGTCAGAAATTTCGTCACAAATGACAATACCATGGTTCAATATCTTCTTCTCGGTTTTTATCATTATGGGGTAATCAGAAAAATAGGCTATGCCAATATTCTGAAATCCAAATATTGACAATAAATAAAAATTTAGTGCACTGTCCCTTCACTTTCAGATCGATAAATCTCTGATAGATTTCCTTTTCCCTGCTGCCCTTTGCATCGCGTTGCACCTGGAAAATGTTCAAGGTATTTAATATGTTAATTACTATCAATGTTTTTTTTTTATTATTTATTATTTCATAAAACTCGTGTTTTCGTTTACAAAAGACCTAAATATTTACGCTTTTACTCTTCTATTATTTTATCTTCCACTCTTATTTGATGCCCCGTGTTTACATGTACCTTATTCTGATGTGCCATTATTTTATGTTTTTTTTTATAAGTTGAATCTGCTCAGCGCTTTTTATAAAGACAAATATTTAAGTCCTACGTGAGATTCGACATCTCCTATTTTATAGGGTGAAACTATTAGCCACACGCCCCCGCCCTTGTTAATATTTGTACGGTGGGCGGCCGGCCATTTGCTAGAGTAACCAGAGTTATCATATTTTTCGGAAATAGAGAAATGGTTTTTGCATTTTTTTGCTTTAAAATATATTTTGAATGTGTTCACTGAATATTTTTAAAAGATAAAACATTTTATGCCTGGTATTCGAGGTGGTTTTAAATATGTTTTATTGCTGTGCCGCGGACTGAGTTTGTTTATTTCGACTTAGTTCAACTCAAAGCTACAAAACCGTACCGTGGGTATGTGGTTACAGTCGACAACGACGTTATAAACGTAGATATTTTACGCAGTAGGTACTAGTGATAATAGTCAAGTACCAGTGATTATTAAAAAGTGCAAGTTGGTACAGATAATTACACACCCATGGAGTAAATTCCACTTAAGAAACTGGCTTTATGTCCTGGCAGTAAGAGGGTTTTTTTCAGTTCAGGAGTTAGGTACTATGAATGTGAGGTTGACTGTATCTAAATATTAGCGTGTTTTTTTTTAATATTATGGAGATTGACCAAAGGGGATTGCATATTTTAATATGAAGCCTAGTCTGTCTAACAGTCCGACATTATTTTTTTTATTTAGCAGTCCGGCAAAAAAGCTCTGTTAATCAACTATCTGTTGCCCGCGACTTCGTTCGAGTGAAATTATTATAAAAAATATAAAAAATATTGAATCGGATTTTGTTACCAATTTCAAGGATTTTATTTGTTCTGCACAGAACCCTGATTCTTTTTCAAAAATAAATCCTACCCTAAGTTACTCATTTTAACATCAACTGTCTGCCAATACAAGTCCCGTCAAACTCGGCCATGCCGTTTCAGAGATTAACCGGAACAAACCGATATACAGAGTCAAGAAAAATTTAAATCTTATAGGTACCGTATATACTTTCATGCATTCAGTAAAAAGGTGTTATTTTGATATTACGAACAGACATTTTAATTTAAGATATTTGTGTCGATAAGTGACAAAAAAATATTGAATACACAAATACTTCTAAAGCATCGCGTTTCCGAAATATACCTAAGCCATCAAACGCTCTCAGTACAACTTTGATAACTTAGATTTAATTAGAAGAAAATATTCAAACCCCCTTTAAAACTGAAGCGAACCGAATGTCGTTGCTTGTTGGACTAAATACAGTACATAGGTCAAAGTCAGTACCCTAATAGGTAATAACTTACGTATAAGTACTATTATACATATATTAATTAGGACTTGCTTATAGGTACCTAAACGCTCAATCTTAGGGTGCGTTTCCACTAAAGAGCAGACGAGCAGGGATGAGCGGAGCGGAGTTGTGAAAAGAGGTGAGAATCACACCTCTTTACACAGCTACACTCCGTACTGAACTAAAATGGAGAAGTGTGGATTCTTTAGATATTGTGCCGATATATTCGAAGCGCGTGCTTTGGCGTAGATATGGTATATTATAAACAAAGAAATCTCTTTTAGCGAAAGGCAAGGATGGCCGCTAAACCAGCGGCCTGCCGCGCTAAGCCGAGAGTAACGGTAGCTCAGCTGCGCATCCTTTTAATAGCCATCGAGAAGGACCCGTCCCTCTACAATGTGGCGAATTCTGACATGATCTCATTCCTGAACATCGAGAAATGGCTCAAGCTTATGGATACACTGAACGGATGCTTCGACGGCGCAATGATGAATACTCAGAGCTGGAAATATGTGAGTTTTTGATACTGTTGTTGAATATGTGAGTTTTGTCGATCCACATTGCACGTCCAGACGTGCTGATATACAAGACGCAAAACTTTTTCGTTGCGAGGATATTAGGCATTTATCCTTTATAAGGCCCGGTTTCTTCCAAACCGGAGAGGAGCGCGCGGTGCGGAAATATGCAAAATTCGACCAATAACACGAGATATGAAAGACGTGGTGAATGTGGTTGGTTGATTCCCGCACCTCAGCTTTCTGCCATTGCCTGATCTCTCTCCGGTCGTGTCAGATAATGAGAGCAGTCTAACATCGTAAATCTTATTGTACCACAGATATTGCGTTACTGGGCGGCCAATATCAAGAAAGGGCCGGATGTGATGTCCAAAGAACGGCTTACACATAACAAGTCGAACCCAGCCTTAACCGATAAGGAAGCGAAGAATCTGACTCGCTTGGAGAGGCGTTTCTTCAACTTCCTGAAGAGGGAAGAGGCCAAGGAAATCGTTGTAAGTACCGTATACGGGGTGGAAGGGACACCGACGCGAAAACAGAAACCACATACTCAGTACATTATTCGGAACTGAGGGAGCCCATAGAAATTTTTCGTCGGTTATAAAAAAAATCTGCTGTTTCCTACAAAAGTGTAATACCTACACGGTCAAAATGTACGGATCAGCAGATTTTTTTTTAATAACCGACGAAAAATGGCCATTGGGCGGGGGGTGCAGAATGATGTACTGAGTATGTGGTTTCCGTTTTTGTGTCCCTGTTCCTTCCACCCCGTATACCCGTCAGCCTTTAAGCTACATTGAACACGTACCTTCTGAGCATGCTCGTTCCATCGTAGACTTCAGTCGTCGCTTTCAATCAGGCGAGATCGAGGACTCAAGAGCCGGCTCAAGGACATAAGACAGTAAAACTTCAGGACCGTAAAACGAGTTTTTAAGTCATCGAAATTTTAAACCGGTTAACATATTTGGAAAAAATGAAATGATCAATTTAATAATAAAATTAACAAATGAGACTGTATATCCCGCGGAGGTGCGGAGGTCGAGGCTTTTTAAACGCTAAGACTCTCCACAATCGTGAGATATGCAGTCTCAGGGAATTTTTCCTAGAAACCGACGTGGGGATGCATCGGGATGTGGTCGCGGTGGACAAGGGCCTCACCCCGCTCTCCTTGGCTAAAGAGAACTGGCGCAAACCTGTAGTACTTAACACTAACGACCGCAGGGAGGTATGGCAGAGTAAGGAGCTCCACGGACGCTTTTTCCGGGCCCTTCATGGGCCCGATGTAGACCTATCAGCGTCCGTAACCTGGCTACGTTCCGGCGACCTCTTCGGAGAAACCGAAGGTTTTGTCTGTGCAATTATGGATGAAGTTATGATGACGAATAACTACCGGAGATTTATTGTGAAGGACGGCACGGTTGACATATGTCGGGCATGCCACCGTCCGGGCGAATCAATTCGTCACATTATCTCCGGGTGTCCTCGTCTAGCTAACGGTGAGTACTTGCATAGACACAACCTTGTAGCCAGGATTATCCATCAGCAACTTGCTCTAAAATACAACCTTGTGGAATCGGAAGTGCCGTACTATAGGTATGTGCCCGACCCAGTTCTCGAAAATGGCAATATCACACTGTACTGGGATCAATCCATCATCACTGACAGGACTATTGTGGCCAACAAGCCTGATATAGTGGTGGTGGATCGATCAGAGCGGCGCGCAATGATTGTTGACATAACGGTCCCGCATGACGGGAACCTCGTGAAAGCCGAGAAAGATAAACAATTCAAGTATCTTGACTTGGCTCGCGAGGTTGTCGACATGTGGGAAGTGGACACGGCGATCATTGTGCCGATAGTAGTTTCAGCCCATGGCTTAATTGCCAAGAGCCTCGACCAATACCTGAGGAGGCTCTCGTTAGGCGGCTGGATCAAGGGCTTGATTCAGAAAGCGGTACTCCTGGACACGGCTCGTATTGTTAGGAGGTTCCTCTCTCTGGAGCCCTGACCGCCGGTAGCTTGGACCCTGTTCCCGATACCGGTGGGCTACTATTTTTTATATTTTTAAATGTTTTTTTTTTATAGGAATATTTAAAAATGTAATTAGTAAGTAAGAGAAATAAATAAAGAATATAAATTAACAATACAATTAAAATCATACAAAAACAAAATAAAATCAATTAATAAGCTGTGAAATGTGTCAAATTCGATCTTACCTTTTCACTTGTAATTTTTCCAGGATGTGACCTACACCGGTAATTTCGGCGTAGAACAGCCCAAGAGCGACATCTTCGGCGCCTCAGATAATGGTGTGAAGGTAAAGGTCCAGCTGATGAATGTCTGTGAGGCTAAGGTTACCAATGACGAGAACGCCTGTCCTAATGGACCTAAGAAGAGGATCATTCATGTGAAGGAAGATGATCCTGTTGGTAAGATTGACCTCCATATAATTTTTTTGGCGTTGATATGTTCGACTCTGTCTAGCAAGTTGTGCGACGGTAATTGAGATTTGAGATTGATTCCCTCAAAGTAATTGAAACTCAAGTCATGCAATTATGTACTTTTAAAAGAGTAGAGAAATTCAAAGCTGGTGATAACCCAAAGTTTTTTGGTTTCAGATCCAGCTGACGTTACAAAGAAACTCAAGATCATCTTTGATGAGAATTTGGGTGAGTACAAAACTGCTGCGTTTTTCCTCAAGTATTATGAAATTTCTGAATTTCTAGCCTGTAATAGGCGTAATGACCGTAATCGCAAGCGTAAGGTGGGATGCCCTCAGGTTCAGTGGAGCAAAGATTTTCGCAGGACCACACTTCCTTTGATTTTCTTGAAACAAGTTTTTACTGAAACATTATAACTCCACAACCAGAAAAGTCTTGTCTTTAGTTGGTAGCAAAAGAAGACTTTCCTGCAACATATGATCTTGCTTTGCAGATTTTAAAAAGATTTGGTAAACATATTAATTTATTCTGTAAAAAGTGTTTTAACTCTCCGCTTTGTTTTTTACTTCTCTCAATTCAAAACATACATATCTTAGACTTGAGTCGACCATCGACCACAGATTTGTTAAACCTTTTTTTTTTTAACGGTGAAAAATGCTTACCGCACCGTCCGTGAAAATGATCGCCGAAGTTTCAGTTCCGGTTCAAAACCAGGCCCAGGTATTTCATGCTTGCCCGTACCGCTATTGTTGCACCCCCAATAGTGAGGTGTGCGCATGACTAGGTACCTTCTATAACTCCAGGCAAGTGTTAAAAAGGTGCCCGTCGGTTGAAACGGAGTCAAAATTATGGCCCACCTTAAAAAAAAAAATAGCAGCCTTGGTTAGAGCATGCTATGACTCACCATGACGTGAGGAAACAAGAGCACACAGTCATGTCTCTTGACGCAAATCACATCGTCCGAGGCTTTGAAGGGACCCCTGCAAAGCCTCGGGAGATACGAAAGTTTATTTAACTAAATCACTTAATAAGCATAATTTTCTATCTACAGAGGATGGCGAGCCGCAGAAGCAGATCTTGGAGAACCAGCTGGATCGTCTCCAGGTGGTGTCTCGCGAGCTGGAGGAGCACATCTCCACCATTCAGAGCCGCATCCACATGATCAAGGACCTGTGGAAACACCGCTGCGGCGATAACTAAACGGAAACTAGAAGATGAAGAAGATGGATGGGGGGATGAAAGTGTATGAGGGTGTATGAGGGAGGATGAGGGTGGATGTTTCGGAGTGATCAGGGTGGATGATAAGGGCGGAAAATGTATGATAAAGAAAAATGTTTATAACGCAGATTGAGTCACATTGAATGTGTGTTAATGATCAGTCAGACTGTTACGGACAAATTACCGGCTTCGGTACCGGACATTGACTACTTCCATGAAGGTGTCTATGTCCGGAGCTGTGTCCGCATTTATCCGTACCTGTTGGACCGAACCGTAGGTATGTGTGAATGAGATGGAATGCTGAATGTTGTTGGTTATATACAGGGGGTGAAAGCCAAATATATTTAATCGCATTTTTAATCACCTTTTTATTATTATCGGTGTTAGAGATTAATCAACAATTCTCTGTCAATGTTCTTAGAAGATAAGTAAATCATGGAATCGTAATTTCGAAAATGTGTTTAATCAATTAAATGTTAATTTAATTACTTATTTCCTAAATATTGTAGTTTCGGGTCAGCTCTATACAAAACTTGTGTGTTTTTATTAAAATATATGTTTAGATATAATTATTTAAATCACTCACTAATTGTAACTCAATTTAAAAATAGTTTTAAGCAAGCCAACAGGCATTTTTGAATGTATGAATGTTTAGATGTGTAAGTAGGTGATATCAATGTACTCCGTAATTATCGAACTACCAATCTCGTTGAAAATCAAGCATTTAAGATCAAGGAAATCAGTGTCAAACAGAAATTTTATTATTAAGTGAATGTTTATTCATAATTTATCACTTATCAGTATTATAGAAGTTTTTTGATCTCAATAAAGTACACAAAAGAACAATGTTGTTTCATTTTAACTCCTTTATTTACGAGCCTAATTGACTGTCACTTTTTTATATTTATAAATCTTGCAATCAGTCCATAAACTAAGAGCAGATGAGTTGAAGTAAGATTGTCTTGTCGACGAGGATTCCTATTGGAAGCCTCTCCTCTTTTAACATCGACGCTTTAGCTGCCATTGTCAGTTGCTAAGTCCCATTATGGCAGGTCTTTTCAGGCGTATTTTATGAGCTGGCTTGGCTAGACTGATGGCCAGACGATTTGGGTGCCTTTCCAGTCTTTGTATGTAGCGTTTGGCAAATGAGGCTACTTCCTCTTTTACTTCCTTTTTTTCATTTTGACTCGTTCATGAACCTCGCGAGTTTTTGATGAACCACGGTGCATTTGAAACGTTTTTAAGGATGACGTTTTGCATTCTATGCAGGATGTTTATGTTACGAGGTGGCACCAGAGCCCCAGAGTTGTATGCCGAAGGTCCATACCGGGTTTAAAATTGTCTTGTACACCAGTAATTAATTGTCTGTGCTCAGCAAAGTTTCTCCCGAGAAGCCACTGTAGTTTTTTCAATTTGAGGATGACTTAGTCCCTTTTTGATTGTATGTGGTGTCTCCAGGTCAGTTTTCGGTCCAGATGCATACCTAGATACTTTACGGTGTCTTTGTGGAGCAGTTCTTCTTCATCCAACTTAATGGGACTGTCACAAAAGTAATTCTCGTTTCTTGTAAATCAAACCTTGAAGACAATAATTCAAGTTTGATAATAGTGTTATGGTCATGTTGAATGTGTGTGTTACGCCGCGTAGCACAAGGACGACGCCAGGCGTAGCAAAGAGACGAAATTGGTTGGGTGTGGTAGTTTTTCTGAACGACCGCGACATATGATATTTAATTTTGTGTAGGAGTCAAAATGATATTATATTTTTTTTTTGTATTGATTTATAATTTGGTAAATATGTTACTACGCCGTAGCACTGGTGCTACGAGATGTGTAGCAAATAGACATATTGATTGACCTTGCTTTCCTGACCGACGAAGACGCAAGACTTTTCTGTGTGAATGTAGAATAGGTTAATAATAACGTATGTGACTTTGAAAATACAAGGTGGAAGGGACAGCGACGCTAAGCCGGAATCCCCGACATAGAAATTTTTCGTTGGTTATTTAAAAAAATCGACTGTTCAGTACATTTTGACGTGTAGGTATTGCAGTTTTGTATGGAACAGCAGATTATTTTTTTAATAGCCGACTAAAAATTGAAATTGGGGGGGGGGTTTAGAATGATGTACTGAATACGTATACATTCTTAGTGTCGCTGTCCCCTCCACCTTGTATATTGTTACTTTAAGTACAGCTTTTAAGTCATGCTTATTATAGCATAGGAAATTATTACAGCATTAGCTGTAGTTGTTTAACGACGCTTGATGGAGTATCTAGCGTGTTGGCAAGCGAAATGGGTATTGTGTTTTTTTAACCGACGAAAAAAAAGGAGAAGGTTTTCAATTCGACTCGTATATATTTATATTTTTTTAAGACAACACCTGTTAAATAAAACACATTGAATAAAATTGCCTTCAAACTGCAAAATAATAAAGTACCAGTAGCTTGTGGACCAGTAGGTATAGTTAACGAAGTTTTAAAAATCTTTTCTGAATGCTCAGTTTTGTTAAATTTTGTGAGTGCATTAAAAAGTTGATGAAGAAATTGATGAAGTCAAGGAGATATTTTATTGAATAAATACCAGACTGCGTTATGACAACCCGCTTATTGACTAACCGTACATTCCAAATATGATAACCGAAGCGGTATTAACTACTTGTCGATAACTGCTTTGCTCGTAAAAGGTAATGAGCTAGAAGACGTTGATAAGCGTCTCATCCGTATGAAGAAAATAACGAGGAACCGCCAGAATTTATGGACCGAAGCCTTCGTGGATACGTGTGATATACATTATTTATAGTATAGTTTATAAATGACTAGCAGCCCGTCCCGGCTTCGCACGGGTATTTAACAAAAAATTGAAAAATTGTAAATTTTAACACATACACACACAGATAGCCCTTCTTTTTGCGCCGGGTTACTAAAAAAGAGTACATTTTAAGGAAAGTTTGGATATTTTTTTTGTTATTATTTTTTATATTATTTTTTTTTATTTTCGATTATTTTATTTTTATTTCTACTGTTTGTAAAAAGATCATAACTACAAACAAAAGCCATTAAATTTATTAATTACATTTTTTGACCGCTGCGTAGGGAGCCAAATTTCTTAACATTGACTCCCGTACCTCAGCGATGTCTACATCACATAGTAAGCCGAGCGGAGTGAGCGGCGACCACGCGACTTTTTTCTAATACTTACATTTTTGAACTCGTGATATCTTTCGAATGGAATGTCCGAATTGATTACACCTTGGGTTACATTATTGGTGTTTTAGTAAGGATCCCAATTTTTTTTGAAAATATAATACAGCTTATGTCACTCGGAGATAGTGTAGCTTCCCAACGGTGAAAGAATTTTTCAAATCGGTCTTGCAGTTTCGGAGCCTATTCAATGCAAACAAAACTCTTTATAGTATTAGTATAGATTACCAATTGTATATTGTATTTTATAGCTTATGCCCACGGCTTCGCCCCGAATTCGATAATTGTCCCAGGGGTCATACTACCGCGATAAAAAGTATCCTATAAGGTTATAAACGATCCGTGTGCGAAATTTTATCCAAATCCGTTCAGGAGTTTTTGCATAAAAGAGTGAGTAATATCCATCCTCACAAACTTTCGCATTTATAATAGTAGTAAGATTGCTATGTATTAAGCTACTCCTCTTAAGGTTTCAAACTTTTTACTATAATGGGTGTGAAAATACACGTAAGGAAGCCGAAAGGCAGAAAGACTCGTTGACCACTGGTCTTTGATTTGGTCAGCTCACCTCACCATCTTCCACGGGGTCTGCCGCGACGCCTTCTAGCTGTGCCAGGGCTCTACAAAGTGGATATTTATATATTTTTACCGCCTTTGACGTAGAAATAAATATATTAAGCATTGCACAAGCATAGTCAGCCTATGACGGAGCCTCCTCTCTCGGAGAGGGAGCAGACTATAATTGGCCAAATATTTTCAAATTGTTGGTTGTATACTTTTAATCTTCTTTCTTAAATCAGTTTCTTCACAATGTTTTTCTTTACCGTTTTGAGAGCCATGGGTGATGAAATAATTTACACAAAG
This sequence comes from Standfussiana lucernea, assembly GCA_964057025.1. Taxonomy (NCBI): domain Eukaryota; kingdom Metazoa; phylum Arthropoda; class Insecta; order Lepidoptera; family Noctuidae; genus Standfussiana; species Standfussiana lucernea. The sequence continues at coordinate 15,493,114 of OZ059791.1, read as the reverse complement.
TAAAGTGCCTGCTTGGTTTCGGACCTCCGAACCTTTTAAGTTGCAGCTGTTTTCACTGAGCCACCATTCATTGCTGTTCAGAAATAAACAATTCAATAAAATTACCTACATAAAAACAAACATCGAAAACCACAATTTCCTCCAACAACCCAACCTTACATCTCTAGGGAATTGCCAATCCTACTTTGGACATATTTTTTCGTACAAACTACTTATTGAATAACTTATTCAGTACGTTTACTACGGTGCTACGGAATACGGGCCTACGGTGCTACGAGCTACGACATCGCTACGCCGTAGCCAGCGCGGCGTCTCAATAATATATTTTATGTATTTTATACGACTTTCATTGCGCCAAATTTAATTTGGGTCTGGCAGAGGTCAAGGCTAAGTTTGCAGACAACTGGGATAGCACGAGGACATTTTATGACAGTATACTTGGGAAAGTGAATTTATGTATTTGTAGTGCCCTCGTGTATGTTTCTGTATGTTAGCGATTGTTTCATTTCCGTTTGTTCAAATAACGTACTGGTTTTAGTTATTTAAACATTGAAATCAAACCACTGAAGAATATATGTAGACATACACATACACATACACACACACAAACACATACACATATTCACATCATCATCATTTCATTTTTTTTCGACATAATTATTATCAGGCGCCTCATACACAAATTCAATAACGGCTCAACACAAATGTATGGGACAACAGTTTTTTTTTCCATTACGATGTTGATCTCATGGCAAAAGTTGTTCAGTTTGGTGGTCTGAACAACATCCTTAAATCTGTTACACGCTGTATAAGGTTATACAGCGTGTGCAACGATCTATAGTGAGAAGCAAACTGTATGTTAATTAATTAATATTATAATATTATCAATTAATATAATTTATTATTTATATTAATTGTTTTAATTGGCTACGCTCATAAGGTCTACGAACTTTCGTAGCTTCTATCGTGATTAAATAAATGACATATTTAACATGCCTGTCTACTCGAAGCGTTAGTCCGGGCTATATCTTTAGGGTATCCACATTGTGCTAAATGTAATGTAATTTTGTTTATCAGTATGTATATTTTTCCAGAATAGATATTCAATACGCTTTATGGAAATAAATATACGCTTTATGTTTTTCTCCCTAAGGAAACTTAATAAAAAAATCTCCACGTATCCTACTTTCTTATAACGCGATAAAAACAAAATACCACATACATTGTAATTTGAGTACCCTTGTTTGTACGTAATTTCATCCCTTACGACCTTTATACCTTGCAAAACCGTATCAGTACTGAACATACCAAATTATTGCCTACAATTTCTGGATGCCTGGTACCTACAAAGTCATACACAGCCCGAATAACTATCTCACTCTTACATAATCGAACATGTTCCTAACAATTTCTCCGCCCCATAGAGTAAAGTTTTCTCTTACTCAGCCGCAAATGTATGTTGGTGGAAACAAACCAAATGTCCGGTGCAAGAGATCCGAGCTTGTTCGCGGTAGTATCTATATTTACAACGGTGGGTGGGACGGGGTGTTTTGAACCACTCATAAATGGATACAGAAGGCTAACTAATAAGGAAACGTGCACATAACCCCGGAAAGTGAATAGATGTGCAATTTGTGATTGTTTGTCGTTTGATACTGATTTTAAATTCGTCACAGTCAGTAAACGAGTTAAGTTCATCAAATAAAATAGATTCAGCAAATCAGTTAGTTAGGAAAGGTATAAGAACATTATTGATTAATGTGTGCTGCAGTTGTGTTGTGCCTATTCATAATTGCAGATCTACAAAGATAAATCTAGAAACAAAACAGACAAATCATTGGTTAGACTTAGCCTTCTCCACCTCTGCATTTGACACATTCTGGCGTCGGCATAGCGGCAGAGAGAGCGCGCCAGTGGCACGCGCGCCAGCGTCGTGGACAGATGTTAAAATGGCTGCCAAAATATAGCCTTTATACCAGCCCCGTGACGTAGGAGACAGTGCACACTGCACTTTCGTTCATTTTAACTAATGATGTGATTTATAACCCCATGTCGTGCCAGAAATTGCTGCTCATAGCATCCACAATGATTTTCGTCTTATATGCTTTTTCTATGATCGCGATTTTAATGACTAAACCTGCTCCTGTAAGTACTTATTTTGATTTTTCTATTCACACCTGTGTTTTTCTTTTATGTGGATTTTTTTGTGTGTAAGCTCAGTTGTTAAGAATGTAATATTAAGTGTATACTAGCTAGCTTATAAATACGCTGCTTTGAGCGCAGTATATTCAAGATTTTACACTTTCTAACAAAGTGTCATAAAACAGATTCTCCCATCGTCTATTTTTACTGTTATTTGAACTTTGAACCAAAGACAGTTTCTAAGCCAACATATTCCCTCACAATACATAATAAATGAAAGAAAAGCTAATATTAGCCCAGATCTAGGTAACAAGGTTGTATAGAAGCACTTGTAGCTCTGTCTGCGGCCGGCATGACAGCCGGATCGATCGGTGGAAATCATGCGCGTTGCAGCCCGTCCGGTTTCCCGCTAAAACTACCCACCGTCCAATCTATTTTCATCATTGGTCACCTGTATTATTAACAAGGATGCAACGGACTATTGATTTATGGCTGCTGAACTGTGCCCTTTGCTGTGTGGGGGGGAGCTGAATGTGGGCGTATTGAAAATTCTAGATGAAACCGTGACTACGTACAGGTAGGTACATGTACCAACCTGTCTCTTTTTGAAAGCATCATGCAATTTGAGTAAGGATCTTAGATGGCCATATTACATTTTAGTAACATACGGTAAATGTTTCAATAATACTATGGCCATTTGACTGTGTAAAAACAAACATGCGTTGCCATGGCAACCAGTCGCCCCTTTCTACAATGTTCCATTTCAATGTGGATTATTTCGTTTATAACTATTAAATTAATTGATACCTCAGTCACTATGTAATATGCTGTACATTCTACTGCATCCGGTTAGACTGGGAGCCGACCCTGAGTAGTTTTGAAGAGGTAAGGTAAATATTAGCAAATGATGACATTAATTAATACTTATTTTACTCATTAGTTTTAAATGAATTAGTATCAACAGAAGCGACATAAAACTGATAAGATAGAAACTGCATTTTCTAACCAAGTTTTGATTGATATGTGTTTTTTTATTTAATTGTATAAATAATTTCATTTATACCTTTAAGTGGTCTATCGAGTTTAGCAGCTTTTCACCATGGTAACTAGAAGAGAGAAATACAATACCGCGCTTTAGGGTGGGTATAAGCAGAGGGAAGTCGGCTGACCCTACTGCGCTTTCACTTCTGCCTATACCTTCATACGCCTTTCATGTTATATGATATATATATAATACATAAAAGCGAAAGGTCACTCACACACTCATCACGAAATATCGAAAACCGCTTGACGTATAAATATGAAATTTGGCAGCGAGGTAGTTCATAGTTGTGTGTGTGGACGCTAAGAACGGATTTTGCGACAGGGCCGAATTAAGGTCTAAGGGCTCTCGCAAGTTTGTTGCTGTAAAACTACTTAATACGGATTTTACAGGAAGTCATGGTAACCCCCGTCTAATAGCTGAAAGCGCGATTGCTGAACATGAAGTCGTGGGTTTGCTACCCAGATCGGGGGAAGTATTAATGGGTTTATCCATCAGGAATTTCTGCCAAGGAGTCTAGATTTATACCCGGTTGATGGCAATAGGCTCGCCCTACTACATGGGACTTAAACATAACAGGCGAAATGTGGAGCGCGATATTAATTTAGTTTAGTCGCTTTGTCGCACTGAAAAAGACATTAATAAATAGTAACTCGTTTTCGTAATAAAGTTTGTAAAAGTCGATACCTAAGTAGACCCTCAATATCTCCGTAACCAGAATATTCCCAGTAAGTTGTGAGTTGTTCCCAGATATGGGCTTTTAATACCCATTATGTAGGTATCAAGTTGCTGAACGACATCGTTGGGACAACATAACGAGTTTCTACATTATTACACGTTAAATAACCATAATATTAAATGCCCCTAAAGTGAAGTCTTCCCAAAAAGGAATAAGTGCCTACCGACAGAACCAAGACAAGTAAACAAGACACAGATGAGAAAACGAACACAATCTTGTAGCTTACATTAAGAGCGCCTCTTAAAAAGAAGTCGGCCTCTTGAAGCATCGTTTAGAAAATGCATAGCTTTCAATACGAAAAGCCAGTTTGCATTCTCTCGTATTTATAGGTCACATTCACGTGATGTAAGGGCCTGCTTTTAGCGCTTTTCAGTGAAATAAAAGCCTTGTATCAATGAAAGAAGGTTCGCCGCCTTTTCCAACTCATTTCCGTTGAAAGATCGACATTGAAATGAAATAAAAATGGCGCGGGAAATTGGGATAAACAGATAACATAAATTCGGTTTTCTGAAATGCGTTTATGGGCGTATTTTACTTTGATTTTGGTGCAATTCGCAACTAAATTGATCGTCTGTTCGGAAATGGAACAGGTATGACGCAATGTCTGACTTTTCGTTTTGTGTTTATATTAAAGGTTACCGCTGGAATGTTCGAGATGTTGGTAGATACTCGTATTTTGCTATTGGTTTTGATTTGCAACCACATTTAGACGCAGGTTCCTAATAATTGAGATTAACAGGGAATTATTAAGAAGTACTAACTGTTGCCCACGACTCCGTTTGCGTGGATATTTTGATGTGTTATAAGTGAGCTTGTATTATGTATGTGCCAAGATTATAGTAACCTACCGCAAGGAAAGGAAGGATTTTGCTGCACTACCTACCTGTAATGTCGTAGTAATTGAATACCAAACCAATCAATTACTAGTTACTTGGCACACAATTAATACGATATCTTATCTTTTCTTGGACGCCATAAACAACAAAATTTTTACAGAACTATGTTCCATCGAATCTCAAAGGAACGAATCTCAAACTTGAAGCATGTTTCATTTCAGTGTGTATCTGAAGCGGAATGCAGGGAAGGGCATCTATGTCCGGAACAGTGGATGTGCTGCGACCTCGGCTGCTGCGAGATCGGGACGGGCATGGCGAAGCCGCGACGCCTCAACGCAACGCAGCTGCACCTCAACGACACACCGCCCGCGCCGCTGCCGCGAGATGACGACCCGCCGCTCAAGGAGCATAGCTTACCATACACATATGCTTGGTATGCGCAGTGGTGAGTGTTTCAAAAATATAAAGATAAAAATACTTTATATGATGGCGTTACGTTACCTACGTCATCATCTGCCTAGCCTTTTCCCGACTATGTTGGGGTCGGCTTCCAGTCTAACCGGATGCAGCTGAATACCTGAGGGACGTTACCTACGTACCGCCATCATAATATAAAGTATGGACCAAAACCAATGATCGGGGGGGTTACTATGGTTAGAGATCTTTTCCACACTCGAAATAGAGATAAAACATTCCTGCTTTAAGAGGTCATAGTAAGCCTGCAGTTGGCCACAATAGAACTGGAAGGAAACCTTTGTATTGGTCTAGCTGCGGGATAACAGTTTGCTGAAAAGATCTTTTGGGATTGTATACGTACCTACATAATATTTCCATGCTTTTAACAATATACAGTGCTTCTTTCGAGTAAAATCCTTGATGAAATCATGCATGGTGTTCCCATGTTATAAGAAACACCCAGTTCACGAGTAGATTTTTTTTTTTTTATATTCTTGGTGTGCACAGACTTTGATATTTACCTGAATAGTAAATACGTTGTTTCTTAAAAGTAGTATATAATGTATGGCTTCATCTATTTTTTAACAGCCGAACTCTTCAAAAGTGCCTTTGTGTAACGGACTGATGTATTTGTAATCAATTCTTTGAGTTTCAAAATATTCTTGTACCTAATTCATAATTTTACAGGCCCGTGCTTTTTCTACTGGGAACCTTGGGAGGTATTTTGATTTGCTGCGTCTGGTGCCTGTTCTTCAAGAGGACTGGTCATGGCGTGTACATGTGTTCGATGGCGTGCTGCGTTCGTCGGCCGACCTCTGAGCACGACTCAGCAGGCTCGGTGTACCCTCCGCCTCGATACAGCCGCTGTGGATCCTTCCATCAGGCACCACCGCCGTATTCTGAAGTGATTTATTGTGAAACTACTACAGTTGGAGGTTTATTTGTTTTCGCCAGTTTTATTTTTATCGACACAAGAACTTATCATTTTTTTTAAATAAATTTTGGACTGCTTCTTGTTTTCCGATGTTTGCATGTTTTTATGCTGACTGTGTTGATATTGTAAATTCTTCAATGATAAGAATGATAAGAGGTTAAAATGCTTTTTTTGTAGTTTAAAGTGTATTTTCAGTAATTTTAAAAACTTTTTTTATTGAATACATATTTTAGCATTTTTTCTTTTGTCACAGGTTGCATCAAAGCCTGATCTTTACCCACTAGTGATCACTTGCGGGGAAGGCGATGGTAAAGCTGGGAACTATCTCATGGTTCATTACTTCAGAAACTACGTAATTCGCGCACCAGGTAAGATATACAGACATGATAAAACCCTGATATAATGAAGCCTAGGGAATGATTCGAGGAGCTAAACAAATTCTTGTATTATTATAACATATCATCACGCCTGTAATCCCCGAAGGGTTAGACAGAAGTGTACCTAATAGTACACCCACATTTCGCCAGTTATGTTTAAGTCCCAAGTGATGGGGGGCGAGTCTATTGTTGAGAAACTTCTGAGGAAAAACTTTTTTGCAAAAAAAAACCGACTTCCAAAAAAAACACTAAAAAAGTGGGAAATAACTTTACTTTCGGAAGTCGGTGACTATTGTTTGTTTCATTGACTTTTTTGCCACCGACTTCCGAAAGTAAAGTTATTTCCCACTTTTTTAGTGTTTTTTTTGGAAGTCGGTTTTTTTTTGCAAAAAAGTTTTTATTTTACCCTTTTTAGTTATCGCATCACACACAAATCCTTGTCAAGTATCAATTTCGCAATTTCTTTTACTTGGATGACATATTGTCTCCAGCTATTTTGATTTCAAAACCAAACTACTGAACCGATTTCGATGAAATTTCTATGGGACCAATCGGGAAGTAGATCCATTCAGATAAAAGAAGAATTTTTCAAATCGGTTCATAAATGACGAAGATATGAGGTAACAAACACAAAAATTTCCAGCTATTTTGATTTCAAAACCAAACTGCTGAACCGATTTTGATGAAATTTCTATGGGACCAATCGGGAAGTAGATCCATTCAGATAAAACAAGAATTTTTGAAATCGGTTCATAAATGACGGAGATATGAGGTAACAAACACAAAAAAAAAAAAAAAAAAAAAAAAAAACATACAACCGAATTGAGAACCTCCTCCTTTTTTAGAAGTCGGTTAAAAAACCCAATAAAACTTTGCCCGACCCGCGAATCGAACCCAGGATTTGACATTCTTGTATTATCTTTCTTTTTAACCACTTCAAAAAAAGGAGGAGGTTCTCAATTCGGTTGTATGTTTTTTTTTTTGTGTTTGTTACCTCATATCTCCGTCATTTCTGAACCGATTTGAAAAATTCTTCTTTTATCTGAATGGATCTACTTCTCGATTGGTCCCACAGAAATTTCATCAAAATCGGTTCAGCAGTTTGGTTTTGAAATCAAAATAACTGGAAAAAATTTCATCCAAGTAAAAGAAATTGCGAAATTGATACTTGACAAGGATTTGTGTGTGATACGATAACTAAAAAGGGTAAAATAAAAACTTTTTTGCAAAAAAAAACCGACTTCCAAAAAAAACACTAAAAAAGTGGAAAATAACTTTACTTTCGGAAGTCGGTGGCAAAAAAGTCAATAAAACAAACAATAGTCACCGACTTCCGAAAGTAAAGTTATTTTCCACTTTTTTTGTGTTTTTTTTGGAAGTCAGTTTTTTTTTGGAAAAAAGTTTTTATCTTAATACCTAAACCAAACTTAATAATTTATTGCCAAAGTCCTCTAATTTTAATTTTCTTCAATGATTTTGTAGTAATTTGTAGTCAGTACAGTACATTTACTCAGTCAGTCAGATCTTCCAACAGACGTACTATAAGTTTTTCCTACCAATAACTATTAAAATGTCCACCCAAGCGATCTGCATCTAATCGGCTTGGGAGCTTATACCGACTAGGCGGAGAGCGCAACCAGTTTTCAACCTAATTGAATTAGACGTTTACTTAGTAATATGTTGTAGCTTCACTGCATTCTAAACAGTGGCTGTTGGGTCGTGTATCGGTTAAAACGGTTGCAATGTTCAAAAATGTTGGATCCTGTCAAAAAAGCATTTAAAAAACGCGAAGGAGTGTTGAGACTTGCCAAACTCAACGTTACTACAGTCAGTACCAATCTAAGATTGACTAAATTCAAAGCATACAAAATCAAAAGAGCAGTGTGTTTTAAATACCTAGGTACCTATATATTTTTCATAATTTCAGGCTCTCTATCAGCGACGAGTACTGCAGAATCTCTCAACTCCAGTTTCATATGCAACGCGGCAAATGAGGTACTAATTGAATCCTTAGCTCAATCTTTCTTTTTCGTGTGGTTAGTGCCTAACCTGATGTCAGAGTTTTTATGCCGCCTATGAGCCTCTGACTTGACATTACATGCCGTCGAGAAATATCTCTCAGGCATGTTTGGTTCCCTCACGATCCTTCACCGAAGCTAGTGATAATTATACAATACGCACATGAATCCGAAAAATAAGTGGTGCTTGCCGTGGGTTCGAACTCATAACCTATGACTCCACTAGGCTACCAGTACTTTTTTTTAATTCAATACATTACACATTTATTGACCTGGAGGGTAACCATGCCGTTAAAGTAGTATTGTTTTAATGTCACGTCCAGTGTGTGAAAGAGACGGAGCAATTGAGGACGTCTAGCGCCATCTCTTTCCCATTCTGGAATAAGACTAAAACTGACGTCATCGTAGGCCACCTGGGACCTTACACACCTGGATAAAATGAAAATAAAATGAATTGATAAAAGGTATTAATTCGTCCAAATTTAAATGCACCATCAACTTTAGACAGGTATTTTATCATCATCCATCAAAGTCTCATACAAAAAGAGTGAGCCGCCTACCCTATTAGCTTAAGTTTATTTATTTATTTATTTATTTAAAATAGGTACGCCAACAGTACATACATCAGACATTAAAGAATAAACATGTATAGGATAAGGTTCTTATGTAGGTACCAATTACAGGTGTACACAACATTCTCATAAGTTCAATAAAGCATCGTAGAGTTATATAAAATTGAAAGTAGAAATAAAATAGAAAATAAAAATTGAAAACAAAACATCTATGACTAACAGAGATCAAATAACAAACAAAAAATCCATTGTCACAGAAACTAGAAAAAACTTGTTAGTAGGTTAGATAACCTAGTTGCATACACACTAGTTGTTGTCATTGTGGGGCTTCATCTACTAATGTACATGGCATCTATTAACGAGCTGAAAAACTAAACAATGTGCAGTTGCGATATTCTGCTTATTCACATTTCAACCCAATTGCTAAGCGTTTGTCGTAAGCGATTTGATTTTACCGTAGAGTTTCATGCCGGTTCTTCTTCTTAAGTATGGACAAAGAGAATACTTATACCAACAGTTCCTTAAATTAAAAGTATTCTGTGAGGGTAACAATCAATTTTAATCTATTTTCATAAGCTTTTATTTAACTTGCCTTGTTAATTAACAGCTTCTGACGTTTCACCGCGCCCATGTAGGTTTATTTGTATTAAAACATTTTGAATTTGATTGCGAATGAACCTTCTTTTTTTAATAGAACGATTACTGTGAATGATTAGAGGCACTAGGACCGCAAATAATGGAATTCTATCTATCTTCAGGCAAATTCAATCATTCCACCACCGTACTCGTGCGCGAGCAACTACGAGGAGTGCGGCGTGGGGTGCGGACCGCTGCTACGATCCCTGTCCTCGCTGACAGAGCAGCGCGCCACAACCGCCTCCGTCCCGCAGCGCTCCCGTACCGAACCCACGCCAACCAGACCACGTGAACCGCCCGCCGCCTTCCGTGACAACCTTATTAGTTCGCCAGTCCAGTCTTTGGTTAGTGATTGCTTAACTTGTGAAAATTTACTGTTGAATTTTGGTGATAAAAGTAGAGTACCTAACTAAATATAGCAGCGACTATAATGAGTTGCGACTTATAGGTTCTGTTAGTTTACGTAAGAAAGATTAGACGATCTTCAAACAGTAATCGGAAGATGGCTTCTCAAGAAGTAATCACATTTTTATCTATCTTTTCAGGAGTCTAACTTTGACCTTGAGTTGGAGCTTATTGATTGCGAGATGTACTGCGATGGAGGGTGCAAACCAAGACTCGGTTCATCTCCACCAATCCGCCAGAACCTTGATGAAGACGATGACAACAATATGTACATGCATGAGGCATACGGCAGCTTGCGGCAATACTACACCGGTAAACCTGATACACCCGAGTCGCCGCCGCAGCCAACCAGCCCCACACAGACATCCAGGGATTCTACGTTGAGGAGGACAAGTGACGAACGTCGTCATAGACGCCTTGAATGCGTAAAAAAAACGCCAAGGCAAAGAAAAACGAGCTTATACATGCCATTATCGGCCGCCTACCCCGTTAGGACTTCACGAATTTCACCCGGAACTCGAACTTCATCGCGCTCTGCACCGGCCACACCATGCAGTTCTCTTGTGCCTACTCTCCTCACATTCACGCAGAGGGTATCAGCGTCGCGACATGGCTCAAGATCGTCAAAGTTCGAAGAGGAGAGCGATCCACTGCTGGCAGATTTAGAAAACACACGCACGGACCACAAGTTTTAATTGTCACACGAGGCTAAATGATTGCTTATAATTTTACTTTTTATAAATATGCTCTAATCAGACCCTTGATTGTGATCCCATCGATGTTAATAGATGCATGTATTAGCGTAAGATTTTAATATTGGTGTTCTTTTTGCCAAACGGCCTAAACAGCGAACCCCCACCGTAGCCGGCGTGTGACGACAACACATTCAATTCTTAATGTTGTGATTGTTTACTGTGCTCATTATATCTTAGAGCCTATGCAATGATGTAGTTAGTTTTAATGTTAATTATTCAATTATAAAATATCGCGATTAAGAAAAGAGCTTGTTGGACCATTGTTCACTTGCCTTCTAATAAGATGTAGGTAATAATAAATATCAGAAATAAACCGCGTGTTTTCTTTAAAAAAAAAACATCATCAATAAAAAGTAGGTGGTCTCCAAGCAATATTATTTACAATAACAATGTGAAATATTAATGCCAACCATTAGCTTGTAGATGAACTCATTGAGCTCGCTCAAAATATCGAATCTATGTAAGTATCCCTGACATTGAAATATTACGAGGAATAAGCGTATCAAATTAACAATTTTTGTAAAACCGTTCTGTATCAATTTTGGTGTACAATAAAGTATATTCTATTCTATTCTATTCTATCTCTATGGAGCAATTAAAATTGCTTAATTGGCTTCTCCAAATTAACTTTGTCTTGACCATTCTATTTTTTCATCGTCATAGCTGCTGCCACCGTAGTACACCTACTACGGTGGCAGCAGCGACCACTAAATGACTACTACTAAATGGCCTATTAGCTTAGTAGTCGCCTTTCTACGCAGCAAATACGCAGCCTAAAACATGAAACGATGGTAAAACTATTATAGAACTGCTGGCAACAAAATTAAATTTTCTCTTGTAAAAGAAATGGTAGAAAAATACTACAGCATATTAGACGTTAAGGATGACGATGATATCAGATGTTAAATTGTATTTTCACCAGTGTTTTATTCTGTTCCCTATATGAATAAAAAACTTTTCTGGTAAAATAATATGAAAAAAAAACTATCTATATTAAAAAACACGTATTCAAGCAATTCAAAAAAAAAGTAGTGTCAAAGTGACGGGACGAAGTTCTCACAAAAGTGAGGTTATATTTATATACAAAAAAGAGTTTAATTTACAGTTTCCAAGCTGTCGGCCAAAATAGATTCGGATATGAGCTTACAAACAGACTTTGGCCCCGACTCGGGTGGAAGAGTCAAGGTATGTTACCATAACTATGTTACATGATATGGTTTTTTTAAGAATCTTCTTGACATCCATGTTAGTAAATATACATAGCTAATCATGATAATAAATAGCCGGTTTCCTTACTGAATGTATTTATATCCCGTTTTCAGTATATGTCCCTACAATAAACTGAAGAAATCTGCATTGATTCTTATATGTCTGTAACCATAGTATGTACCTAATGTTTATTACCGAAAAATCATTCTGTCATTGTACCGGCTGTGTTGTTTCCAATAAAGGGTTACTTGACTATCCATACATGTCATGCTAATTGCATAGTAATCCTTCAATACTTTTCTGTGCAATATTATCGCATCTAACTAATATACTTCACACCAAACAGGGTCTAGTCATTGTAAAACCCATTGTATTTGGGAACATAGCAAGATACTTCGGCAAGAAACGCGAAGAGGATGGCCATACTCATCAATGGACAGTCTATGTGAAGCCATATGCTAATGAAGACATGTCAGCGTATGTCAAGAAGATTCACTTCAAACTGCACGAGAGCTACGCTAACCCAAACAGAATAATAACAAAGCCTCCGTATGAGTTGACAGAGACTGGTTGGGGAGAGTTTGAGATTGTCATCAAAATATATTTCCATGATCCAAATGAGAGGCCAGTGAGTACCTTTTAAAATATACTTACACAAACTCACACTTTTTTGCCACATTGAAAAATATATTTCCTTAACACTTTCACTGCTAAATTCAAATAATTCATTTTTACTTAAACGCACAAGTCATTATAGCTACATAAAACAACAACTCGGGTTTTGGGCATACAAACAAATTATTATTTCGACTCATTTGCTGGGTGCTTAGCACTGAAAGTGTTAAAGTGAAAACAGTAAAGATTTAATTTCTATATTATAAGCCAGTCTGTTAACGCTCAGTATAAATGTACAAAGAATTTATGCCAGCTAGCAATAACGTTAAGACTTACCTATGAAAGACTTGCTTGGTAAAATAATTTCCTTTTCACGGCACTTACCACACACACACACACACACACACTCGGCACTCGGCACTTTTTTTTGACGGCACGGTTGGCGCAGTGGCTGAGCGATTGACTGCTGCGCTGCGTGTCGCGGGTTCAATCCCCGCACGGAACAAATATTTGTATGGCCTACAGATAGTTGTTTCGGGTCTGGTTGTTTGTGTATGTGAGTTTAAATGTTTGTAAACGCGCCCACAATACAGGAGAAATTCCTAGTGTGAGGCAACGTTTTTAAAAATAGTAATAACTTTCACAACGCTTTTAATGTCCTCAATCATAAAAAGGAACCAACATATCCCTGTTCTTTGATAAACTAGAATTGTTCCAGACTGAACATCACTTAACGCTTTAAAGAAATGGTTTGCTCACTAATCAGCCAAATACAGGCTTGTGTTATCAAAAGTCTAAGAAAACAACTTATTTCAGGTAACCCTATACCACATTCTGAAGCTGTTCCAATCACCTGCAACAGAGGGTGCTAGTGCCCAGCCCACAGTGGGCCGAAACCTCGTCAGCGAGTCCTATGAGGAGATAGTCTTCCAAGAGCCGACACAGCTGATGCAGCACCTGCTCAACAATGTGAAGCCCATCACCAATGGTCCCTGGAACCATGACACTGATTGTAAGTTTGATATGATCAGATAATATTTTCATTAAAATATATTCTGTCATAATGCACCCTGCCTCTTTTGTAAAGTTCTTTGCCCAAAAGATGCCAACAGGGCCCTATTATTAAAAGTCCGCTGTCTGCAGTCAAGTAACTGTAATAGGTAGACACTTGCAATTTGCGAGAGTGTACAATCGCCGCATAAAACAACAAATATGTAACAAATTAAAGCTGGTCCCCATACAAGAAACGTGTTTTATGCGGCGCTGCTTGCTCGATTATATTGTACGGTAGTTCGGAACGCTTAGTGTGCGATTCTGATTCGCACTTGGCCGGTTTTTTGTAAGGAGGGTCAAAAACTTCAAAGCCGCACTTTACAATTTTGTTTGACTCTCGAATATATATTTTTATATCTCTATGCAGATAAAATTTACCTAAACTGCCGACCAGCTAGTGCCTGACGCTGGTTTTCAACTAGACCTGATTCATCCAATTTGTAGTGATTCATTCCAATTTTTTTCCTTACAGTTGAAAACAAGAAAGATAAAACCCTACAAACAATAGTGGCAGCCCAGACAAAGGTTCGCACAGAGATATCAGACCTTAAGGACAAGCTGCACTTGGCTAAAGAAACCATCTCGAAGTTTAAGGACGAAATAGCCAAGCTACAGAACAGTGCAAGCGGCAGTATGTTGACCGGGATTTAAGTTATTTTAAGCAAGAAAGAATAATATAAAACTGTATTAATATGTATTATTTAAATGTGAATTTATTGAATATCGGCTTCACAGCCACGATGCATTTGCTGTAATTAAGTCTAATGTGGTTTTAGTGTTCCTTAGGACGATTGATCCATTTATTTGATCTTAATAAGTTCGATCAGCATATAGTAAATACTGACAAATATAGTTCAGGTATTATCTTTAGTGTAAACTGTAGGAATGCATATCGTTTCATTATTATCACAACCGTATAGGGTAGTTCTGATAAAAAAATAAGCACTATTATACTCTTTAACAAATATTAATATATCTGAATGTAGATTTTAGGTGTAAGGTAGATTTGACATAATAATAATTATAAAGGTACACTTTCGACCGCAGCCGCAAACTGCAGCGACAAAGCTGCCCAAATCGACAGCCCGCAGCCATACGACTGGTTTCTATTTCGCTCCTTGTATGCGCTTGCCTGGATGACGACATTGCCGCCTGACCGCCTTATTGCAGATCGTCAAACCAGTACGTTACTGGCTCTCACGAATACAGCGACAACACGTATTTTTACTAAGAAGCAACGACATCCGACTGCCGCAGCGACATTGTCGCATCCTCGCCGACGGTTGCGGTCTGTCGTCGCCTTCGAAATTGTACCTATATTGCATAATACAATTATGAGAGCGCGAATTTTGAATAGTGTCAACTTGTATAAGTAGAAATTGACTGTTAAAAGACTGAAAAAGGGTAGAATAAACATCAGGCAAACGGTGTAGGTAAGAATTGTAAGGTTTTTGAAAGTTTATATTGGGTGCTGGATATTAGGGACTGAAAGTTGTATACTCGTAAGTGGTGATTAAATTAAATATAAATAAAGTTAGTTGTGTACCTAATTTGCCTTTTTTTATTCCTGTTTCCCGTCTTAGGTTCGATACTAGAATAAATCTATCGTTTTCTGTCACTCAGAACCGTCATTTGCTAGAGCCAGAAACAAAACGTGATGCCGACGGCATTGTCGATGATGCCGCATGCGATAGCATTCCCGCACAGAAAAGCATAGGAGCATGGAAAAGTGCCGTGCTGGCATATGAGGTTCCACCCTAAAACTCCATGAAATATGATAATAATAAAAAATTAAAGCCCGCTTAATAAACGCCAGCTGTTAATTCAGCTAGACTGGGACGAATCTAATAGTGCTAGCACTCACACGCAAAGCAGTTTTTTAAAAGCAAAACATAGTCACGGTCTTTCTACTAGTAAGTTCGTTAATGAGGCTGTTCTTTACCACTTAACCTCTACTCTACTGGCGACTTCATAACGCTTTTTTTAGCTACAACACAATATTAGTTTGTTTTGGTACCTACTATCGATCCGTACTCGTCCACAACGGTAACTTATCAACTATGAATATCAAACGTAATATAGTTACGTCAAAGGAGATATGAATGTTAATGTAATTTCATTATTTCAGAATGTAAACAAAAATAACCGCCTCTTTGCTTTGGTGGTCGCAAGTTTTGTGGTTGTGAGTGTAAGGTTTCGAGTTTGATTACTTAGTTAGGCAAGTAGGTAGTTTCTAGGAGTTATAAACACTTAAACTGAGCCCGGTGGACGGCCTAAGACTCGATTCAATAACATGGAAGGAGTTGGAACTAGAATCTATGCAAAAGGTGGATGCGTCGGTAAAACCCCGTGCCCTAACCAAAGCGGTTGCACAAATATTTACGCGATGTGTTGATGTGTTGTTGAACTTCAAAAAAACGAACTAGCCTTTATTAAAATAAAAAGAAGAAAAATAACGCGTATCAAAATTGAACGCGTAGGCATACAATGTTTAATGTCAGTTCCATTAGCCGTTGAGGAGTTCTCTAGTGAGGAGACCATCCTACCTGCAGGATTAAGACATGTCTGTCATATAAATGTATTGTCACCAGAACCAACGGTGTGTGCAAACTTTTCAACTCAATCGGTTTTGGAATTGGTTTGAAATTCACTTGCAAGATTTGACCAATACACTAACTAACAAGGCAAGTTAAATAAAAGCTTGCAAAATTGGAAGGAGGTTTCTGTCGTCACGACGACGACGTTCGACACAGAAAATGAACCGATCGCGCGACAATCGCTTTGGTTAGGACACGGCATAATAGAGCCCTCCCTTCGCGAAAAAACGCAAGCTATCTCTATGTGAACAAATATTTGGAAAACCACACTATAGTCTAGTTTTGCAAGATTGAAATAAGTAGAAACTATACTTACTTCAATGTTGCAAAACTAGACTATGCCCTTATTATAAGTGGCTTGGCTATTCTTCATAATAATATCGATTACCTACCTGCGTCGCAAAAATTGACTCTGCAATTATATGCCTACAGTTCATTGTATAGTTTATGTATTAACTACTGGCCAAGATTTCCATGACAGTTGGACTTATTGCCCCGCAAGTCTAGTATTCGCATGTACTTCTTAGCATGGGGCCTTGGGTTCGATTCCATCCCGAGCAAATAAAATGCTAAGTAGTTGCCCGGAATCTGGATGCACTCTATTGAGTAGGTAAGTACATGAAACGTAGCTACTATGATGGTCTTCTCTGGTGAAATGTACCACAACAACTTCTAATAGGATCAGGTCTTCTTCCCGCCTTCGTGTTCTTCCCGTCATTTTGAATTGTCATATTTTTTGTTCTGGACCACACCTGGGAACCTTCTATTTACCGCAAAATGATATTTCTAACACTTTCACACGTTTAAAAAAAAAGCAAGTTTTAAATGTTACAAATAACTTTAATTAAATACCTCCATGGCCCCCGTACTATTCAATGCATCCATGACATCCATCAGCACAATTTTTTGAGTGCGTTACATTGAGCGCAACCATATACCATGATATTCACATCAAAAAAAATAGTTTCCCAACAATAATTTTTGCGCAGTGTGGATTAATTTATTGTAGGTACAATATGCGTGGTTGAGGGGTTATTTTACACCCTGTAGGGGTTGTAGGTACCTTTCTCCCTTCAGATAATTCTTCGAGGAATGCAGGTGAGAGGTTATGTTTCTGTCCACATTTCTAAATATTCTAGTTTGGTCTATTCTTTATGTGCATGATTCACAAATGGTTCCGAAAACCTAGTCATTACTTTCGAAACCAATTTATGAATCATGCACTCTGCTATTCCGGGGCTCTCGCCCTTCACATTCAAAGCCCTTCGTTACTCATATATTGCTGGTCGTTGTTAGGTACTCCCACGCGTGGCCTTTGCCGGACTAGCGATATAATAGGTACTTAAGCAGTTATAAACTTCATTCAGACTGAATTTACGGCGATTATTTGAAATGACCATAAAGTTTAAAATGGTAATAGGAGAAATTGGTGTCTAGGGTCTCTATGGTTAAATGTTATGAAGGGTAGACGACGTAGAAACCGAAACCTAATGGCTGTGCGGTCAAAAGAGCACTCTAATTTATTAGTTCCACCTATAATAATGTATGTAGGTAGTGTAGCTACCCTGTGCATTATTAAACTTCCCAGAAGTAAGATTGTTATTTTGTCATTCTAACCGTGATTATGGTCAAAGAGTAGGTAGTTTTGATGTGTGCAATGTCATATAGGCACGTTTTGTACACAAGGTCGTAGTATTATGTTATCTGTGACAAGATGTAACATAATAAACACACAACCTCTTGTTTGGTGTCTCGGACCATGAATCTGAGCAACTTTTGTTCTACGAGTTACGGTAGAGTAAAATGGACTTTCTTTAGGATTTGACGCGATCAGCTGATCAACATGTATTATATGAACTTCCAAAAGATGATAGGTCAAAAATGTTTTTCACTATTATAAGATGAGAGATGATATGCAAGAGACGTTGTGCGTTTCTTATGTTATAATTAACTTCGTTCTTAACAGCTTATTCTCTCCCTCTAGAGCCCCGCTGGCACAAAAACGTGCCAGTAAACAAGTATTACCGTTGAGCCTTGTTGTGTCTTGTTTACATTATATTTCATAGCCACGTCATTGAACAACCCGAAACCGTTTAGAGTGTGTGAATAGAAGCAACAGAAACGGAGCAATAACAGTTTTTGTGACCGGTGTCAGATTACGCTTACGATAAGAGCCCGCCCGCGGTGCTTGACAGATGGTTGACGTAAATAATGGCGGTCCTTGAGAGGTCCTTACAACTGTAAGTATCTATGACTGCCTTGTTGGTCGAGTGGTCGCAAGCAAGACTGCTGAACATGAGGTGCTGGGTTCGATTCCCGGGTCGGGAAAAGTGCTATTGGGTTTTCTCATCAGGAATTTCTAAATACCACGAAGTTTGGATTTGTGATTGTACCCGGTTGATAGCAATAGGCTCGCCCCTATTACATGGGACTTAAACATAACTGCCAAATGTGGGTGTACTATTAGATACATCTCTGCCTAACCCTAAGACGATTACAGGCGTGATGTTATGTTATGTTAAGTATCTATGGAAAGACGCAGTCCCTTCAATCGCTAAACGTCTCTGGTTATTGACAACAAGCTAATTTTAGAAACCTATATTGATTTGAAACGTCACAACATTGTCGTACCTATTTCATTAGTCATTGGCACAAAATTGACCCACATCGATGAAAACATTCCGCGTTGCATTCAAATACGAAAACGTAACAAAAGAGTTATTACATTAATGGACTTTTTCCGTAAATTTACCAACAACACTGAAATAGCATCCTGCGGCTATGTAGTGATACATATATATGTAACTATCATCATGACGCCCGAGGGCGTCGCCAGCTTTTGAGCTAAGGGAGGCAGAAGGGTGCGAATAAAAACTGATTTGTAAGGATTAAGTTTATTTACTACATATTTACATTTTTATTCAGAAATAGATTTGGCTAATCGACTTAGTGAGACCATTTAAGTATTAAAAGGAACTAAGGCTCCAAGAGCCAGAAAAGCAAGCTCGAAAATTTGAACACCGTACCTTGGACAGGTCAGAATTGTTTCGAGTTTCGACCTATCGGTATACCCACATTTCGCCAGTTATGTTTGAAGTCCCATTTAATAGGGGGCGAGCCTATTGCCATCAACTGGGCACAAATCCAGACTCCGTGGCTGTTACTGAGAAATTCCTCATGGAAAGACCCAATAAAACTTTGCCCGTCCCGGAATCGAACCCAGGACTTCATGCTGAGAAGTTGCGCTTGGGGCCACTAGATCAATGAGGTGGTCCTCTAAAATGCAGGTGTAATGAGCCAATGAGCACAGTTCGATAGCTAACTAAGTACCTTAACTTACAGACCCACACAGGAGATAAAATATTATTAAAGTACATTGCACTATTATTATAGCGGAGTCATTGTTATTATATTAAATCCAGTGGAATACGCAAACTTGACTGTTGTTTAACCAATTAACCATCGATATTCAAAAGTTCCCGAACAATGGAGACGTTAAACCATTTAATTTGGTCAACAAACGCTAAATGTAGGTTATGCAAAGAGCACTGTTCGACAGATCGCGTGAACGTGCAGACATGAACACATGCACTTATCTATTTTACGGGTATCACGCTAGTTATTAGCTAGTGTAGGTAGTGGACGAAATTCTAGGGATATGGTGTTTAATTGTTGCAGCTATAACGAGACTTAGATAGTTGTGTTGTGTTAGTAAATTATAGGAATATATTTTATTCAGGGTAGTTAGATAGTGGCAACACACGTTGTATTCCTTTTTTTTATTGTTGTTTAAATTGTCACAAGCTCAACACATTTTTTTAAGAAGCGAATGATTTTTTTGCATTTTATTTAAATCATTGCGGGCCGCCATAATGATATTTTAGCCACACGGAACTAATACGCATTAGACCTTGCATCACCCAAGATCCTACATCGCGCACGCAGAGATAGGGCAGTTCAAGCAGAACGGAACAATCCTCACGCAGGCTCAAGCCTTCTCAGGTGACAGCTGTCTAGCGCCATCGCTTACCCACTCTCGGAATAATACTCAAACATTCCTGCACTAACAGATCATGGTAACCCCCCTGGTCGCTATTCAATCACACCCAGAACAGAAATGCGCTTCGAGACGGAGAGACATCGAGAGAAGGCTCGAGGACGCGCGCGTCAACGCGAGCATACACGAGGCGACGCTTGATGTCCGCGTCGATATTCATACAATTTTCTAATTTAAACAATGATAATACGGTCCTATTTTCATTACAAAAAGTAAATTGCGCAAGTATTTTACCGTTCCCTTACGACTATACATAGAAACCGGACAACAACAGTAACTGTTGGGCAGTAGCCCACTAAACAACATCCGTCTAGTCGAAGGAACTTTCTTTCTACCCTCTTACCTCACACCTCTATTCAAATAAATAAGACGAAGTTTTGCCGTAAACACAAAGAGCAAATAGCCCAAATATATTTGGCCCAAAACTCAGCTACGTGAATTCCGCTCGCTGATGCAGTCATAAGATCGTCAAGTATGCAGGTGTCAGGACATGCAGTGCAAGATGGAAGGTGAGATATTATCTGTGGAGACACGCCGCTTACACACTTGAGATCTGAGCCGTCCATGAACCCCCTGTGGAGATTGTCTTTGCTATGGCCGACTTTGGTTTGGAGCCTATTTAGAGAAGTGTCAATTTACGATAACTTTTTCCGTAATAAATAATAGATTGAATCAGATATTTTGATATTTCATTTAATAGGGGGCTTCAAACCAATGCACTCTAATTTAAAAGGTCAATATAGTCTTCTAGTAAACCTTAAACTCTAACTTCAAAGCCAGTCTGGGCCTTCACTCATCGATTGATATGAAACCTTTCACATTTAAAATAAAAATGAAAAATTTAATCTAGATCATTTTAAAATGTGAAGGTATTTTTAGTTTTAACATAGACGACCAGAGGTGAAGGTCTTTATCAGTATTCATCGATGCACTAGCTTTTACCTTCGGTTTCGCCAACGTGGAGGTCGGAAATTATCCCACGGGAACGTAACTGCTACTGGGTTAAAAAGTACATATATGGCCTAACCCATACACATGTAATAGCGAGCAAGCCTATTCCCATAAGACGGGCACAAATCCAGACTCCTTAGCTGCTACTGAGAAATTCGTGATGAAAAAACTCAATAACAGTATTCCCGATCTGGGAATCGAACCCAGGACCGTCGCGCTTGAGACCGCTAAACCGACCAGGCAGCTGGAATTACTTTTACATTTATATTGTATCATATTGTACTGCGAAGCAAAATGGGACAAAGACAGGACGATGATTAAACTGATAGATACAATATTTTCTGTTTCACCAGCTTACTGTGGCCATGAAGGCCGCATCATCTCACCATCTTCCTGCCCTTGTCATTCTACTCGGGGTCGGCGCAACACGTTTTCTTCTTCCATTCTCCCCTGTCAGACGTCTCGGCATCATTTACTCCTTTCTCTTTCATATCATTCCTCACACAATCCATTAATCTTTTCTTTTGCCTTCCTCTCCCTCTCCATCCATCAACATTTATATCCATCACTCTTTAAGTAACATGCGTTTCATTCCTCCTCATTATTCGATGAAGGCCGCATATCAATGTGAAACATTTAAACTTGTTACCCACATAATTGAGTAAAAACAAAAGTTATCTGCTTCCAAACAAGTGTAACAAGGTGAAATTTTGTAACGTTAACTTATCGCCCGCATGCCTCGATTTTAATGTAGCCAATTTACAGTCCAACGTTATGTAGGGATAGCCCACCCAAGGCTAACGCAAGGGCACTTGCCTAAAAATGTTCAATGTTGGACAAACATACGTTTATGACACAGGTTTTATCTTTTAACCTTCATGTTATAATGTTCACCTTGTTGATTGGATATTTTTTTTTGTTTTATAAAAAAAAAGTATAACAAAAGTTAACAAAATCATGAGGATGGCATACTTTTATGATCACAGACAAACGAAAGAAAACTCGAGTCGTAAATTTGACGACTTTGCTATGAAACAGGAGCGTCTACGACTGAACTGCTACGCCACAAGTCCTACGTGCTACGCTGCTACGAATTAAGATGCGCTACGAGCTACGCGTGATGCTACGCAATAAGACCCTAAGCTACGCCACGGATCTTGCTACGAAAGATTGCAACTTTTTCGAACTTCGGTATATGTATATACTAGCTTATGCCAGCGCCTTCGCCCGCGTGATGTTCGATAATTAACTCACGGAATCGTCCTACCGGGATAAAAAGTAGCCTATGTGCAATTCCAAACTATAATCTATCTCTGTGCCAAATTTCATCCTGATCCGTTCAGCCGGTCTGACGTGATTGAGTAACAAACATCCATCCATCCAAACTTTCGCATTTTTATATTAGTATAGATATAGATTCATGTCAAATTGTAGCCAATCTTCAGAAACACCATGGTTGTGCTTCCATCTAGTGTCCCAGTGTAATTTAATATATTTTTGGTTCGTCTTCACTGTGTCCCACTGCTGGGCATAGGCTTCATTGTAATATGATTAGCTTTGTTTAGTACGAACGAATATTCCTTGAAATGCTCTATTCCGTTTTCACATCGATCATTCCTATTCGACAAATAACCACAGGAATGAATAATTTGCTGGAAAAATGATTCAGCACATAAAGAACCGATAACATCGACCTTTTTGTACCTACACCCACACTGTTTGTCAATTCGATAACTATCGCTGCGTTTGTTTACAATAGCTTGATCATACTCGTTTATAATTCCTCAATGGATGTCGAAGAAGGGCCAACATTGGCGATTGTGTAAGAGGTTCATTAAGAACTGGCGGAAAAACACGCAAGCCACCACTTGTTGACAAACTCATTCACAAGGTCACGACATTGAATTTACGGTACACATGACCTTTCCCACACATCCATTATTGATGCTGGAAAGATTATGGAAATTACTCCTCCAAGGATGATATAAAATAAGAGTCTCCATTAAAAAGTTCGAAACACTTTAATAAAATATCAAGACGGACACACCACAACACTTGAGCAATATCAATATCTTCGTATACATTCATCGTTAACAAAAATAAACTCTTACTTTTAACATGGTAACTTAACACAGAATTGTCAACGTATGTTCACATATTCAATTAAACGATTACACTCTCTTAACCTAAGTTAGCGCTAGAACCAACTGTTCTCCTTCTTCATCTTATCTCTGTGACGACCTTTCATTTCTAGGCTCTGGAATATCTCGGAAAGCTTGTCCAGGTTCTGCGCCGGACTCTGTGGCAACTCCTGAAGCTTGCAAATAGTCTTAACCTCTTCTACCCTACAGACCCTGTACGTCTGTCTCTCTCTCAAACACAGCAGCTTTCCCGTCTCCGGCATCGTCGACATCTTCGCTACTTGCAAAGCTGCCTTTTTGAACCTCGTCTTCGGCGAAACTTTGGGCTCTTCCACCTTTTTTATCGTATCCTCTGAATTTGGCGCCGGCTGTATTTGTGTCTCCTTTGTAATGGACATGTCATCCTTACTCACTTTAACATTTTCTGCAGTCACGAATATCGGCTTTATAACATCGTATGTGTTCTCTCTGAGTAACTGTTGCGGCTTCTTCACGTCCAGTTGGTCCAGGGAACTCTTCCTCGTGAACCCTTGTATCCGCAGCGGAGTCAGAGGTTTTAACACATCGCGGATTTTGACGGAGCGGTCCAAAGTACCGGATTCATTCTTGTTCAGGTCGAACACAATCACTTTTGTTTTGGACCTCTCGAGTTTCTGTCCGATGGCCGGGAGAGGGTGGAAGGGAGATAAGGATGGTTTGATTTGAATGTCGTTGTCGAGCATTCTCATTTGTGCTGTTTTGTTCTTCCGCGAGTTGAGTTTCCGCGGCGCGTAGATCGTGGTGAGCGCGCGCGTCTTGTGCGGATCGAGAGGTGCGAGTGGAGCGGGCAGCATGGGGCGTGCGGAGGCGCGCGAGCCTGGCCGCCGACAGGCGCGCCCGACCTTGGGTGCCGTCGCCCCTCCCTGTACCCACCCCCTCACCCGCGGTGCCCCTCGCTTGACCACGTGCGCACACTATCACCCCACTGCAACAACGCACGGCGTCTGAACGAACAACGCACTGAACGCACCATGTAACCCCTCAACGGTCCGAGACCGCTGCAGTTTGAATGAAAATTATGTATTTATTGGCATTTCAATAAAAAAATATTTGTTTCATGACGAGTATTTTTCCGAAATGACTTGTCAAAAGTATGTCACGGGGTTTGGAAAGTGGCCAGTGTATTTTTTTTTTGTGTAAGGCCTTTTTCTTGAAATCTTGTACTAAAACAAGTAAAACCACGCACAACTCGAGGGAAATAATCGGTTTTAATAGCCTTAGGTACAAAATACAAAACACTAAATTGTCGGCATAACGGTGAAAAAAATACAAGTAACAATTCGCAAAAGTTCGATTACCTGATGTTCCGGTTCAACAAAAGTGAAAAACTTTTGTTAGCCATACAACGGTTTTTACCTATAACCAGACTTTAATTAATTGGTCACTGGAAATATATTTTCCTCCACAAACAATTCTTAACGCAGTTCAAGCATTAAATACGATTTAGCGGGCACATTCCAGATAACTATAATAGGCTAATAAAAAATATCGTTATGGAAAAATTCAATCACACATTGTTCTACCCGGGAATTGATGAACTTATGACTTCTCAATTCGCAATCCAGCAATCATAACCTACTACCGACTCTAGCGAGACACTAACGAGGAAATCCCTAAGAGAAAAAGTAACTCCGAATTACTTATATCTTTAGAAATGTACAGACGCCAAGCACATCAAACATAGATTTTCATCTTTATCGTTAAAAAATTAGGTTCAGGGTTGATTGGAAAAAATTTAGTTTCGGATAGTTCGATGTGCTGGCGTCTGTACAATACCATCATACAAGTGACATCAGTCCAATTCTTCCTACTGTTCACACCTTCTTTAGCAAGCGTGACAGAAAAGGATTAGTAAGGGGACTTACAACCTGTCACGCCTTAACGTCGTCACGCTGGGCGAGCCAGCGGGCTGACAGGACGGCGGGACGGAGAGTAATGACCATTATTACCACCATCGATCCATAGC
The DNA here is from genome assembly GCA_964057025.1 of Standfussiana lucernea. Taxonomy (NCBI): domain Eukaryota; kingdom Metazoa; phylum Arthropoda; class Insecta; order Lepidoptera; family Noctuidae; genus Standfussiana; species Standfussiana lucernea. The sequence goes on along the minus strand of OZ059791.1, from coordinate 15,467,574 downwards.
GATGACCTTCGCACGGACATGTCGGAAAAAATATGACCTGCCACACGCGTATACAAACAGCTTTCATTGTAATTGATTCGAAATTGATAGGGACAAATCGTATGGAAATTATTGAAGGTGGTAAATAAAAACGTTGTTGTGGGAGTTGGACACGCAACCGATAGCCAATGACACCGAAACTAAAGAAAGGCGAGAAAAAATACGAGAGGGTTAAGTTCTTTTTTCAGGGTAGTCTATGTTATTTAAAATATAAGTAACCGGTAAAAAGATAAGGCCTAGAAAAATTAACCACATTTTTCGTTTAGAACGAAACCTACATGCTCTACTTATTATATGTATGTCCTCCGTTGTTCGGGTGCCGACCTAAAAGAGAGACATCCCTGCTTTAACGAGCTCTAGGCAATAAGGTAAAACCTAAATAAAAAGCCTAACTTTGAAAATCCACCAGAATGCTTTTATTTGGCATTCATTTACATGTCCAGGTGTTAGTGAAAGGGAGCGATAATTTCGAAGCTTATGTCGTAGTATCAAAATGTTTTATTTCACATAGGTCTACATGGGTACTTATAAAACGTCGAGCAAAGGTGCACGTTCGGGTTGGTCGTTTCCTATGGAGAAGAACCGGCAAAAAACTCTATGATTATTGAAAAAAATAAGTAATTAAAAAACTCGACTGCGGTAAAAAACTCAAGTTAAAAAACACTGAAAAGCAATGAACAAGCACATTTTAATTTTTTTTTAAGTTGGAAGCAGGCGGGACCCATTTGAGTTTGAAAATGTAAAAAAGCGGCCAAGTGCGAGTCGGACTCGTCCATGAAGTGTTCCGTAGCAGCAAGTAACCACCTTCATTATTAAAAAAAAACTACTTACTAGATCTGGTTCAAACCAATTTTCGGTGGAAGTTTGCATGGTAATGTACATCATATATTTTTTAGTTTTATCATCCTCTTATTTTAGAAGTTACAGGGGGGGGGACATTTTAGATTTATTTTTTTTACCACTTTGGAAGTGTCTCTCGCGCAAACTATTCAGTTTAGAAAAAAAATTATATTAGAAACCTCAATATCATTTTTGAAGACCTATTCATAGATACCTCACACATATGCGTTTGATGACAATTTTTTTTTGAGTTTCAGTTCTAAGTATGGGGAAAAATTTATTGTATTTTGTTTTACCCCCAAAATTTTATTGTATTTTTTCTATTTTTGTGTGAAAATCTTAATAATAAAATTTATACCCGGTGTCAGTTTCACAATTAATACGAATCTAACGAGACCTTTGAAGCTAAAATCCATAGAGCCGTTCAGGCTGCAGAGCGTGCCAAACATTTGAATTTGGCGCCGAAAACCGCCATTTTGTTTTTTTTTAATTTTGATATAGGTACCCAGTGTCACTCTCACAGTAAATACGAATCTAGCGACACCTCTCAAGCCATCCATCGAGCCGTTCAGGCCACAGAGCGTGCCAAAGAATTATACATCTCGTACATACTCTCAAAAAACATAACCCTCCTTCTGGTGCTTTCGGGTAATTATCTCTACCTTTTCGTCACCTTCATCTTAAAATAAAGGACATTTCGTCCTCTTTTAAATCGACTACTTTACCTGACTTAATGAAAGAAGCTTTATCACCGTCCCTAAAATAGAAAAATAATATTTTTCTGTCAACATTACACACGTGAAGTAACTAAGGTCAACGTATGGAGCACAATGTTATTGCCCTTGAAACTTTGTCGATATTTGTCCACTGATGACTACAATTTTATCATAGTCGTTATCCATATTAAAGTTGTACGATCTCTAGTCTTGGAGTACTTACTTTGTGAGCAGGACGTACTTACATCTACACTTAATTATTAAAGTATGTACTTACATATTTTATATTGTGGAGGAGCTCGTGGCAAAATAATAGCATACGCTCGGGTCGATCTTTAGGTTAAGACGTGTTTACCTAGGTTGGTCCGTAGATGGGTGACCACCCATTACATACCGAATTTCCTCCGTGCCTCGGAAAGTAAGTTAAGCCGTTGGTCCTGGCTGTCATTTCTAGATCTTTGACAGTCGTTGCGGGTAGTCAGTGGCCCGAAAGTCTGACAATCAGTCTTAGCAAGGGGTATCGTATTGCCCAGTACTAACTGGGTTGTGGAGGTCATATAGGCAGTCGCTCCATGTAAAATACCGGTATTCAGCTGCATCCGGTTAGATTGGAAGACGGCCTCAGCATAGTTGGAAAAAGCCAGGCAGATGATGATGATGTACATATTTATATGAACTTTCATGTTTTTAGCCATGGCTACCGCTACCATGAATCATTCCCGCTATAACAACTTCCTTTACGTCGACTTGGAATCATTTATTTATTTATTTACTAGCTGGCCCGCGCAACTTCGTCTGCGTTACATTTTTTATTAATGCTCCGCTCCTATTGGTCGGCGTCAGCGTGATGTTTATTTATTACATTTGGGAAAACAAACAGTAGTAGGTATATTAAGCATAAACAATTCTGCCTTAAAAACTATATAGCCTTCCTCGATAAATGGGCTATCCGACACTAAAATAATGATTCAATTAGAACCAGTAGTTCCTGAGATTAGCGCGTTCAACCAAACAAACAAACGAACTTTTCAGCTTTATAATATTAGAACCAAATACTTTTACAACAACAATTTAACTTTTTTAGACCAGTTTTAGATATATGTTATGTTACCAATATAGATATCAAATAAGAAACCAAATACTTCATCGATGCAGTTTACCCGGCGAGGGTCGTTTTTTCACGGAAAATCTTAACACCGCGATTCAGAAATCTATCGAGCAAGGAGTTAAACCGCTAAAATTAATGCATGGAAAGCGATCGAACAAACAATATAATGCTATGAAGATTTTCAAAGCAGCGCCATCTAAAATACCTTTTGCTATCATAACTTTTTGAAAAACCCGATAAGTCGATTTAAAGTTATCTTGTGAGCACTTCATCTTTATTCATTAGTACCAGTTTGATTCAATAGATGTCGTTGCATGCCTCTTACGTAAAGGCGATAAGTTCTTCTTGAACACAATTAATTCATATATCTTAATACCTTCTCTAAGTTACGCACAATACTTGTGCATTGAAACTAACCACATTGGTTTTGTAATTTTAACGTGATACTTAAACAAACAAACATAGCCGAAGACTCACAGACTGCAGACAAACAGACAAAAATAGTAGAAATATTTTCAATGTACAGAAACAGCACGTCTACAGACGCAAGACTAGCACATATCTACACATACTACTAGCATATACATATACTACTCGACTAGATATATATATATATATACCTAGTCTTGCCATAAATATTGTCACGAAGAAAAAAATTTTTTTTTATTGCAAATAATATTTATTACTTTTACAGTGTGTTAGTTTAATACATAAATATTAAAAAAAAATATATAAAAAACTTATTCGAAGTGGTCTCCATTGGCTGCAATACAGTCCTTTAAACGTTGAGGCCAGTTATCAACAGAAGCACACACTCTTTCCATGGGAAAATTCTTCACTGGCAATCGTATGGATTGTTTTAGGGACTCCAAATTATCATGGCGTTTAGAGCAAGCCATACTCTCTAAAATTGATCATAAATGATAATCCAGCGGATTAAGATCGGGACTAGACGACGGCCAGTCTTCAGCTCTGATGAAGTCCGAAACGTTCACTTCCAACCAAGACTGCGTGGACCGAGCTTTATGACCTTGTTGGAAGGACCATACTTGGTTATTGAACATGGTGTTGTTAAGGGGCTTAACTACCTTCTCAAGAATGGTATCTTGATACACTTGTGCAGATGTTTTGATACTTTTTCCACAAAAATTTGGCTCAGTCACTCCTTCATAGCTAACACCCCACCAAACCATCACTGAAGTCGGATAATGCCCACGTTTGCACTCTGTCGACTAATTGGGAAGCTTCCTTAGAGCTTTGAGCATAAATACAGTCATTTTGTTTGTTAAAATGTTGCTCAATTGTAAAGATTTTCTCATCCGTAAACAAAATTTTTCCGTGACCTCCCTTTGCGTACCGCTTCAGTAGTTGTTTCGATTTTATCACCCTATTCTTTTTTTAAATTATCAGTTAAAAAATTACCAGTGCGTCTCTTATAGGCTGCAAGTCCTAAGTCATCTTATAAAATACGCGACATGGTTCTGGGTGCTATCTTCATCTCCCGAGATAAAATCTTTTGCTTTCGGACAGGATTTCTGCGAATTCTTTCCCTTACTGCTTTGACTTTCCCTTATTTATTGATTTATTTATTTTTCATAAACACAGAAACCATGATCCCTTGATACCTAAACGCAACATTGTGATTCTGGAGACCTATAAACCAAGCGTGACAATTGTGTTGTGGGCAAACCTACACTGCGTTGATTACGTTGCTGAGCAAGCAGCGATTTCCAAACCTGTGAAGGATTAGGAATTTCCTTCAAAACCTTAGATTTGTGATTGGGATGCTGATGGTATCGGCATCGAATGAATTTAGTTAAAACATTATCTACTACTAGCTGCCCTTTCAAAATTCAGTTTAATGCGAAAAGAGTAGCAGCTGGCTAATTAGAATTAATGGAAAAATTTGTAGAAGCGTTGCGATTAATATTTTACTACTTTTTTAAAAAAAACCTACTTATCAACCTGCCTATAGCAAATTATAATTGAATCCACATTGGCATCAAACGTTAACTTTATGACCCAAGCTATAAGGTTCAATGTCATGTGGAAACAGTACTTATTATTGGTGGGAAGTAACCCTACTGCTAAAGTGAATGATTGGTCACAAATTGCTGCTAATGCGCGGTTTCTTCGATAAAAAATATACGGAATTATAAATGAGTGAACAGTCAGTAGTCATTGCCAAGGACAAAATGTCATTTGGATGTGTTTTAAACTACAATGCAAAACTTGTACATAATACAAACAAGTTTTGCATTGACATGTGCATGTGGATTGAGTGATCCACTTTATTGACCATATCATTTTCATCTCAGGTTTAACAAAATTTTTACCTTCGCCATAATGTTTTAACTAATTTGTACTATATCTTCCTTGATTTCTGTTAAGATTGGAGAGAAGATCACTCAATCCACATGCACATGATTAATACAGGTTTAATGTGTGACCGCCATTTTGGAAATAAGATAAAATTGCGGAAGATATACAGGCTGACTAATTCAAAGCCCTTTCTCAGTAGCGGCCAATGGAGTTTGGATTTGTGCCCATTATTACATGGGACTTTAAACATAACTGGCGAAATTTTTACTATTACATAAACCTCTGCCTAAACATTTGGGGATTGCAGGCGTGATGTTATATTACTTCATGTTTAAAACGATTCCTACTATGCACTTATTATTATCGTTTGATAGCAATAATTCATAGGCTAACGTCTCAGATCGGTGAAGGAAAACGTCGTGAACTGGCCTGTCCTAGGGCCAAAAATTGAATGGGTGGAATAAAGAAACCCGCTCTGAGGCCATGTGGTAGATTAGACACACTTACAGCCCACTCCCTCTCAAAGAAGAGACCTGTGTACCAGCAGTGGGCTTGGGGAACCGCCTGTTCCCAACTAGCAAAATAATCCTGGAATGCGATTTTATAATGCTACGTGGACTTATAAAGCTCCGGTGACGGTTTTGGTGGTTGCTACTACGCTTATATCAGCATAAATACATGCTGTTTTTACTCAAGTACGTTGTATCCTATAATTTGTACTTATATCCGTATATAGGATCATATTTCGTGACAAATATAGGATCAAGACTCCTATAAAAGCATGAAATAAGAGTAGTTACACTCAAGAGTAATTACTCCGGTAAGTCAGACTTATATGCGCCTATAAGATAACATCAGCGGGCCATTTAAATCTTAATACTCCTGTAAGAGCATGTACCAGGAAGATATGCACTGAGGAGTAATTACTCTTGTTATTTTTACTTATAGCCTCATATAAGCTAATATTTTGTGGCCAATATAAGTAAATTAAAGTTAAATGACTGTAAGTCATTTATGTATCTGGTTTGGTGTAACATAAGCTTAGAAGAAACTGTTTAATGAATTTCATATCCACGTTTTAAAAATAATAAATCACCAAAGATTATAACAGCACTCGGTAGGATAAAATGTTCTCTATATTTTTTTTTTAGATTTATCGTATGCCGTTTTAAACCTAGACATATTTATATAGGCATTCCACAGTAGTGTTATTGTCTAAGTAATCTCAAACAATCCTGGTTAAAACTCTTAAGAAGCCACTTTTGTTTGTAACGACCAGTACAGGCGAAAACACGCTTTATATAGTTTTGCAAATTCTATTGTAGGATTTGTCATCAGCTATTTTGATTAAAACAGTTTTTGTCTACAAATATTGAAAAATGGATTTAAATAAGTGGAAGCGGTTTAAAAAAAGTGGATCTTATAAAAGAAAAGTTAAAAAAACTTTTTTGCAAAAAAAACACAAAAAAAAGTGGAAAATAACTTTACTTTCGGAAGTCGGTGACTATTGTTTGTTTCATTGACTTTTTTGCCACCGACTTCCGAAAGTAAAGTTATTTTCCACTTTTTTTTGTGTTTTTTTTTGGAAGTCGGTTTTTTTTGCAAAAAAGTTTTTATTTTACCCTTTTTAGTTATCGTATCACACACAAATCCTTGTCAAGTATCAATTTCGCAATTTCGTTTACTTGGATGACATTTTTTCCAGCTATTTTGATTTCAAAACCAAACTGCTGAACCGATTTTGATGAAATTTCTATGGGACCAATCGGGAAGTATATCCATTCAGATAAAAGAAGAATTTTTCAAATCGGTTCATAAATGACGGAGATATGAGGTAACAAACACAAAAAAAAAAAAAAAAAAAACATACAACCGAATTGAGAACCTCCTCCTTTTTTTGAAGTCGGTTAAAAAACATATAAAGAAATGTTAACCGCAGTGAGCACCGATTTTTCAAATTTAACTGGTGAAGACCGTATCGCGAATTCTAGCGAGGGTTCCGGACAAGATAATTGTAGTACTACTTTAGATGGAAGAGGTTCGGACTACGAAAGTACCAAATCTTTGAGTGATATAACCTTAAGTTTTTTTATGATAATGTTAATTTTGCTTCCCAACAGGAATCTATGCTGGAAATGGAAAACCATCAGATCTAGATGCTTTTTTAGAGCCTTTTGTAACAGAAATGAAGCAACTTGAAGAGGGATTATTAATAAATACTGCTACTGATTTATACGAAGAAAAATTATTGCACGTAAAACTAAGAGCTTTCATTTGTGATTCGCCAGCTAGGGCAATGATAAAAGGTAGGAGATTTGTTTTTGAGTCCATAGGTACTTACTAATTAAGTGCTTAGCCCCCGTGAGCATGGTGTGACTTAAAAGATTTCTTCTACGTAACTAACAACTATTACTTCACCATGTATACCTAACTTTTTCTACCTTATCAGTTAATAAGTTAGGTTTCATCATACCCAGGATCTAGACTAGAGGAGAGATCTAGACTATCACAATTACATTCGGTCATCGAAATTGGATTAACAGATTGACTACGTTAGTTTGGCATATATCAAGAAAATCAGCTAGCTAACAGATATTTTTGTACCTATTATTACAGGTGTTGCGAATTTTAATAGCAAACATGGTTGTCTAAAATGCACAGTCGTCGGTGAATATTCACATAAATCGAATACAGTAACATTTATTGGATCTCAAGCTCTTAAAAGAAACAATGAAGACTTTCGTTCGAAGAAGTATGGACAACACCACAAGAAAGATTCACCCTTACTAAAGTTAAACATCGATATGATTGAAGATTTTCCTGTATCGGATTCACTGCATTTAATAGATCTTGGCTTAATGAAGAGGCTTTTAATAGGTTGGAGGGACGGAAATTTTGGAACTTATATAACGAAATGGAATGCTCAAAACATAGAGAAGGTTAATAGTTTTTTGGAAGATTGTAAAATGCCTAAAGAGATACACAGATCAGTGAGATCGGTTCTTATCTCAGTTTTATAATACTTAAAGAAGCCTTAAGAACTGAACCTTATAACCATTTCATGCACTTATATTGTGCTATCACTATTTGCTCCAATGAGAGTTATTTCCATTTGCTTCGTGTTGCTGAAGAAATGTTAACATATTTCGTTGAACAGTTTAAAACTATTTATGGAAAAGACTATGTTACTAGTAATATACATAACCTCTTACATTTGGTTGAAGAGGTAAGAAAATTTGGGATTCTTCAAAATTTCAATGCGTATTGCTTTGAGAATAAACTCTACTCCATCAAAAAAATGGTTAGACAAGGAAACAAAGCACTTGAACAAGTCGCTAGAAGAATGAATGAAATGTCTTCAGTAGATATAGACAAACTTAAAGAAAACAAGAAATATCCAACAATAACGAAAGGAAAGTGCGAAAAATCTGGTTTGGTTTTAGAATTGGGGACGTTTATATTATCAGCCAAGAAACAAGATAAATGGTTTCTAACTAAAGCAAATCATGTGGTGGAGTTTATATCGGTAAATTTAAAAATAAGAAGAACCAAGAGCAAGAAATAGAAATACATGGCTATCACATCGGAAGCACTCAAAATGCCTTTGAGGAACCTATAAGTTCTTCATTTTTGAACATTTGCAAATGCGATTGCAGGGAACTTAACAAGGTCAAAAATGTGTATAAAGTTGCAGACATTAAGTGTAAGCTTGTCAGTGTGTTGTTCAATACAAATTTATATTTGGTGCCATTACTACATACTTTATACTTAAAGGTTTAAATAATAAAACTTAGTTTTTGAAATTTAACATTTATTTTTTATTAATTATTCAATCAATAACAGAGTTCGGTAAAATTGTCTGTAGTTAGAAATCTTTTTTGGTTAAAAATCGATCGATATCCAGGAACATCGGCATAGTCTTGTTTAAATCGTCGGCAACCTGTTATATAATTAAGTCAAATAAATGTCAATGTTTAACCTAGCACGTAGAACAAACCTTAAAATATTTTTTTTACTTATCTATAAAATATCAATCGATTTTCATCAGGGCATTGCAGAACCCTAATCGGTAACAATGGCGAATCTTCTTCGGTTTTGGGATAACCCAATATAGAACCAATATACTTATGTTGGTACTATGTCACACTTGGAAATGCTAAAAATACTTATTTTAGCACTATGTCACACTTGGAAATGCTTACTAAGAAAATGTCAGCTGCCTTCATAATATTAATTTAATATTAATTAATACTAAAATGTAAGTAGGAAAATTACAAGAGGCGCTTTAAAATTGTTATCAAAACCATGATAGATTTCACAGAAAATTCATGTTCCCCTACGAATAAGCTTTATGACTAACAATTTGACAACAATAACATTTTGTTTTTCTGCTATGGTTGACATAAATAAATTCTGATTCATATAAATACTTACCCTCAAGATGTTAAAAATATTTTTAACAGAGCACAACAATGTCCGATACACTCACTTCGACTGTTCACAATTTATGAGCTTATGGAAGCATTTCTAGGCGCGTATTAATCGAATTTTTTACTATAACTTTCTTATATTGAGATTAACAGGAGTATTTGCATTGACGTAATTCAATTACAGGAGCCATATAGGCGTATATGGCATTTCAGCGGTCTAATATAAATACGTTATAAGTAAAAGTAGACTTATAAAGTGGGCCCTTTTCGCAACTTATATGTGGATATAAGTCTCATATAGTCCTCGTTATATGATGGTTCTAGGATAGTATAAAAACCACTTTTTGCTAGTTGGGTTACCTCTATACGGCTAAACGATGGAATTAGAGGCTTGGAACACGGGGTCTTTGGACCATGGCTTGGGTTAGAAAATAAGTTTTTTATTTTTATTTTCCGGTAGCACGTCGATGTGGGATAATTTATCGACATCCGCGCGGTCGATACCGCATGAAAAACTTAGTCCTCTATAAAATTTATGATTCTATCACCCGTATCTATAGTCAAGTTAAAGTAATTACTTCAGCTTAAGTAATTACTTGTGCATAGACTAGCATTTCAACGAAGTAAGAACCGTCAAAGAAAGCAAGTCAAAGTTTTTACTTGAGTAAATGTCATTATTTAAGATACGATTTTTATTATGTAGTTTAATAATTGCTTGAAGTTAGAACTGGATAAAGTTATAATTCTTAGCTTTGCTTTCTTTGACGGTTCTTACTTCGTTTAAATTCATATTTATTGCAAAAAACAAAATTGCACAAGTAATTACTTAAGCTCAAGTAATTACTTTAACTTGACCATAGATACCAGGGTAAGAATTCTAACTTTTTACAGTTCTAACTTCAAGCAATTACTAAACTACATAATAAAAACCGTGTCTTAAAAAATGACATTTACTCAAGTAAACACTTTGACTTGTTTCATACGGGTGTACTCGTATGACGCAGGAAATTTTAAGTAATTATTTAGTCACAGGGAAAAAACTTTTTTGACCTCGCTGATGTAATATTCATTAGAAAGCTCAATGAAATCGACCATAGATAGTTAGATACGCCCAATTCGGGTCAAGTTCGGGTAACATGTCGAGGACGGGTTACGTTCCAAATCAAAAATGTATCGGATCCTTTACACATGGTTCTATAAACTAGTATAACGATCTATAATAGTCTATTAGCTTTTGCCCGCGGCTTCGCCCACATGGAGGTCGAAAATTATCCCACAAGAATGTACTACGTAAAAATGTTATGACTGTGACATGTGTATGTACATATGTATGAAAGGTCACTACAGGTGCGCACCGCTTGAAACCACCATGCGTGTATGACCAGGTGGGTTACCATGATCTATTAGTGCGGGAATGTTTTAGGACTATTCCGAGAGTGAGAAAGTGACAGCGCTAGACAGCCGTCTAGCGCCATCTCTGTAAAACCATCATCATTCTGTATAACCCCCCAGATGCGTGAACACGAACGAGATCGTAGCAGGTGGCGTTCTGTCGTTTCTGCCTACCCCCATGGGCAAATAGCGTGAATTTATTCTATGTAATACATATGTGGATAGTCCTACCTATATATGTAATGTATACCTATATATGTAGTATCTATATATGTAATACATATATAGATACCTAGGTGGATAGTCCATCCGTGTGCCTTTATCCAAACCCGTTAAGGCGTTATCGACTGAAAAGGTAACAGACAGACAGAGTTACTATCGTATTTTTAACCGACTTCAAAAAAAGGAGGAGGTTCTCACTTCGGTTGTGTTTTTTTTTGTGTTTGTTACCTCATATCTCCGTCATTTATGAACTGATTTGAAAAATTCTTCTTTTATCTGAATGGATCTACTTCCCGATTGGTCCCATAGAAATTTCATGAAAATCGGTTCAGCAGTTTGGTTTTGAAATCAAAATAGCTGGAAAAATATGTCATCCAAGTAAAAGAAATTGCGAAATTGATACTTGACAAGGATTTGTGTGTGATACGATAACTAATAAAAAAAAGAGTAAAATAAAAACTTTTTTGGAAAAAAAAACCGACTTCCAAAAAAAAACACTAAAAAAGTGGAAAATAACTTTATTTTCGGAAGTCGGTGGCAAAAACGTCTATGAAACAAACAATAGTCAGCGACTTCCGAAAGTAAAGTTATTTTCTACTTTTTTAGTGTTTTTTTTGGAAGTCGGTTTTTTTTTGCGAAAAAGTTTTGTAATATTAGTATGCATTGTAGGTCGGTTGACTGTTTCGTTGGTCTAGTGGAGGCAAGCGCCTGCTAAGCATGAGGTCCTGGATTTGATTCCCAGGTCGGGCAAAGTGTTAATGGGTTTTTCCCTCAGCAATTTCTCTATAGCAGTTACGGAGTTTGGGTTTGTGCCCGATTAATGGCAACAGGCTCGCAGCCTATTTCACTGGCGAAATGTGGGTGTGCTATTAGGTACACCTCTGCCTAAACCCGTGATGTCATGTTATAGTAGGTAGTCTATAGTTACGTGTTTACAATTATTACTTCAGCCATAGTGTCTATTTACATATATATGGGGTGGAAAAATACAGTGGAAATGACAGGTTTTTAAATAATAGTCATTGTTAAAGTCTAGCACCTAGCTAATCGATAAAAGAACGCAATTTCTGCTCTAGTTATATACGTATTTAATAACTTTGAACATTCGGAATGTGGAAGCGTATAGTACTGCGCATACAGTGCCCCGACGCGCGAAAACTATTAGTGTTTTGTCGCCTATTTATAGGCTACGGTACTAGTAACCATTTTAGTTGTGTCCAAGTGTTACACCTGTATCTATAGTCAAGTTAAAGTAATTACTTGTGCGAAAATTTTTATGCAATACACATGAATTTAAACGAAGTAAGTACCGTCAAAGAAAGCAAAGGTAAGAATTCTATCTTTTTACAGTTCTAACTTTAAGCAATTATTAACTACATAGTAAAATCGTATCTTAAATTATGTCATTTACTCAAATAAAAACTTTGTCTTGTTCATAGATACGGAGGTTAGTCAATTAATCTTGAACTTGATAACTTAAAACGACAAACCTAAGTACTCAAATATGAAAGGAAATGTATTGGTCAACAGCACTTGACCTTCAAACGGTAAACTATGACATTGACCTTGACTTTCATCATGAATGGGTGACCTTCTAACCTTCGCGTGTAAACCGGAGACGAGTCTGAGTAGTTCCTTCACGTTTAGCGATCTCAGACCGAGATATCTAAGAATTTGCATAGCAATACAATAAGTTATATTGATGCGTAATAGTTTCTTGGAGGTAATCTGGAAATCTACTACGCACTTTAAGTTTTGCTGTGGGAAAGTGTGACTAAGAGTGGTTATAGGGTGCTTTTTACGAGTACTTAGATGAAGGTTTATTCCGATGTTGTCAGATATGAATGAATCTTGTATATAATTAAGCCTAAAACAGTGGTCTGATCAAATATCGACATACCTATCAGCGCAACACTCCACCACGCCACGGATCGTAACAGTTGGAGACAAACTATTGACAAGTTGAAACGGAGTCACAATTCTCATCAGTCTGAAAGCGATAAAGAAGAAGAAGAGAGTCGTTACTAGCTCCACCTGCTCGCTGAATGTCAGGAATGGGAAAATGCCATATCGTGTCGTGTGTTAGGCGCCGTCATGTCACCGAGTTAATGCCCTAATGGACACCTAAAACACAATAGCGTGATTGAGCGTTAACCAGCGCTTAATGCACGCCATAATGCACATTGGAACCACAATATTATACTTTTCTTTCAAGTTACCTGATCTATAGAGTACCCACATATTAGCCTCTTGGCCACAACCTACACGCTCAAGCGGCACGCGTGTTGCGGCTGCTACTGTGGAGAAATCAAATGAAAGAACTTGCTTAAGGTTGTTTCAGATTTGCGTATTTTGGGCGCGTGTAAGTTCACTTTTACAAGCGCGTGTAGTCGCAACATGCGCAACTCACTACCCCGCGCGCCCACTCACCCCGTGCGAACACGCCGGAATAAGCGCGTGTCGACGCGTTCGATTTTTTGAAGCGCAATATGTAGTGCGTGCGTACGCCGCCGATACAAACTTATACGCGCAGAATAATACGTTAGTCTGAAACCGCTCTAAGAGCATGGCCCACGAGTCACCATGCCGCGTGATTAGTCACGCGAAGAAACGAAGTGACGCGCGCACGTGTCGCTTGCTGCAACTCACACTATCCGAGGCCGTGATCAGGACCTTACGCGCCACCATGTCATCGGGTTGACGCTCTAATGGAAACGAGAGACACAATAGCATAATTTACATGAAACAGCGGTGAATGTACGTCAGGACCATAATATTTATCTTTCAAGGCACCTGATCTGTATAGGGAGTATCTAGCTACATAACTAAACTCTTGACCATGAGATACACGCTTAATTATAGTGCCAGCGAATGCAAAGAAAACAAATACCTAAAAGATATTATTGCATTGACTGCCCCGTAAGTTGGTATTGTGGTTGCAAGCTCTACTGCTGAGCATGAGCTCCTGGGTTCGATCCCCAGGGCGGGCATACTGTTATTGGGTTTTTCCATCAGAAATTTCTTAGTAGCAGCCACGGAGTCTGGATTTGTGACCGGTTGATGGCAATAGGCTCCGCCCCTTATTACATGGGACTTAAACATAACTGGCGAAATACGGGTGTACTATTTGATGCGCCTCTGCCTAACCCTTCGAAGATTACAGGCGTGATGTTATGTTAAAGCATTGAGCACTCCACGAGTCACCGCAAAAGGAGACGATACTCTGGCGAAGTAAACAAGTCGCGAGCGTGTCGTTTTTCGAAAGTCGCATAGCGCCAGGCCGTGAACAGGGCATTAGGCGCCATCATGCAACCAAGTTAATGGACGCGTAAGAAACGATAGCGTAATTGAAATAAAATACCAGTTAAAACCATAATATTTCTCTGACAAGTTACTTTTTCTGTACAGTACCTAACTAAATGTTATCGATGGCAGTTGGGAACAATGGTATTTATTATTTAAATGGCTGTGATAGCTTTTGTGTTTCTCAGGTGTTTTAATTAATATTTTCAACCTGATAGATATGTTTGTGTTCTAATGAATAATCAGTTGATTTTTTTATTGTTAAGTGGAAGGTGCACTGTGTGTATCGCGAAGGATTTATTCTTGTAATTATTTTAATATGTAAGTATTTTAATATATAAGTATTTTATATGCGTAACATAGTTCGTTGTATTCCAAAATTGCGGTATACTATTTACAACTCCCTAGTAAAGCCGCGTCTACTTGATTTGATCGAAATTTTGGGCAGTGCTGCAAAAACAAAACTGTCAGAACTCCAAGTTACTCAAAATAAACTCATAAAAATACTATTCGACTATCCATATCTAATACCAACCAGTAAAATTTATCAAGACACAAAAATACTGAATATAAAACAACTATATATTTACAAATCATGTATTTTCATCAGAAATATTCTCAACAAAAGCGTTCACTCAAACTTAACACTCACCCAATATAACCAAGTTAGTCAACGCAGCACACGGCGAGCAAGCTTGCTAGTTTTACCTACAACAAGAACTAACTATGGCAAAAAATGCTAACTTTTGAAGAAGCACAACTCTATAATAAATTACCATCCTATATAAGAAATCTACACTCTTTCAATGCATTCAAAACTTAACTTAGCCAGCACATATGTGCGTGATCCAAATTAATCGTAATAAATTAGGAACGGGACGTGTAAGTGGATGTAGGGTGCTTCCCTAACATAAGTGATGTCAATGCAAAATGTCAAATTTAAACTTAAATGCAGAAAATGTCAGTGAAGTGTGACTGACACTGGCTTGGCCACCATCAGGGATTTTAATTTTGATAACACAAATAATTTGTCGGTAATTAGTCGAAATTTGTCGCCCAATATCAGAATTTGTCGGTCACTGGTTCAAAAGTTATAAGGGTTTATGGGTGGCCGATCTGTAGAGACTCTCCCCAGCTTGGCCACATTTATATGTGAAAAACTAGGGCATCTAGCGTAGATCTGTTTTCTCCCAGATTTAGTCGGCAATTTGTCGGAATTTCTCGCCAAGCCACAGATTTAGTTGGTCACTGGTTCAAAAGTTATAAGGGTGTATTGGTGGCCGATCTGTAGAGACTCTCCCCAGCTTGGCCACATTTATATCTCACAAACTAGTGCACCTAGCGAAGATCTGTTTTCTCCTAGATTTAGTCGGCAATTTGTCGGAATTTGTCGCCAAGCCACAGATTTAGTCGGTGTGTAATTAAAAAGATATTAAAGAATTCAATTTCTCCATACATTGGTACAATCAAGTACAAAATATTTGAAGTAGTTTTTAGACAGTATCTATGATGTCATATTATTTTATTATTATATTTTATATTTTTTTATTTATGTATACTGCCCTCCAACAAAAGTAAGTATATCCATCTATCGAGGGTTTTTAATACAGCTAATTACTGCAACCTTAATAAGTAGTTTATCTGTCTAGGTTATGTGTAGGTGCCCTAAGAAATTATTCAAGCCTGAATACACTCACTGACACCCACTAATACACACATACATACTCACACACACATTCATTATACTCACACACACACACACGCGCACCCGTACATAAACAAAAACACGCGCTCTAGTAGAATTTAATTAATATTAATTTAGTTTTTGAATTATTATTATTTTTTATTTTTTTTCTCTCTTTTATTTTTAATTTTGTATACTTATATATTTTTTTTTCTCTCTCTTTTCAAGGAAAGTAGAAGTTTTCGTTTGTTTGCTTTTTTATTTTTTGTCATAAAACAAATGTTCCTTTAATTAGGGGAGGACACTGGCTCCTGCAACACAGTTTTAACTATCGCAGGAGTCAGGGAATTCCATTGCATACGTGTACAATGTTTTTTGTCAATAAATATTTTTAATTTTTTTTTAATTTTTTTAATTTTTATATTATGGTGGAATTTTTGTTTCGAAATATAAAGTTATTCTATAATTTAAACCCACCAAAGGAAAACTGTATTCATTACTTTAACTGTTTAAAAGTAATGAATACAGTTTTCCTTTAATCTCAATAAATATATACATATATGTAATTATTTATCGAACAATGTGCACTGAGTCGCTGGCAGATAAATCACTACGCTCCGTATCATTTAAGGTGAGAGGAAAGTGATAGATGCGAGCCAGTTTACAGTGGAGCTCATTATAAATAGTTAGGAACTGGAGTATAATTTGGTAACACAGTTGCATGCGACTGTACATCTTGACACCAATAATTCACCAAATAGACCAAGAGCAAGATTTAATGTTTTCAAAGAAGTTTAAGACACTCTAACCTAGTAATTTAAAACATAAAAACATGAATCTAATTGAGAATTTATCTCTTCCTGACATTTCTAAGGACTTAAGACCGTTAAACTAGAAGTATACTACACATATTACTATAAATATTTTTTCTCTTGCCAACGTTTCGTAAACTCTTCGATCTAGCTCTTGGACTATACCTTAAAAAATTAACTCAATATATCTTCTAAACTAAGACCCGACTAAATCTGTGGCTTGGCGACAAATTCCGACAAATTGCCGACTAAATCTGGGAGAAAACAGATCTTCGCTAGGTGCACTAGTTTGTGAGATATAAATGTGGCCAAGCTGGGGAGAGTCTCTACAGATCGGCCACCAATACACCCTTATAACTTTTGAACCAGTGACCAACTAAATCTGTGGCTTGGCGAGAAATTCCGACAAATTGCCGACTAAATCTCGGAGAAAACAGATCTACGCTAGATGCCCTAGTGTTTGACATATAAATGTGGCCAAGCTGGGGAGAGTCTCTACAGATCGGCCACCTATAAACCCTTATAACTTTTGAACCAGTGACCGACAAATTCTGATATTGGGCGACAAATTTCGACTAATTACCGACAAATTATTTGTGTTATCAAAATTAAAATCCCTGATGGTGGCCAAGCCAGTGTCAGTCACACGTCAGTGAATGCTCAACGGGATGAATCTAAATAAAAATGCAAGTTGTCCGACTCAAACCACGTCTAATTGAACACTAAAAATGTAATATACATAAAATGCATAGAACAATGCAATATGTCAGTGTCAATGCACTGCCAAATGTAGGTCGCGTCCAAAGTGCAAATACGCGAGCCTCCTGGCTAACTTATTGTAATAAATATATTTTAAAACCCATGTACGTGCACCGTACAGTGGATTCTCAAATTGTTAATAGTTTTTAACAATTTTTAACAATTTTTCAATATTGAAATAAGCAGTGCAAAGGCTATATATTCTGAGATATACATATGACGTTTTCTTAAAGCGTGCGATTTGAGTGATCCACTTTATTGACCATATCATTTTTATCTCAGGTTTAACAAATTTTTTAACTTCACCATTATGTTTTAACTATTTTCTACTAAATCTTCCTCGATTTTTGTTAAGATTGAAGAGAGGATCACTCAATCCACATGCACATAAAAATAGACCATGTAGGATATATGCCGTTAAGTTTTACAAAACGCTGATTGCAGCATTTATACCTTCATTCTAATGCCGTAATGATCACATGAACCCGTAGTGTGTGCAAAACAAATGTAGAGCCATAAAATATCGTACCTATGTGGGGCCATAATGTGTATACGATGTACCTGCGAAAAGTCTACGATGTGACTACGAAACGTCTCAGATGTGGCTACGATACCCCTACGTATGGTCTACGTTACCCACATGAAGGGTCTACGGTCCATTTACAATGCCTCTCTACGCTTCACTTACGATGCGCTTATATTACACCGAAGGTTCTACAAAAACACCAAGAAGGTTCTGCGCAAAAACCCAACGAAGCACCTATGTACGTCGCATATACGCTGCACCTAAGAATATTCTACTCGTCATCTACGCTTAATAATGATTATAATTAGGGTTGTAACAAAATAAAAGGTAAACAAAGTAGATACTAATGAGAGGGTAGTTTCCGTCGACATATTAATCTTCCCCCTTCAAAAGTTCTAGGAGTTTCTGACCTGCCTAAGTTCAAGGTGAACAAAAAAAAGGTTAATATTGTTCCGATAGATATTAATTCTATTGATTTATACTATTATTATTTATCGTGTGGTTAGTGCCTAACCTGGTGTGTCAGAGTTTTTATGCTGCCCATGGGGCTCTGACTTGGCTTACGTGCTAATTTCCTCACGATGTTTTTCTTTACCGTAGCAAGTGATAATTACACAACACGCACATGATTCCGAAAAAACAAAGGTGCGTATTAGGTTCGAACTCGAGACCTATGACTTGGCAGTCCAACGGTCACACCACTAGGCTGTCACTGCTTAGACTTTTGTTCTTATAAAATATTATGTCATAAATCTTGGAAAAAGACTATAGAACTCTATACTTGCAAAATTAAGAATAACATTTTAGAACTTTACGACCTCTAACACCCGTACCTATAGTCAAGTTAAAGTAATTACTTGCAATTTTTTTTATGCAATAGACAAGAATTTAAACGAAGTAAGAACCGTAAAAGAAAGCAAAGCCATGAATTTTTATTCTTCGTTTTACAGTTTGTAACTTTAAGCAATTACTAAACTACATAATAAAAATCGTATCTTAAAAAAATACATTTACTCAAGTAAACACTTTGACTTGTTTATAGATACCTACGGGTATAAGATTGCTGAGTAAACGGTTGCCGGTATCAAAGGATTTTTTACTAGAGACTTTCGGTTCGAGTGATTGAAATGAAAAAATTTCAACCATTTTTGATAGATTTTTTTTTTATAATCGAGCCTTACAGTTTGTTTAATAATCTAGGAATCGGAACTGTTCCTTTGGTAGTCGTTAATTGAAATCAAGAAAAAAAAACAACTTTTAAGGTTTTGAAGTAATTCAAAACCTTAAAAGTTGTTTTTTTTTCACACAACACGAAAACGAAAACGAAAACGTAAGTTTTCAATTTTTTTATTTCGTGGGCTCACCTAGTGCTTTGACCGACGACTGAACAAGAAAGTCAGAGGCGGTTACCACTGGGCTTTGATTATATAATGTCTAGATAGAGCGTCGCCCTACAATCGTATCAAAGAAAACGAGTCAACATTTTCAAGTCATGTGTGCGTGCAGGCGTCGTTTTACACTATGCGTCTATGTCTTTCTGTGCGTAAATAATGATACCAGCTACTACAATTCTCCCATAAATCACATAAAAAAATAGACTTATTAAATAAGATAAGTTTTAGGTGTATGACACGATCTGCACTGATTGGCGGGCAAGCACTTGTGAACCAATAGTTGGTTGACACTTTTTGACACGTTTGCGCGCACTTGACGCTCCATCTAGACATTATATAATCAAAGCCACTGGGCTATCAATACTCTACAATGGGAATGTGTGATTAAACAAAAATGCAATAAAAACATATACACCTCAATAAATGTTGCAATTATGTCGAGTTTCCGTTGTGTGAAGGTCGATATGACAATTTAACGAAAGTTTTTATCATCATTCCTTTTTTGTATTCTGATAACGCATCGATACTAATTACTTTGTGTTCAATTAGTGCAATTAAACGTATTGTTTTAACAACTGACACATTTATCATGTGACAGCTACCTAAAAGTGAATTACTAATTGCTGTGGAACTGTTACTTTGGTGCAGCAAATTAGGATCCGGTAAAAACATTGTACCCAACTTGGCTTGGCTTTTAATGGGTTTACTATTGCGGTAGTCGGCTATATACTAAAGTCGTCGGGTACCGGAGATTTGCGTATTGTTGAGGCATCAGTGACATTGGCATTCGTTGAAATTGACATTTTAATATTCCGTTTTCAAGTATAATTCTACGTTTGTCGAGATTGTTAACTAACCCAAAAATAAATAAAACAAATATTGAAGGCAGCATTTAAAGCTGGGCCCAGAAAGGCCATCCGTCTTTCTATTTGTTAGTTGCAATACTTGGTGGTGGCACATGGCTACTTGATCGTCGAGTCTGCCACCAGTGGAGGGAGAGAGGGACGGCAAATGCGACTAGATCAGACGCAACCACTACCAGAGGTGGTAGACAAGAATAAATAGTTGCAATTACCACCAGTGGTGGCAGCCCGGTGGTGGTAGACCAGTGGTGGCAGCCTGGTGGTGGCAGTCGGGAATAAACCTAAATTATATGCTTGAGTAAGTTAAAATACTACGAGAAGAAAAATAATTACGTCTCTTATCTTTACCTCCAGTGAGTTTATTGTACAAATCTGGATTATTACACAATAATAAATTATCATTCATTGTTATCAAAGAAGTACGTACCTAGTCAGAGGCGATAACTGTTATCTATTATCACAAAACTGTTGTAAACTACTGGCATACTATGAAGCTTTGTACAAATATAACAACACTACTTGACTTATAATGCAGATTGCAGTATGATAAATTGAATGATAATTTCAACGATAGGTTTGAAACTGAATGATAATTTCAATGATAGGTTTGAAACTGAATGATAATTTCAATGATAGGTTTGAAACTGAATGATAATTGTATTGAACATGATACTCTAATAATGGAATCTGGTCTTTCAAATGTACGCACATGTTTTAAAATAATGTTAATGTTTGCATGCCGAATAAAATATGGCTGAGCTTTGATATTTATTTAACAACTGTTTTGTATTACCCATATTTGCAATACAATTCTATTCTACTAAAATTAGAGCTATGTGGTAGAATTTTTTTCCTTACAATGTGCCTACAGTGGGTTGGTCCCACTGTAGGCACATTGTAAGGAAAAAAAGTAAAGAAAAAATTGTATAGAGTTGGTACCTAGAGGTGATAGGAGAGTTAGACGAGGTACATTCTATAAAGGATTAAAATACCAATAAATATGAGTTGGCTGCCTCGTTGGTTTAGTGGATACAATCGCGACTGATGAGTCCTGGGTTGGATTCCCGGGTCGGGCAAATTTTAATTGTATTTCCCCCATCACGAAATTCTCAGTAGCAGCCACGGAGTCTGGATCGTGCCCGGTTGATGGCAATGGCTCGCCCCCTATTAGATGGGACTTAAACATATGTACCTGGCGGAAATGTGGGTGTACTATTAGGTACACCTCTGCCTAAGATTTCAGATTTCGTGGTGATAAAATAAAGTTGTTCATTTTCATGAGTACCGTGTAACTAATAGCATTCTTAAATAATGTCCTTCGTCGAAATTAACTCTATAATCAACTGCTAAGTACTAGGGACCGACACACTTCACACTTCTTTTTGCACGTACAGGAAAATCATTCAATTTATTATACTGCAATCTGCATTATTGAACATAATCTCCATTGCCTTTAAAACCATTCGCCACAGAACAAGGAAAAACAAACATTTTCCGTGTCTTGCCAACGCAACGACCTTTAAGACGATTGACCTACTAACCCATTTTATCACGAATCTAGTGACCCAGAAGCCCAGAAGTACAGTGACCTGATTTCGTTGAATCGACGGAGAACGGGATGGATTAATTTGATATTGTGTCAAACTCAACTCAAACTCAAAGCATTTATTTCAATTAGACCAAGGCACTTTTGAATGTCAAAACACAAAAAAAAACTAAGCTACAGTCCCAGTCACAGGGCATAATAACTTGCGAAAGTACTGTAGTTGCCCATTCGAAAGCCTAGATCTCTATGGAGAAGAACGGGCAAGAAACTCCATGGACACTCTTTTAAATCAATGTATGTTGTGTAGGAATGTAAACCTATTTTGCAGACCATAATATAATAATAATTATGCTTATAATTACTGCTACGTTGATCTACTGGGTTTTTCCATCAGGAATTTCTCAGTAGCAGCCACGGAGTCTGGATATGTGCCTGATCGATGGCAATAGACTAGCCTCCTAATACATGGTACCTACTTAAAAATAACTGGAGAAATGTGGGTGTACTATTAGGTACACTTCTGCCTAACCCTTCGGGAAGTACATTGATGTTAAATTATATATTATACTTATGCATACTGATTGAGCAAAAAGAGTATGTAGTGATCTAAGATGGTGGTGGATAAAGGCTTAAGTTTATGTGTCTGTTGATTGAGTAACGTTAAGGCAGTACAGGCAATGCAATGAAGGCCTTCATTCTGTGTCTATCAGTTTTTTGGTCCTTCGAGTCGGGTTAGTCATTAATTATTCTCTACGCATGTAATGATAATAATCAATAGGATCTGAAGTAACTACCGCAGTTGCAATACATTGTAGGTCATTCATAAACAAAGGGAATTTCCCCATTCTGGAACTCCCCAATGTCAAAGCCCAAAGGCCATTCAATTTCTGGAAACAAAATCGTTCATTCAACCGCGTTGGAACTTGGCCATGATAACTCGTGCAATCTCGCCAGTATTCGCTCAACCGTCGAGCCGGCGACTGCGTTACGTAACTCGAGAAACTTCCGCATTCGCGCGCCAAAATTATTTGTTACGTCAGTCATACGTCATTCACTGACACGACATAGACAAGACACGTGGTCCTACAACTGTCAAATGGTTTTAGTTTGATTTGTTACTTTAAAGTCATAAAAATTGTAGTCATAATCGCTTGATATTAAAATAGGAGTGTATATTACGCCTATACCTGCAGTTTTCAATGTCACGTGCGATTGATAACGATTTGTGTCTCATTTCGCTACAGTTTATACTGTGATAGTGTTTTTAAACGATGTAATATTAATGTGGTGCCTGTTTTAATTTATTTTAGTAATTAATTTATTGATTGTGATATAAAATAACGCTTATTATTTTAATAGAAGGTGAGTTTTGGTTTTGTTTTTTATATGTCCTTCCATTTTTCAATTATTAATAAGGTACTTACTTATCATAATTAATGTTAATCAGTGGAAGCTAATTAAAGACCGAATTGGCAAATCTTGTTACTGATTAATAATGAAACATTTGTTCTCGTCTTAGTTTATTAGGTAAATAGGACAATGTAAACAAGTACCTACAAAACAATGACATACCTACTGATTATGGGTAGGTACTTTTGTACAGGTCACAGCTGGGTTAAGGGTTGCCCCCATAACTGCCAGTTCGTGCGATGCAGGGACACAGATCACTAACCAACAATGAGTGCAACAGATCCGTTTAAAAATCAATTTATGTATATGTAGCTGTATTATGACGAGCAATAAGACCATTGCTAATGTCCGCAATGCAGTAGCGTTGATGTTGAATGGAAAACGTGGAGGCTGTTTAAAACCAGATTAGTTAATTATAACATTTATACGGGGTGGAAGGGACATCGGCGCCAATGGAAACAACATTCTCAGAAAATTTTCGTCGGTTATTAAAAAAAAAATCTGCTGTTTCCTACAAAAGTGCAATACCTACACGGTACAGCAGATGGAACAGCAGATTTTTTTTTTAATAACCGACGGATAAATTCTATGTGGGGGGGGGGGTTTAGAATGATGTACTGAGTATGTGGTATCTGTTTTCACGTGACGTCGGTGTCCCATCCACCCCGTGTAATTTTATAATTTCCTCGGTATATCAAGGGGTGTTTGTTGTATTTTATGACTGACACACATAACACATGAAACTCTCATGTCCAAGTAGGTACCAACTAGATCGCGTTCTTTTAAGTTTTTAATTGAAATATTGGATGTTTTGGAGTTTTCTCTACAGAAAAATCTCTTATAATTTAGAAAATAATCGCTTTTAATTATTGTGTGATTCAGTGTTTCATTGAATAATTGAATCCAGTCTTCTTATATAAGTACAGCAATTTTGTATGAACTCAATCCTCACACGGAATCAAACCGTCTCAACTCTGGCCATTTGTATATTATTACCAAAAAAAACGTTTAAGCGAGTTTCCAAATGGAAATGGTCCCCTTAACTTCTTTATCACTTCGTTCTACCTTCCACTGCGTCGTTGGGCTAGAGGTCGTAAGCACGACTGCTGTGCTGGGTTCGATTCCCGGGTCGGACAAATTGTTATTCCATCAGGAATTTCTCAGTAGCAGCCACGGAGTCTGGATTTGTGCCCGGTTGATGGCAATAGGCTCGCCCCTATTAAATGCGACTTAAATAAAACTGGCGAAATGTCGGTGTACTACTAGGTACACCTCTACCTATCCTTTCGGGAACGACAGGCGTGATGTTATGTTATGTCTATCTTTGACACGTGCATGGGAAACTGTACGATCATCAAATTGATTGTATGTCCCCATAATCACTGGCCTCACGAGATACGTATTCAATTGATAGCTCTAGACGAGATGTATGATAAATGATAATTAACAACGTCATGTAACCCACGATATGTTATCACAACGCGTCATCAATGGAGATACCTGGTCTACTGCAGTCACGCAGAGATAATATACACTTGAACTTTATGAGGCCGTGTATGGATAATTTAAATCTTTGTTTCATTTCCAATATTAGTATTGTAGGTAGGTCTTTCTACATCGTTCTCACATGTATGTATAATCTCGACATGAATGATGTAACCAAGATTTTGTAAAAACATATTGATTTAAAAGAGTGTCCGTGGAGTTTCTTGCCCATTCTTCTCCATAGGATCTACGCTTTCGAATGGGCAACTACAGTACTTTCACAAGTTATTATGCCTTGTGACAGGGACTGTAGCTTAGTTTATTTTTTGTGTTTTGACATTCAAAAGTGCCTGTAATGGTGTAATTGAAATAAATGCTTTGAGTTTGAGGTACACGTTTAAACCTTCATGAGAGCTTTCAATCTTTTGAATTAATATAACATCACGCCTGTAATCTGTAATTAGGCAGACGTGTACCTAATAGACTAGTACACCCACATTTCGTCAGTTATGATGCGCCATGTAATTTGGGGCGAGCCTATTGCCATCAATCGAGCACGAATCCAGACTCCGTCGCTGCTAGTGCGTAATAAATTCCAGATGAAAAAACTCAATAACACTTTGCCCGACACGGGAATCAAACCAAGCCCCTTCATGCTCAGCAGTCGCGCTTGCGATCACTAGACTAAAGAGAGGAGGCAGTCTATCGAAACCTCGACGCGATCTTTTAAAATGTTAACGTGCGAACGCAGCTGTTCGAATGTTTTGGTTATAATTCATAATAATTATCGCGCCAAAATCTAAAAATTTGTAAGCCATAAATCGTTCATTCACTGCAATTACGAATCACATTTGTTTAATCCATAGATCTTATAGTGAAATTATCGTTAAATTAAATGTTAGGCGAACATGGGATAGCCTATAGATACTATTAAAATTTTTATGGTTTTTTACAGGCGGAAAGGGGCTTCTAAATGAAGCCCCTTTCCGCCTGTATGAAGCTAAAATCACCAATACTGTGAAAAATAAAATACCCAAACCAACATTACATAATATACTGACACGATTACAAAGTTTACTTCATGAAGCATTATTTCTCCAAAATATGTATAGTGTTTTTTGGTATCTGTTGGAACGTGGGGCTACCAAAATTACGATTTTGTTACATGCAAAAGTCACATTAAATGGGTACCCTCAAAAAGCAGAAACAGACAGAAAGTCAGTTATTTCAGAACGCCACGCCACGTGGCGGGAAATAATCTAACTCGATGTTTATGTATGTTTGTGAGTAATTAAATAAATGCATCTATCTATCAGCGGTGGTGAGAACAGGATGGCGTCGTGCCAGATTTTTATGCGTACGACAGTTTCTTAGTATTGACCTTATTGTTAGCTCTAGTACCGAAACAAAAGGTAAATCTCGTATGAATTGCCGTAAAGGGGTTTTAACGAGACAAAAGAGTACACTTCGGACCACAACCCAACATCTTAGGAACGAGAGAGAGACTTTAAAACCGGTATAGCGGAAACAACATAGAGCAACAAACGCGCAACATTTCATGCTCATGGATCATTTTTACCCACCGACCATCACAGGAACAAATACAGCTGAAACAAATGATGTTGCGCAACCTTAATTCCCAATGAATACACAACCTTTTGAACCATAGAGAGAGATCTAAACTTAAAGTCCGAAAGGCTATAACTAATATTTCCTCACACTACTTTCCACACGTTATTGTTTTTTTTTTCTTAACGAAGCGCATATTTCTTCCCTCTAAAGTAACTTAAAAAATGGACTTCATAATTGGCGGCCTTGCCGGCGCCGGCGCCACTATTTTCACAAACCCGATGGACGTGGTGAAGACTCGTCTACAGTTGCAAGGGGAGCTGCGCGCGCGCACTGAGGCGAACACGCGGTACAGAGGGATCTTTCACGCGCTGTACGTGATTGCCAGGGCCGATGGCGCGATGGCGCTGCAAAAAGGCCTGGCGCCGGCTATGGTGCTGGGGTTCACCATGAATTCTGTGAGGTAAGGATTTCATACCTACTTTTGTCTTCGTCTTGCGTATCGATGCTCCGACGTCATATTAAATTTCTTGGGCCTAGTGTTTGGCCACATTAATCGCGGCGTCTGTGTCGTTACTTAATGCGGCTCTCGACGAGACCATGGCCCACTTGCTGGAGTGGCCAAAGTGTCCTGCACTTTAGAGGACTTAAAGAACGCCTCCTACTTTTGTAAATTAAATTTTTCACTCGTAGGTTTATCATGCCGTGTTTTGTAAAGCCTTCCATGTAATTTTCAAGACCCGTTTCCTAATGACTAGGCATCACTAGAACTCTTCAGCGATAAAGACAGGACCCACCCACAATGTGACGATAAACAACCATCCCAACGACCTTTGTATCTCACAAACTTCCAATGGCCCAAAAATACCATACTAAAACAACTCAAACACATTTCAGGTTAGGCATGTACCACGTCGCAGAAGTCAATGGCTGGACTAAAAACAAAGATGGCGAAATAAGCATAGAGAAGGCGTTATTCTGGTCAGGCGTGAGTGGTGTCATGAGCGGTGTTACTGGCAACCCCGCGTCGGTGGTGAAGACCAGGATTCAGGCGGGCGCGCACCCTAGCATAGCTGTTGGAAGGCAGCATAAGTATAAAGGTAATCAGGTATTTACAGTCATTTCAGTTTTGTAACCCAACTGCAATCTTGATGTCACGTAAATAAAGGGCATTAAAATTGTGACAAACTGGTTAACAGTAGGAATCATGAATAGTCTATATAGTTGGTGATTAATCAAGGGTCAGATTGGTCTCATATTATTGTTAAGAAATGATCACCTAAATTCGAGCCATCCCTGGACACAAGTAACTGTGGCGTTACCATGACACCTTAATGCGAGTAAGAGACAGATGGCGCTAGACCTCTCTCTCTAAATAGAAGTAAAACAGTCTTGCATTAAGTCGTCATGGTGGGCCACCTGATTTATGCAATGTCCCATTTAGAGAGGGGTCGGGAGTTAATGATAGCGTGACGGTTGACAGAGGAAAAGCACGCAAAAATGTGTTGTGCGCACCGCAAGTAACATGGGACAAGGACAAAAAGATGCTGATGATGATGCCAATTCCCATTTTCCTTCTAAAATATCGAGAACTACATTGATCGTTCTGACCAAGAAAGACAATCCTTTCATCACTTTTTCCCAACGTTTCAGGAATGTGTGATGGCGTCGTCAGGATCTACAAGACTGAAGGTATTCGAGGGTTTTTCGCAGGAGTCTCCGCGACCTGCACGAGGCTGGCTATAGGCAGTGCTGCACAACTTACCACATTTTCCAAGTAAGAGAGTTTTACCGCTAATGGCGACTGCAGGAAAAACCTCCTTTGGTGGAAAGCAATATAGGCCTGCATAGGTGAAAACCACCATTCTGAACATTTGCAACTATGAATAAACCTACAGTCCCGGCACACATCACAATTTACGTATTGCTTAAATCAGATACGTAATTTGTGATGCGAGTGTGATAATCAAGACTTTAAAAATAATTACCAATATTTTGTTCGACCTACTACTAGTCAGAGTCATCTGCATAGACGACATTTGCATGTCTGCAACTTTTTTGTGCAGTACGGCGTCCCTTGATTTGAGGAAAATTACTAATTTTAGTAACCAATGACTCACATATACAGTAAACATATAGAGTAAACAATGGACTCACATAAGACATGAAATAAGAATGAATAATAATGTACTCGTATTAAATGCGCCAAGTGGCGTGTCGTCATACGAGTATCACAGCCAGTGTTTAAACACTGCCAATAATGAATAAACGGGGAAAATATTAGAGCAAAAAACTCAGCTAATATTTTCCACTACAGAGCTAAAGAAGAGTTGCAGTCCCACGGTTTTTTCACAAACTCTCCGCTTGGACTCGCCTTCGGAGCCAGCGCCGTAAGCGGGGTCGTAGTAGCCCTGGCTATTTGCCCCTTCGACGTCACCACCGTCCGTTTATACAACCAGGGTTCGTACATAGTCATTCTTAAGTTTTTTTCAGATTCAAGGAAAGTCTGCTTGCTCGAGGGTACTTTGAAGATTCGCCATTGACTTTGTCTTTCGTCGCGAGCCTCGTGTGCGGTGTGATCGTTGTGTTTATCGAAACGCCGATGGATGTTGTGAATACGCGTCTTTATAACCAGGGTAACGTTGTCGCTGCTTATTGGTGGTCGGGTGCTCTCTGGTGCATGATCAAGCTTACGGTCGAAATGCTTTAAAAGTTTCTTGTCTGTAGATTACTCGTAACGTATTTAGGTTTTAGGCCTAAGGTGTAGATGGACGATCTTCCGGTATACTTCAGTACGGTCCTATTATCTGTTTAGTATTAGGTATTTCAGTTTTATTTATTATCCTCTTTCGTCTAAATAAAATTTTTAGTAAAGCTAAACTAGTCATTGTTTGGATCTAGTTTACTATAAATATACCTAGTTCAGAATATCATTTCTACGTCCACTGTCTGTTCTTACTTGGTGTACCTTTGTACTGAAAATCTTCGGTAACTACTTTCCTATTACTACCCTCCTCTTAGTAGCTTTTACTGTCATCTTTAGAATAATATAATATATAATACGGCTAATTTAATTTCTTACCTTACTCAATTTCCAGGATCTGCAGCTACCGGTGCCGTCCTATACACTGGAGTACTCGACTGCCTGAGCAAAATATACAGGACCGAAGGCCTCCACGGTCTCTACAAAGGATTAGGACCACTCTACCTGAGGATAGCACCTCACACGACCCTCTCACTGGTCATATGGGACATGCTCAACAACCTCCTGGCCAAAAGTAAAATTGACAGTAAAGTCGTCGTTTAAACTGTTGTTTTATTTCACCTCGAAACTCTTTAAAAACAAGAAATTTTATCAAGCTTGGGACGCAATTGGTGGAGAAAAGTGTATCTCCCAATCGAGATCCATGGAGCTACATTCAGAGCTGTCATCGTCCTCCTCTTCGCCATTACAACTAGATATATCTTCTTCTTCCTCTACGGTGCATGTGCACTCGGGATTGTTAGGGTCGGCCAGTCCTACAGCCTCTTTATAGGCTCTAAGACAGGTCTTCTCGCAAATTTCGGGATGATAGGGATCCACCCAAACTTTGTCGACGGCTTCTTTGACAAGTCTGTGGCGTTTCCTCAACCGTTTTTGAATCCTTTCCTCATTGTCTTCTCTGCTGATCCTGTATACCAGTGGATCGCACTGCTCTACATTGACGTCACTGTCCTCAGGAGACACCTGCATCTCCACACGGTACTCCCCGTTCCTCTTGCTAATGGTGAGGGTTGGTTTATACTCAATCCTCTTCTTGTTTGTCTTCTTTTTGGGTTTGACTCCTTGCTCTGGCTGCGTTTGCCATTTTGCTTTGTTCAATTTCTTAAGAAGACGATTCGATATCGCACCAGGTTTCCAACCCTTAGATACCTGAAATTAGAAAAAAAATATCAATGAATACTCTCTACAATTGAAGGTTTTAAATGGAAAAAATAAAAACGATATGCTTAACAGTTCAAGTCAAAATAAAAAAAAAAACAAACGAAAGAAATACTTAGCTTACTTGAATTAAGTCAACGGGGTAGGTTATTCATAATGATAATTGTATACGGATGATATGACTAGAAAAGATTGAAAGGATAGGATGATATGATATGATAGAAGGATATGATGCGCCGACCCCAAAAAAATGGGATATGTCTTTTATGACTAAACGTAATGTTTAAATTTCCAGGTGTGCCCTTTGCCCCAATTCCAATCGTACTAGAGGAAGCCTGAGTATTTGTAGTGAGAAGACATTAGTTTGGATGTGTTGGGTGGGTGATTATAATTATTATGTCATAAAAACGTTAATCGTAAAATTAAGAAACAAATAAATTATTTATTGATCTTACAAGTTACCATAACATTACAAAATTTTACTTAGGACGTACACCAAATAAATTAACTTAAAACTTCGATTGTCTAAACTTTACAAATTCCTACACCAAATTGTTTTACATAAACTCAGAGCTGAGAGTTACTTATACTACGTAGATACCAGTATAGTCAGCTGCTGGTGATGCGGTAGTGCTTCGGCCTTTACTGTGTGGGCTATGGGTGCGATCTCCTCCCCGGCGTTCAGCGAGCGCCACCAGGCGGTCATACTGCTGCTTTTTCATCTCTTCAGTACCCATAAACGAATCGTAACATGGCACATGGAATGAGCTTACACTAATACCCTGACCTGTAAGAGCGCTCATCCTGTCTTGGGGCCTCCTGTTATCTAAATCTTTCTTCTTAAAGTATTTCTTATTCCCCTGCCGATCTACAGACACTATTCCTTTATCAGAAGGCGTAGCGTGTTTACATTCTGTTCTCTCAATAACAGAGCGTGTTCGAGAAGTGCTACGTTTTCCTTTTGGCTTATTTAACCTCGGTACTGTGGAAGGCTCCGGAATGTTTACATTTTCTCCTCGCGCCTTCAAATCTTTTAATTTTGAATATAATAACTTCTTATCGTGTCCATGACCGACAATCCCCATTTTGGATAACTGTTTCGGAGTTACACTGCCGAAGCAACTCCAAGTTGCCTCCGTTTGCTTTTCATCCTTTGGGCCACCCCCAGTGACAGTTTTCTTCAAAGTTCGGGGCTTCTTTGTTGGTGGGGTTCTTGGCTTACAGTAGTTCTTCCACTTTCCTTGATCGACATATCCATCAACTCCAATAACCAACCATTTACCATTCATGGTTTGGAATTTACCAGGCTCACCATCAACCGGCTCATCATTAGGTCCTAGGAAGTTGTGCGGGGCCCATCTGCCGTCAGGTCCTATAAACCCGTCCACGTTAATCTCTAGCCATTTACGATCTGCGCTCCAAAATCCTCCTAAATCGCTGCATTGTTGTTTACCATCAGGACCTTTAAAGAATCTTGGCACTGGATTTCCTAACCTATCTAAAAGTTTTACTCTGTAGTCTAAGTACGTATATTGAGATGCATTGTCTGTAGTTACTAATTTCTTAGATTTGAACGTTGGATCATATCTAGCGGTTGGGGGAGTAAATTCAACAATCCATTCATCGGAGTCAGTGTCAGATTCAGATAAACTCTTATCTTCATCACATGAGCAGGAGTGATCTTCGTCTACATCATCAGGACCAGGGAGTGCTGGGAGACAGGTACAGTCGGGTTTCTCAGCATCGGGCAGCAAACCAAGCGCTTGTTGGTATGTTTTTAGACAGATCTCCTGGCACATATCTCTGAATGCGCTCTGAACGAAGTCGCGTTGAAGTCTCTCCAGCCGTCGTTTCGCACGTTCTTTCTTTATCTTTCTTTGTAGGTTTTCTTCAGGTGTCCTCCCTATCGTGTAAGTCACCACAGGTTTGTCTTCATAAGGGTGTTGATTATAAGTCCTTGTTTTTGTGAAAGTTCTCATGGTTTCCATAGTCACAGTATATTCACCATCTTTCTTATGCACAGTAAGTAACGGTCGCTTGAGCGGCCTTTTTGGCTTTCCGGGAACTTTCTTTCTCTTTTTAGCAAAGGCTTCATCGGGATTCTTAGCAATCTTAAGTAATCTCACCACATGCTTATTAGCCGCACCAGGCTTATACGACGGACGGAACTATAAACAAAAAAATAAATAAAAATCTTCACTACTTCCAATAAGGCATGTTTTACAGAGTTTGGTGCGTACCTTCAAGCCAGGTACGTTTTCACAAGTCCAGAGCCAACCCATGCTCTTGGGTACCGCACCCAAAGTACCAACACAAGGCAGTGCGCAGCGACTGTGTCCAATATGAGGCGCTATAAATAAAACGGTAATACGTCAATAACATTTTTTCAACAAAATATCAGAAAGTACCGAGATAAAAATAAATAAAAATAAAAATACGTACGAATACCTGTATAGCCGTAGTTAAACTTGAATCTGTCGTCTTTTTTTTTCTTTTTGCTCTTTTTTGGTGACTCTCCTTCTTCGTCAGCACTGTGCTTTGACTTCGGCTCTTTTTCATTCTCGTTTGCCTTTGTTGTTCTCTTCTTAGTGTCGCTTCCTTCTTTAGACGAACTCATCTTCATTTTGAATTTATCGGTTAGTTTATGGAAGATAGGACAAGGAAAAGGTAATCTGTATCCAGGTACTTTTTCATGGTCTTCACCAAACTTTTCATAGCCGCCGCATATGGTACAATACGTTGTTTTTTTCATGAAGCCAAATTGACATTCGCATTCACAATAACAAGGGTGGCTACCAAATGTCATCTTCGCTTTCATCCCCGCCACCATTTCCTCGGTGCGTTTGCAGCAGTCTGGTCTCTGGGAACTCAGTGCTAACAAAATGCGATCATCTGGTGGTGTGGGAACTTCCCTCATTTTTTCAAAAGTACATTTTACGTCATCACATTTTTTTACGGTGATTAGATGTTCAGCTTTTTTTGTTAAATCCAAAGAACACGTACTTTGTGTGCGACTCTGTGGGTCAGGTTTAAGACATTCACTCTTGCATATTCTAAATTTGTACCTGTCTTTCTCTTTCTCAAATTCTTCAGAGGCATTCCCAGATATTTCAGACTTACCAGAAGCTGTCTTTGGACTGTTTGAGTTAGCCATGTCATTTTTTACTGTAAAGTAATGCACGCAGTAGACTTGGTTACCAAAGGGCCCTACCCCTGCTCCAAATATGTAATCATTTAAAATATTTAAATTTCTTTTCTGTACAATTGATGAACAAGATTTGGATTTTATAACAGCTAAAGTTGAATTTTTATCCAAGTTTCTTTCACTTCTTACTAAATGAATAACTCCACTGTTTAATCTTCTATTAACGGTACTATCCACTTCAGCAGTTTCGACTTCAGCGACGCGGTTCTCGTTACCAACGTGGTCGATACTCTTAGTTTCTTTCTTTTTAATGCTTTTCTTTTTAGTGCGGATAGATCTACGTTTGTCACCACTATAAATAGTCTTTATAATACCAGTTTCTTCAGTGTAGTTAATTGGTTTATCTTTAACTTTTGTGCTTATCACGCTTACTGGCTTAGGATTTAAGCTAATGTTCATTTCAGTTTGTTGGGTTACCTGAGATGGAGACCTAAACTGAGTTGTAATTTTATCTTGAAAGTGTCTCAATTTTACGCTCAGTTTAATAATAGCCATACGTTTCGATGTAGCCTCTTCGAATATGGCGTAATCGCCTCTTACGCAGATTGGCTCCTGTCCTTGATCTGTGTGGAGATTATTCAAATATTCGAAATACGGCGCACTCCATGGAATTTGAGTCGACCCTATTTTATAGTCTGGTATATCCTTACTCCACAGCGACAACTCCAAGGGGAACTCCTTCATGTTTGATATCAGAGTGTCGACATTAATCGCAAATAAGACAGTTTGTCCCGTCTGCACTGTAGCCGCTGTTGACAATTGCTCCGCGCTTTTTCCGTTCTTCGCTCTTCGCTTACTTTTCAGTGGCCGGGGATGCTTTGATGAGAACCGTTCTAATATATTGGGATCTTTCAGATAAACACTAAATACATCTGCAAATTCGCCTTTAATGCTAAACTCGCTGCAATTTACAAAGGTTTTCATTTCTTCCACCACTACCTCGAAAAAGAACATTGTATCCGTAAAAGCCATTTTTTAATTATTTAGGTAGGTAAACATAAGTTGACTTGACTAGTATCTAATTTAAATGCCTATCCAACCCAACATTTGGGGAATTAAACGAAAATTTTTACTTTCGAAATGTTTAAAATTTATCAGTTTGCCAAAAACTGGGTGTCATGAATATTGGAATTCATTTTCTAAATTTTGAAGGCATCAATCGAACCAGTCATGCATTGACATGCACTACTTTTTATGCAAAAAGGTTCGACCGTAAATCGATATAGGTTTGTTTATTGTAAAATTGATAGGTTTTGTACAGAGGCAATACATGCATACAAGACCAGTTTTGTAGCACCATGTTTGACGCTCACTGTGGAACTCAGTCTGAATACTATACAGAATGATTCTTTTAAGTTAGGAAACAGAGGGAATCACTGTTGGAATATACTCACTGATGGCATCTTGAGTATCTTCAGTAACTTTGATTTTATTAACCACGCATCAAAACCGCATTAATCACCCCGAACCAGAAATCATATCCTACTCGTAGATATTATCCTTAATCAAATTTTGCCTTAAAGAAAAGAAAATCCCAAACCTTTAGAGGAGTTCCATACAATATTGTAGCTACACTGGCGGACAAAATTGATGGGCGAATCAGGCACTGTTCATGTAGACAATGTGCATGTATGTTTATCTATTGTAATTTTGTTACTAACAATAGGTTAAGGTTTTACTTACACTTTATGGAACTAGGGTCTAAATGAAATACATTATTTATTTTATTTATGAAATTAAATTAAGAGCTACCGACTAATTTCCTTACTTTGCCACATGTTAAAGTTTAAGGTTTTTTAAAGGCTCCTTCTGAACTGCCTCACGCCTGTCATTGAATCTCATTTTATGCTAAACAAGCTGGCCACAGACCCGGCTAGTCTTGTAACAACCAGATTCAACGTGACGCAACACAGAATATAGTATTGAGGCGATTAACGAATCAGATTTTCATTGCATTTGTTGGCCTGTCACCAGCGTGACACGGTCAACCTCAGAAGACTCCTGTTAAAGATCAACGATTTCAAGAAAGATTTTGGATTCGTGTGCTGCATATTCTCAGTGCAATCTTGGACAACCGCCGTTTCCAAGTGCATCTTATAAACAGCAAGAGTAGGAGGCGAACGACGCTATTCAACATCTGCACAAATGACCAGCCTTGTACACCAGAAACAAAGAGATTTGTATACTGCTGACAACCAATTTAGCCGCTCAAACACCTAGCTTCGAAGAGGCTGAAGAAATATTGAAAAGCTCTGGGAGCACTTGGGATTACTATGAACAAACCGCCCTACGTCCTAATCCATTAAAAACTCAATCCTTTGTTATCAAACTCAAAGCATTTATTTCAATTAGAACATTACAGTCACTTTTGAATGTCAAAACACAAAAAATAAACTAAGCTACAGTCCCTGTCACAGGGCATAATAACTTGTGAAAGTACTGTAGTTGCCCATTCGAAAGCGTAGATCTCTATGGAGAAGAATGGGCAAGAAACTCCATGGACACTCTTTTAAATCATTGTTGTTACAAAGGCTCGGTTACATCATTCATGTCGAGATTAAACATACATGTGAGAACGATGTAGAAAGACGTGCGAGTAAGAGCGTCCAGAATAAAAAGATAAAATTAACAATTCAAAAATACAATAATCCATGGCAGCTGCGAGATAACCAGTCACAACTGACAGCGCCCGTTCACGAACATAACGCATGGATCAGCCATCATTCAACTCAACCATTTTGGAGGGAACTAAACGACCCGACACACGCGCCACCATCAGCGAGACATTTGAGTGAGCATGACATTCTCTCAACCGCCAGGGCAAATTCGAGTCAGTAAAAGATGTAAATGGTAGCTTTATCGTACATAGAACTCACACATGTGCTATGCAATTATATAATACTAAGAGACTGAATCTATACAATGCAAAGATATCTTTACAATCTTCTGCAGCTTCCACAATAACTTCACAAAGTAATCAATTAGTTTGCCCCTATGGTTGTGGAGCAGGACCAGCATTGAGCCAAGCATTTTTATCATCAATGTAATCTCCCAACTTATAGTATGCTTGCCTACATAGTGTGCGTTTTATTTAAGATTTAAATTTCGTCTCATTCAGTTGTAGAATGCCGGGAGGAATTTTAATGTAACATTTTAAACAGTACCCCATGAAAGATGAGTCTACTTTAGCTAGCCTGAAACCTGGCTGAACTAGATGGTCCCTGGTTCTAGTATTATAGTGGTGTCTGTCGCCTCTTTTACTAAATAAATGCAGATTTTTCCTAACGTACAAGATGTTTTCATAGATGTATTGGCAAGGTACTGTCATGATGTTAATTTCCTTAAACAGTTCTCTTAGAGAATCGCGACTACATAGATTATATATGGCTCTGATGGCTCTTTTCTGCAGAATAAATATAGACTCGATGTCTGCAGCC
Organism: Standfussiana lucernea; assembly: GCA_964057025.1. Taxonomy (NCBI): domain Eukaryota; kingdom Metazoa; phylum Arthropoda; class Insecta; order Lepidoptera; family Noctuidae; genus Standfussiana; species Standfussiana lucernea. The sequence goes on along the minus strand of OZ059791.1, from coordinate 15,430,590 downwards.
CGTCCCCATAGTAAAATACCGTAAGACATGAATATAAATAAAATAGACTAGCCTCGCGGTATCTACATCAGTAAATTGACGGATTTTCCTAACAGCATATGCTGCTGAACTCAGCCGTCCTGCAGGAGATGTTAAATGAGGACCCCATTGTAGCCTTGAGTCGAGCGTGATCCCTAAGAAAACAGTTTCATCGACGAATTCTAGTTTCTCTTGATTCAATACTATGTCACAATCACTAGTTTTGTCATTTGGTAGGGCAAATCTTATGCACTTAGTTTTTTTCCCATTTAATACTAAATTATTCGCAGTAAACCAATTATCTATCTTCGCCACCGTCAAGCAAACAGGAATTTCAGCATCTCAATGCAAGGCGTTGACATAGAGCACTGCCCTCAACCGTACTACCTGGGCATTACTTTGAATAGGTTTTGGAACATATTTACATACCATTGTTTGAAGACCAATCATCCACCGCCTTACATCGACCAGCTGGGGAGTATCGCCGCAATTTCTTCGCACTACTGGCCTACATATGTCTTTCTTTTTCTGGCGGCGAATTCGTATGCCCAGCGTGGCATCGTTCTGCCCATGTTATAGAGGTCGACATATCTCTGAATGAAACCTGTCGCTACGTAACGGCGGCCTTAAAACCTGTGATGTATTTCGGTTACCCACATTTAGTGAACTGTCATCCGTACTATATATACGTATAAGGTGCCAAATGCGGGCTCAAATTGGCCGCTGTAGACTGTAGGGTAATCTGACCAGAAGATGGGGTACTATCGAATCGAACCATCTCGAAATCATTGCAAACTTGGAGCCCCAACACAGGATATGCCACATCTTCCCTTCTGCCCGTCGTGAACAACTAAGTGCACCATCCAGGACTTGAATGAGGCAAACGATAAACTGTTCTGGTCGCTACATACTAATCGGACAAAATCTGACTCATCGCATTGAGAAGAAGAAAGTCAATACAAACAAGAATTATTGTAAGAGACAAAATTTTCTAAAACGTCACAATAATACAAAATATACAAACTATCAAGAATGTACCTTCTGATGGATGGCTAACATTGTAAGTACAATTGATACGTAGCTTATAATATCTCGGAAACGCGACGCTTTATAAGATGTTGTCAAAAAAAGAAATAAAATACAAAATACTTTTTTGCAAAAAAATAACCGACTTCCAAAAAAAACACAAAAAAAAAGTGGAAAATAACTTTACTTTCGGAAGTCGGTGGCAAAAAAGTCAATGAAACAAACAATAGTCACCGACTTCCGAAAGTCAAGTTATTTTCCACTTTTTTTTGTGTTTTTTTGGAAGTTGGTTATTTTTTTGCAAAAAAGTTTTTTAGTTTTCGTATTACACACAAAACCTTGTAAAGTATCAATTTCGCAAATTTTTTTACTTGGATGACATATTTTTAGCTGTTTTGATTTAGAAACCAAACTACTGAACCGATTTTGATGAAATTTATATGGGACCCATCGGGGAGTATATACTTTCAGATAAAAGAAAAAATTCAAATCGGTTCATAAATGACGAAGATATAAGATAACAAACAAAAAAAATACAACCGAATTGAAAACCTCCTCCTTTTTTTGAAGTCGGTTAAAAACTAGTTTGTATTGATGCCAGCTATTGATTTATAGTGGTTAAAAACATGGCTAATAAAATTTAAATTGTACTGAAGATACCATCAGTGACTGGCTTTTAACTTTGATAGCTCATATCTCGGAGAAGTGACGCTTTTGAATATTTTATCACATCATATAAAACTTGTTTGTGTTGATACCAGCTATTAAATACAGGCCGTATTTATAGACTTTGAAAAAAATGGTGTATGTGCCTAACATACACCCTTTTTTTAAAAAGTAAGTTTAGTTATAAACCGTGAAAGCTTAAAACAACCCTCTTTTTATTTAATTTAAACCCCCTTTTTCATGCCGTTCGACTGTTTCACAAGGGAGATAAAAATCTGATTTTGGTCAAATTTTATCAAATATTTATTTTAAACGTTTAATTAATTTTGGTACACTTCTGTTACCCAAATTATTTTCTCCCCATACAGTAAAATGATCCTAAGGTACAACACACAGGTAATCGAACCGATCAGCATAAAAAAGGTAAATGTTTCGCCTATACAAATTGTATAATTGTTTTTTTTTTGCCAAATTTGACCTACTTCCGGTGTCCCAATTTTTTTCTTCCCATACAATGATAATTACACAAATAAAAAAATTATGATAAAGTCGAACGGAATCACTTTTAAGGACAACTCACATAAAAAATTAAGGTAACGCGTAGGTAGGTATATCTGTTACATAATCGTCTTTTATTTGTATTTACAAATGTAAAGTACTTAAAAAATATTAAATTATGATTGAGTAAGAGTATTAGTAATATCATCTTCATCTATATTTAATTTAGCCAACTGTGAATCAGCGCCCGACAAAGTAGTTGATGTTCCGAATCCATAAGACCTATCCGTCGAAAATGATGGCATCCTCTTACTCAAAATGCGGGCTTGCATTGTGAAGTTAGATAGCTGAGATAGCGGCGTGTTCGAAGCTCTATTGGCCTTTGGAGGGGGCTTTAATACTCCAATATCGTCGTATGCTCTCAGTTCTTCTATTATTTCTCGATACTTTGCGATTGCTTTCTGGTTCATGTACGGTTTATGGTCCACCCGTAAGACACGTGGTAGATGCTTTCTTTCAAAGTTTGTGGAAACGGCCATCACTACAGGAGCTTTAGTTTTCTCAGGATTAGCCGATTTCTTAACATTTTCTGTATTTTTTGTTAGTTTCAGTACGGGGGGAGGTTTTGGAATAGGTGATTTTATTTTATTCTTATTATCTTTTACTGTTTGGGTTTCTTTCTTTGTAGTTGCGGCATCTTTTTGGGTTTTGCAATCACCTGTCTTCGCTTTAGTTGGGCTCACTTTCTGAACAACTTTTGCCCCTTTCTTGCCATCCGCTGTTGAAGCCGATGACTTCGTATGTTTTGATGGAGTTCCAGGTATTTTCTTCTTACAATAGAACGCCCACTTACCATCCTTGTCTACATATCCGTCTACACCTATTTTCCACACCCGCCCACTCGAGTCTGTGAAAAAACCTTCGTCTGATGAATATAACATTCCGTCGTGTCCTGTAAAGTTCTGTGGTACCCACCGTTCATCCGGACCTATATAACCATCTTTATTTATTTCCAGCCAAGTCCTAACATTATCAACCTTACCCCAGAATCCACCTAAGTCGCTGCATTCCTGTTTACCATCGGGACCCTTGAAGAATCTCGGCACTTGGTTACCATTCTTATCGACTACTCTAACTTTATAATCTAAATATGTGTAGTGAGTTTCACCATCAATCATTACGGTTGGATGTTTAGCTTTAGCATCCCATCTTGCTGCAGGTGGCGTGAATTCTATGACCCACTCATCATTATCTGTATCGCTGGTCTCAATGGTACTAGCGTCATCAGAGCACGAGCAGGAGTCTACAATAGGGGGAGAGGCATTTATAGGTTTACCGGCGCAAGGGCAATCCGGTGAGTTAGGATCTGGTAAAGGCAGGACTCCAATGGCTTGATTGTACGCCTTTAAACAAATCTCTTGACACCTGTCCCTGAATGAAGACTGCAATAGTCTACTCTTTCTCCTGGTCTCTCTACGTTCCCTTCTGTCACGTTGCCTCTGAATTTTGCGAACCTCTTCTGCTGTCTTTCCTATTGTGTACATAAGAGGTGGTTTTTCATCGTACGGATATTGAAATAGGAGCCGTTCTTTAGAGAATTTCTTGAAAACTTCCATTTGGACGGTGAACTCTCCGTCACGCTTTGATACGATCAATGTAGGCTTCATTTCAATTTTCTTCTTGCGCTGCAACATGGCTCGCTTCTTCTTTTTCAAGCTGTCCTCGCCCTCTCCTCTCTGCGCCCTGTACCTTCTCACCAAGATTGCGTTTGCAGCGCCAGGCTGCCAGTTTGGCCTGGTCTAAAAAAATAGAGAGGTACAATAACGCTATTAGTGCAAATTACATAAAAACGTATTGATTACTTGATTAAATAGTTGAGTGTGTCAAAATGTACAAATTAAATAATAAACAATATTATTTTTAGTAAAATAAAATTTAATAAAAAAAAAGGATCGTAAAAGCGTTACACATACTGCCTTTAAAAAGCAGGTCTACGCAAGATATCTTAAAAAATAAACAAAAACAAATGCATTCTGTGGGTGTTACAGCAAGTGCAGCTGCTGAAGGATTTATGTATAGGTTAGTCCGCAACTCCAAACCATTCTTGAATCTACTCCAGTGTAGTTCTGATTTTCCTTCTGATGGCCGTTATAGCAAACGAGTCCTGGGCTGGAGACCGTGTACGGGCAAGCGAAGCGGGGTACGCCCCCTACATGGAATGACGTATTTAAAAAGGTGGCTGGGACAGGCTGGATGAGGATGCTGCAGAAAGTGGAATACAGGGCGTTGTAGCGCACCTTGAGAGATTCCTGCTCAGCTTGTGATTGATTTATCTACAACTTCGCGTTGTAAGATCGGTAATAGCTACATTTACCTTAGTTAGAACAAAATGCCTCTTCGTTTGTACTACACATCATCGCCATGGAAACAAGAAATTCTACGGTCCTTGTTCTTCTTACATTCCGCCGCTAATTTCAATGGTTAATACAGCAAAATAAGTCTAAAATGTTGGGTACATTATTTTCTGCACTGCTGGGACTTGGGCTGATACTTTCCATGAGAGAGAATGAGCTGTAAAAGTGTGTGACAAACATTATAGGTACATAATTATTATTTTTTTTGCCGAATTTGGCAAAAAACCATTATGAGACTCATTTCTATCCATGTATACAAATGTTTATACAAATAAAAGAATTTTTATCTTTAAAAATCCGCCGTTTTGAATTGAAGGTGGCACACAACAGAACTTTTCGTTTTTGTTCTCAATCGGGATGTGATTCGGGAATCTCATTCAACCCCTTTTACTTAATTTGTTGTTTCGATGGAAAGCTGTAACAAACAAAAATAATTTTGTTTGACAAATGCGATAGACAGGTACAAATTATATTTCTCATACGTTTATTACTAATAGTTTTAATGAAAAATATGCAAAAGAGTCTTACGTCTACAAAACGCCTAACGCATGGTCACAATAATGTTTGTTAGCAAACAAAATCTAAAATATTCCTTACCTGTGAATTAATATGCCACAAATCCGCCCCTAGGATGATCCACTGACCCAACCACCTTATCATTCACTTTTACATCATATGATAGAACACTTTTTAACCATTTTCACAATAAAAATCTTGTATTTTCTCACAAAACAACTTAGAAAGTCGAAAATGCCGCCGCAACACCATTGACGACAGATTGCAGTGTTACCAGAATTATTATATAATCTTCCAAATAATCATTAAAAAAAAAAATTTTACTCAATTATAAATTAATTAGTGTTATGTACAGATTGTTAACCTATAAAAGAAAATAATTAAAACTGATCTTAAAGCTAATAAAAATATAATATTCGTAATTATTTTATTTGTGAGAGATGATTGTCGGTGTAATATTTTCTACCATCTCTAGCATTTTTATCTGTTGGCCATTGAGTGAAAGGGACCTATCTCTCTCGCCTCGGTTATGATAGTACAAAAGTAAACCTACAGCGTGACCATTATGGTTCTTTTTTGTGTGTTTTGAATTTTGGAGTACTCAGTATTGTTTGTATACTTGGACCGTGTTATGCAGAAGGCAGCCAAGTCGGGAAAAGTACAAACAGAGTTATGAGCATTTTTCTGTAGATGGGTGCACTTCGGTTGTATATTAATTTTCTGATTATTTTTTCTTTGAGACATATTGGTATAACTGTTGTTATTTATTATATCCTATCCAGAATTCCGAAACGTGGCTATTAATATTAATAACTGCGATTTTAGACGTGGCTGTTTTATATAAAATAGCATATTTTGTAGAAATCACAATAAAGTATAAACCAGCCATGTAAGTTGGCTGTGTTTTAAAATGTGATCTGTAACTATTTAAAAAATAAAAAACAGACAAGAAAGTATTAAGTATAGCAGCTAATTGACTAAAATGTTTACTACGTTCACTAAAATAATCCGACTGTTGTATAATGTATTCATACTGTTTTTTACTTTAACTAGGTCTTATAACAAATCAAATAAATGAAATTATTTTGATTTGAGTAAAAACTTGGCAATAGAATATTAGAAATATTGATTTAAAAAATATTAAAACGTCACAAACTATTATAGTTTTGCAGAACATGTCTCGGCAAACATCATAAGTTTCTATTTTATATTTTCGCAAAAACTGTTTTCTTTTTGTGGGTTTTTCGCTTCTCACCTCCTTGACAAAAACGCCCAGAAAAGTTGTCTGCGAAATAAATGAACCAAGACTCCAAAACTTTTCATGAAAATTTTTGCGTGTTTGCAAAGGAATAGTCGTTTTGCACAGATTTTTGCATTTGCAGGTAAAATCTATGAAGTCTCTTGGTTGTTTACATCTTAATCTGTGGTCAAAATATTCTTTATTACTGTTCCGTGCCTGTTTTCGGTCTGATCTATTTGGAGGACATTTTCTTTTTCTACCACGAGGTGGTTTCCCCGAATTAGAAGACTGCTCTTCATTTTCTTCCATTGTTTCATGAAGTTCAGTGGCTTGCTCCACCATTACCTCAGAGATAATTAAAATAAAATCCCGTTCGTCTTCACTGAAATATGTAGCGTCAGAATCTTTGTCTGATGGAACGTAATCTGAACTGTCTGTTGCGGAAAAATCACCATCGGGAAAAATATGCATTTTAACTAATAGATAACAAAACAAAAAGTTATACCTATTTTTATTATTGGCAAAAACAGCCTGGATGGTGTTGAAAAAAGCAAACTGCGATTATCAACAAATAAATAATTTGCAGTAAACAGCAATCATAGAGTGGCTGCCTTTTACGTAACTCGAATACTGATACCTCCCAACATTTTGAAATTTGTAAAAAACGGCCATATGGTTAGGCTGACTTCTGCAAAATAGGTATTTTAATTTTTGACAAAATTGGCTGCATTTTACATGAAGATGACTGTTTTTTACAATAGGACCGTGTTATGCAGAAAGCAGCCATGTGGCACTTTTTCCAAAAATGAGTTATAAACACAGCCACACTAATTTCGACATGCCCGATTTTTTGAAAAAACAGCCATGTCGATATCTTTATTTATCACGGAGATATGAGCCGTCAAATGCAGCCATGTCTACAAATGTTTACTTAGTCCATGGCATTATTAACGAATGTAGGTACATAATACTTTTTGTTTCTTCTTCTTTCTTAAAAACTAATAAAATGTCTTACTTTCATTCCCGGTATGTCTTCAGCTACCCAATTCCAACCCATATGGCTAGGAACGGGAGGATAATGATACTTTTTTCTCAAGTCTTCTTTTTTAGCAGGCGCTTTCGCCACAACTGAAACATATCAAAGTAATTTTTTTTTTGCAAAAAAATAACCGACTTCCAAAAAAACTAAAAAAAAAAGTAGAAAATTACTTTCGGAAGTCGGTGGCTATTGTTTGTGTCATTGACTTTTTTGCCACCGACTTCCGAGAGTAAAGTTATTTTCCACGTTTTTTTGGTGTAATTTTGGAAGTCGGTTATTTTTTTCCAAAAAAGTTTTTATTTTACCCTTTTTAGTTATCCGAGTCACACACAAATCCTTGTCAAGTATCAATTTCCCAATTTCTTTTACCTGGAATATTGTTTCCAGCTATGTTGATTTAAAAACCAAACTACTGAACCAATTTCGATGAAATTTCTATGGGATCAATCGGGAAGTATATATATCCTTTCAGATAAAAGAAGAACTTTTCAAATCGGTTCATAAATGACGAAGATATGAGGTAACAAATACAAAAAAAAAACAACGGAATTGAGAACCTCGCCCTTTTTTTGAAGTCGCTAGTCGGTTAAAAATAAAGCATTCTAAACGCGGCTAACGCATGTTTCTTTATTACTGGATACCTAATAACACCTGTAATCTCCTAAGGTTAGGCAGAGGTGTACCTAATAGTTCACCCACATTTCGCCAGTTATGTTTAAGTCCCATGGAATAGGGGCTGGGCCTATTGTCATCAACCGGGACTACTTCTACTGATATACTACTGGATGCTTACTGCTATGGGCTTTCGACTTTTTAAATTTCTTCTTTTTTCCCTTGTCACCTTCCCCCTTATCAGCTTTATCTTCTTCAGCAACGTCTTGAGGCTTATCTCCTTCTCTTTTTTCAAAGCTCTTTTTTCTTTTTTCTTCAGGCCCTTGTTCTTTCTTTTTATCAGCAACATTTTTTGAAGTTTTAGCTTTTGACGCCCTTGAACTCTTTGTACTTAAATTATCGTTCTGGTCGTCTTCTGGCCATGCACTTTCTACTTTGATGTACTTCTTATCGTACAGTTTATGGTACACTGGACATGGATGAGGCTTAATATGCTCTGGCTGATATCGCATGTCGTCTCCGAGACACTCGTAGCCTCCACAAACCGCACAGTAAGTAGTCTTTTTTGTAACTCTAAATGTGCATACACAGTCGCAGAAGCATGGGTCAAGATCTCCTTCGTGTTCTTTGCATACTTTTTTCCTTGACGCCCCATCAATGATAAACTCTTTAACCTTTGAGGCTGTGTCACACGACTTTACGCAACACAGATTGTGGATTTCGTCGAGTCGTATTTCTACGTTACTGTCCGCAGGACTGGGAGGTAAATCGAGACGAGTGGGACAAACTGGTATAACACACTTATCATTAACATTATCAATGTCGAAATTACACGCGAATGGAGAGCATGGCATCGGGTCCGGATCCATTCCAGTGGGGCATTCTGGATGACAAACTTTGGACTTAGTATCAGATTTTCCATAGGACCCGGGGCTAGATTTACTGTTTCCAGAAGTTTTTGAATCGGACCCGGGGCCTGATGACGTTGGAGATTTATTTTCGAAATTATATTCCACTGTGAAATAATATACAGTATACACTTTCTGTTCGGGTTTTTTATAAGGGCACCCTAATCCTTCACAGATACTCTCTCCGCTCGATGTTGCATTCTCACAGTCTTTACTACAAACAGATTCACATGACTCTCTCTTGGTCAGTGAAGCTTTCATCTTTTCTATGCAAGCGCATTGGGTAGACAAACCTTCGCGCGTTGCCCCGTGAGAGAATACGCCTTCATGCCGCAAAAAGTCTTGAATTGTAGCAGCCAATGTACAATCTTTGCTTCCACACGGCCCTATAAGATCATCGATTATAAATTCTTTTCGGTCTTCTTCTACAAGGTTTTCTATGTAAGCCCTAATATCTCTCGCAATTTTACATTCTGGTTTACCACATGGCCCTCGGATATTAGCAATGTCGAAAGTAGCGGCACTGGTTCCTTTGGGCTTTTTGCCAGTATCGATACAAATTGGGCACGGGTCCTTTACTGCTTCACTCTTAAATCGTTCAGCGAATGAACCCTTGGGCCATGATGTCTCCCGACAGTAACAAAGTCTATCAATATCGGTAGCTTTTACTCTCGGACTTATTGTTGGCCGTGGTGTTAACATCCTCAAATTATCATTACAGGACACAATGATCTTTCTTACGTAGTCAATAATAAAATCGATGTCCGGACAAGTCTCAGGTGATTTGTAAATCGATTCAGGAGGTTTATCCGCATGACCCATACAACAATAATCATTTTCATTAAAGAAGGCCAGATTTGCTGCAGGGGCATTTTTATAGTCTGCAAAAGCAATTTTAGTGGGCTTTGGCCTATCGACAATAAATTGGTTTTCTATCTTTTTACAATTTTCCTCAAAATCTTCATCCGTCGACTTCAAAGTACACATATAAGACGTCGTTTTGGAATTAATTCCAGTGTAGAGAAACTTTCTGATAGAAGGATCCTCTGAAAGCGTTCGAAATGACGTCGTAAGCTTGTCGCTCAAGAATGTCAGTTTTACTTGAATTGCTATTTTCGCTAACACTTTCCCTTTGCCTTCTTCAAATATATTATACTCATCTTTTAAGGTCACGGGAGGAGGTTCTTCACAGTTAACTATCTGTGTTAAATAGTTCAAGAATATCGGGTCCCAAGGTATGGTATTTGTGCCAATAAAGACTAATTTATCTTCCTTGCTCCATAAGGACAGTTCCAAAGGGCAGTTCTTCATATTTTGTATTAATACCTCTGCGCTACTTGAAAATAACACAGACTGGCCGGATTGTATCAATGGTTCTGGTGGCGGTTCTACTACTTTACCCTTTTTTCCTTTTTTGCCCTTTTTTTTAGGTTTTGGCTTCTTTTTCTTTTTGCCTTTTTTTCCCACTGGTTCTGGTGGTAAAGGGAGCGGTTCTGGCATAATTATATGCATTTGTTTCGGATCTTTAAGTTCCAGTGAAAATACGTCTGCGAAATCAGATTTTATAACTAAGCCTCGAGTGTCTTCCACATGCACACCCTGTACTTTTTCAACCACCACCTCAAATAGGAACATTGCAGTTCTAACCATCGGCATCGACATTTTTTTAGTTTATTTTTGTGCTTTATAAATTTTATTCTAAAACGTGCAATGTAAATTACATTATAGTATAAACAATTAATTTAATAGAAAAACTTCTTATTTTTTATTATTTATACTGTCAAACGAATATAATTGTTTACATAATTTGATGACATTTTTATGATAAGTTTTTGCTATAAACTTCAGCCAGATATAATAAATAATTATTACAATTACGACCTCCACGCAGGATATTTTCTTAGTGACATGAAAAACAGTTTGTTACATACTTTAACCTAGGCTTGGCTAGACTAATAACTAACTTAAACGATAGCTGATTGAGGATGTGAGGCTGCTAGACTATCGATTATCATCATTTTCCCGCCTTTATCCCCATTTATTCGGGATTACTCTTCATCTCATGGCTAGACTATCGGGCCGTAGCTAGGGGGGGTGGGGGAATTGTGGGGCAATGGCCTACCTCAAAAAAACCATCAACTAAGACTGATAATTATGCTAAGTAAACTGTTCAAAGATGATATAAACTCTTTACTTCTTCCGTCTATAAGAAACATTTTATTTTTATTCATAGTTGTCAGTTTATCATTGACAAGTTATGTGTCATATAATCTGTCGCATTTTAAGCATAATAAAACCTTGTATTATTTAAAGGTTTTGTCTGTTATTTCAATTTATTATGCTTACAAAATCATGGAAAAATATCTAAGGTCGAAAAGGTTTGATACCGACCCATCGGATACTACCGCATCCAAATCATGGGATCATTGGCGTAAAACATTTGAATACTTCTTATCAAGTCAGAAGAAGGCGACCGCTCTTTCGTCATCAGCGGAAGACGCACAGTCGACTAAAGATCAATGGGACGAAGTCAAGTATCAACTTTTGGTAAACCATATCTCTCCTAACGTAGGTACCTACATTTATATGCTTACGTAAGTGAAACTCATAAGTATGATGAAGCGATTATTATACTACAGAAGCTGTTTGTAAAACTCAAAAATATTATATCTGCAGGACACATGCTTGCATCGCGAAAACAACGTTCCGATGAAACTATAGATACCTATTTACAAGCTTTAAAACAACTATCTAAAGAACAGTATTTCTTCAGTGAAGCCACAGGGCTTCACTATCGTCGACGCTGAAACAAACATAAACGACTGTATACGTGATGCCTTCGTATCAGGTATCTTATCGAATAAAAATAGACAACGGCTTTTAGAAAATCTTACTTTAACACTCGATCAAGCTTACAATGAAGCAATTTCCTTAGAAACAGCCGAGGCCCGTTCCAATAGTTTCAATAACCTGCCAGTGAACGCAGCTCAAAAGGAAACGGCTCCGGTTGCTTCCAATTTCTCCATTCAACAAGTTGAGCAAAACGAAAGTTTCTGTGCCGCTAATCGTCGAAGAAAATGCTTTTTCTGCGGAGGGCAAGTACATCTTCAGAGAAACTGTCCTGCGTTTGATGGAGTCTGTCAAATTTGAAACAAAAAGGGACATTTTGCTTCAGTTTTTATAAGCTCATCCAGAATAGCAAATTCAGTTACAACAGACAAGGATTTTTCAGCATGTAGGTATTGTTATGGCAGGATCACCTTCGTCCCTAAGAAAAGCTACTGTACCTTTTTTTTAATGGCATCTCGTAGTTCAAACTAGGAGGTTGTCGTCTGCTTAACCGGTCTATAACTACTACTTTACCTGCAACGGCTACTGTACCTGCGTACATCAAAGATATAAATAAGAACAGAAGCGCTCTTAGACACAGGAAGTTCCGTTTGTTTATCAATGACAGCTTATCCAAACTTATAACAAAGCCTAGCTATCAAACAATTTCAATGGCCTCACTTAGTCTTAACCTCACTTAACATTTCCCAATTCACCAAGGTTTTTTCACAATTATTTACTCCCAGTCTCTTAAATAGGGCTTGGTTTAGGAGCGGAAGTGTATAAGTTAACAGAGAAATGTATAGAAAATTGGAAATGCAAGGTAACCACTTTAGACGGCTTAGTTTCAAGGCTGATTGCGATTGACAGTTTCGGGTAGCTTGATGTGCTGGCGTCTGTACTATAAAGTATAAAACCCAAGTCACATCTAAGTATAAAATTGAATTAATGATAGGATCTTACTCGCCAGTGGCGCCGACTGGTGAGCTCAAAAATGATAGCCCTCATTAGGTACATACTCATACTCACTCACAAATGAAGTGTGACAAAAATCCATTGACCAGATCAAATCAACTAAAATTTTTACTTGTGCCCTAACTTTAACCACTTCTCCCCATTGTCGCTCTAGCAAGGGCCCTGCCGTGACACGGATTAACACATGGGATTACAATAATGTAATGAACGCACTTTTTTATCAGCTGATTTCCTGCTGTCAAGTCTGTCAATTTCAGATTTGACAAGGCTGTCTCAGCGTTTTTTTGACATACGAAAAATCCCTGTGTATTACGAAATCATAGTAGAAATATAATTATAACATATTCCAATAAGTTTTCCGTGGCGCAATCGACTTTACGGCGGCCCATGATGTTGACCCATATATCATTTATAGAATACAATAGATGACTTCAACATATTTCCACCGAAACTGATTATATTGGTAAGTGTTGTTTGAAATCCACGTATTTTGTTCTAAATTAAATATAGACAACTTATCTCGCAGTGTTTTGAGTGACGCATGTCTGATAAAATAAAGTTTTACTGTTATTACATCATAGTTGGTGATTTTTTGCGATTCAATTCACACGTGACTAAGAAATGCCACCACAACAAAAGGTACCGAGTGAATATCCTAATCTTCCGCTTTTATGAATTAAAATCACTCGTTACTAATAATATAAACAGTTTTATGTCTTGGGACTAAAAGATAACTATCATATAGGTACTCTATGATATAAAAAATAAAATAAACTAAATCTGTATTTATGTGGTGAACAAATTCAAAATCTATTTTTGTGAAGCTCTTAGAGTGTGATTGTGCTTTGTTAAATTATATTTGGCTACCTGTCTACCCTGTGTGTCATATTGAACAAGGTGTGTTTATTAAGTACCTATACCATTTTGTAAATACCATAATTACTTTTTTGTTTTTTTTTTTTGTAAATGTTTATACTCTTAAAAAGTGTGATCAAATACTTAGTTGAAATGATTAAGTACAAGAATAGAATCTAAGTGCAATAATGCAAAATTTGTTTGAACTTTTCTAAAAAGTAGTAAGTAGTCTTAAGATAATGTTAAAATTATTGCTGTCAATAACCTTGGCATGACCAAATTGAATTATAAAAATTCAAATTTGTTTTTTTGTTCTTTCCATTGTAATTGCTCTTTTATGTTGAAAAAAAAAATACTCTATTAACCCTTCCGGAATGTAGGCATGATGTTACATTAAGCAATCTGCTTGAAATGAAAACATAAATCAACAAAACATTTTGATTGATTCATCAAATAACTATGACACTCTCTGAAGCAATGTTTTAAGTGATGAGTGAGATATCAATAGGAAAATCACTAAGCTATAGAAACAAGAGCCAATGTCAAATGACTATGTTTTAGATGTGTCGTAATCATAGATTGGAAGAGTATATTTGCCTAAACTTCAAGGAAATAAGTAGCATTTGGATAATACCACCCTCTAAAATTAAACTGCTTTATTTTGAAACTTAAAAATCATTCCGATATTTTATCTGGAGGTATTATCCACATTTTACTTATATTGCCTAAACTTCAATGAAGTATAGATGAAGTTTAAATATACCCTACCTATTCCGATCTCTGGTCATTATTATACTTTCCTTTTTGCTTAGTTTTATATTGTTTTGAATGCTAATACTTGTGAAAAAAAATTGCATGGTGGTTCTCTTTAAAAATATTAATATTGTTTTAAAAAGAATATTATTTGAAGAGTTATATCTGGGCATACATTACAGTAGTTTTACCCAAAATTGTGCGCTGAAAAAAAACCGTACTTTCCGTAGTACTATGGACTTCATGGTGGGAGGTTTGGCGGGTGTGGGTGCTGGGTTCTTCAGCAACCCATTCGACGTTGTCAAGACCCGCATGCAGTTGCAAGGGGAGCTCAGGGCTCGGGGACAGCACGCTGTCCACTATAAAAACGTGCCCCATGCGGTGGTGAACATTGTGAAACATGATGGAGTTGCCGCGTTGCAGAAGGGACTTGCGCCTGCGTTGTGGTTCCAACTTGTTGTAAACGGGGTAAGGTAAGCTGTTTTTGGTTTTGGTAATTTGTATGTTTTTATGTTGGGTTTGGTTGAATTTGACCTGTAGGTTCCTATTGAAAATCCCTAGAGCATGATCATATTTTGTAACAAAGCTTGCTTTTGTTTTTAATTTGTTTGTTTTGCATTGGTGTATAAATATTCTAGTACATATTTACATAAACAATATGTGTAAGAGTAGTAGTAAGAGACAGATGCTGTTTTTTAAAAGATGTAAAACTAAAAACCATATTACTGTGAGGCTACAAAAAATTTTATAGATCCACAGCATCAAGAATATCTATGAAAATATCATTACATAACATAATTCTCAAAATTTTCACTTATGTGTAATTTCATTGTAGGTTAGGCATCTACCAGCATGCCGATGACTATGGCCTCCTGCGAGACAAGGACAACCAAACTAAATTCACGAACAGTCTTTTCTTCGGTTGCATATCAGGGATGTGTGGAGGTCTGTGCGGGAGTCCGCTTCAGCTTGTAAAGACCCAGCTTATGTCATACTCCTCACAGAAGATAGCTGTGGGAACCCAGCACGCTCATCCAGGCATGATAGATGCAATGCAGAAGATTTACACCAAAAATGGTATTTTAGGATTGTGGAGAGGTGCTCATGGAATGATGATGAGGAACTCCATTGGATCTGCGGCGCAAATAGCTTCTTTTGCTGTGTAAGTTGTTTTTTTTTTGTATCAAAAGACCAAAAAAAAATTATATATTGGTGGATCTGTGCGTGTAAGAAAACCCTGAGATGCTTATTTGTGGTAGTGTTAACATTTTTCCTTTTTTTGGGATGTAATACTGGTCTCCCAATAATTATGTGTCCAAGGTCAGATGGCACTCCCTGAGTAGAATTTCAGTATCAACCTGGATAAAACGATTTTATTGCTTATTGGATATTATAAATTGAGTATGTCACTCGTTCCAAGTTGATGGCAACCAAAGGACCTCTTCCAAAAATACCGGTGTTTCAAAAATATCCCTGAAAAAAGTTAAAAGTAGCATAGTTAAAAAAAAAACAACGATAAGAAAGAAATACGTAGTATGTTGCAAGAGTCAGCTGATGAAACTGATGCTGTTTTAGTAGCCCATAATTTATCATCTCGACCTATTGCTGTGTCACCGCTAGACAACGCCTCCTTGTGCGTCAGAGAGTCGGAGATAGCCGCGTTACGTTACTGATTCAAAAATATTGGATAAGAACTGAAGGCTTACGGTAATTTCTTCTTTTCGTGTCGTAGATTAGCTCAGGTTTTTCGAATATGTAAGGCCTAAAATGGTTGCTTTAGCAGAATCATAATAGGATGAATTACATTAGGATATGAATTACATTAGGATATGAATTACATTAGAATATGAATTACATTAGGATATGAATTACATTAGGATATGAATTACATTAGGATATGAATTACATTAGGATATGAATTACGTTAGGATATGAATTACGTTAGAACTCGTATAATGGTCGCAAACGCAGTTAATATTATGTGTGATTGATTGGCTTCCTGGCCATAAAGTGGTTATTATCTCATTCTAGAATCCTATCACGTTAGTGAAGTTACTTTAAACAATTTAATTAGACCTTGTGTAGGTACTGATGCTGCTTTGCACGCGCCACATTAGCGATAACTTAGCAACAAGACCGGGTATTAACAGCTTACAGCTTAGATATGTTACACTGACCTCTGTTATCAAACCATAGACCTATAATAAACATCAGTGGTATATGTAATACACACATTCACCAATACCGGGGTAGGCAGGTCAATAGTCCACAAATAATGCCTTAGCAACTGGAAACATGTCAAAATCTCTATTTCTATGTGTCTTCTCGTAGTTAAAATCTTTTTAACCGACTTCAAAAAAAGGAGGAGGTTCTCAATTCGGTTGTATTTTTTTTGTGTTTGTTACCTCATATCTTCATCATTTATGAACAGATTTGAAAAGTTTCTTTTATCTGAAAGGATCATACTTCCCGATTGGTCCCATAGAAATTATCAAAATTATTATCTATAATTATTATCAAATTATCACAATCGGTTCAGTAGTTTGGTAAAAATATGTTATCCAAGTAAAAGAAATTGCTAAATTGATACTTGAGTTTTGTGCTTCTGCTTTGTGTGTGGTACGATATCTAAAAAGTGTAAAATATTTTTTTTTCAAAAAAATAACCGACTTCTAAAAAAAAATGGAAATTAACTTTACTTTCGGAAGTCGGTGACAAAAAAGTCAATGAAACAAACAATAGTCACCGACTTCCGAAAGTGTTTTCCATTTTTTTTGTGTTTTTTTTTGGAAGTCGGTTATTTTTTGTGTTCATCAACACGTTTTTATGTGAACGTCTTGTCAGTGGGAACACGGTTAGGTATAAGTCCAATTCTGAATATGTACTGATAAATCACTTTAGCTGCTACGTTGGTCTAGTGGTTCGATTCCCGGGTCGAGCAAAGTGTAGTGGGTTTTTCCATCAGGAATTTCTCAGTACCAGCCGCGGAGTCTGGATTTGTGCCCGGTTGATGGCAATAGGCTTGCCCCCTATTACATAACTGGGGAAATGTGGGTGTACCATTAGGTACACGTACACTTCTGCTTAACCCTTCGGAGATTATAGGCGTGATGTTATGTTAAATCCCTTTTGCAAACATCTCTATCACTTAGCAGGCCACCTACTATGGAATGAAATCTCAGCAATTGTTTTTTCAGCAAAAATAACACTGACCAACCATTCCTAGGTTATTTTGAAAATCTGATAGCAGAATAAATAGAAACCCATTCAGGACTGGTGCTCCAACTCGTAGAGCCTCTTATAACCAACTGGTTTAATTTTTTTCAGGTGTAAGGAGTGGATGGACAACAACGACGTTTTCCAACAGTCCAAGTACTTGTCTGCGTTCATAGCGAGCAACATTGGAGCGCTGGTGAAGACTGTATTCCTGAACCCCATGGATGTCATCATGACTAGACTTTATAACCAAGGTAAATGGGTGCATTTTACTATAAGCTTCCGCGTTAAGTGCCTTTCTTAACAGATCATTTCTTGGCTAAAATTCTCGATGAGGAAATAAATATGGCTATACACTTCCTTTCACAGAGAGTCCAGTGTCCCAGCCGTAGGCACTTTATGGGCTTATTTTGTACTATATGACCATGTGAATATGTCTTAGCAACTGGAGTGAAGTAAGCCTTATATCATAAGCGCTTGAACGACCCCCGAATAAAATATGTGTCGTCAGGAAATACCGATCTGCACACGACAATTGAGACATTTTTTTGCATTACGAACGAACAAATAACTCTTAAAGAAGAATAAAATGTTTGTATTTTTTTATTGAGAAAAATCTATTGTCTTGATTTTGAAAAAATCATCACAATACAAATAACACACATAACGAAGTCTAACCAAAAATATTTGTTTCAGCTGTTGACGCAAACGGTAAAGGTATTATGTACGCTGGCATTGGCGACTGCGCCAGAAAAATCGTCAAGGCGGAAGGCATGTTAGCCTTTTGCAAAGGCATGGGCCCTTCCTACTTGCGACAAGCACCCCACACTGTTCTACTATTAGTCTTCTGGGATATGCTTAAAGATCTGCAAAAAAGTATTGAATTGCACACGTAGTTTTATTATAATATAATAGGTAAAATGCCTTGCGAAAAGGCGTGTGCCTCGATTTGAGGCGTGTAATAGAAAAGTGTGATTTATCTTTATTCTGATTTAAGACCGTCTTTACTTTGTATTCGACGTATTTTTTTTCTTTACTTTTATTAAGTTTTTAGGTAAGTAGATAATTTATTTAAAATGGATTTTTTTTATACTATTCTAGTGCTATCACTATAAAATGTTACATAAACGATATTAACTAAATGTTATACAAATAAATATCACGAATGCAGTAAATCAAGATGATAACGCGAGAAACACGTTTGATAAAATATTGATATTGTATTCAGAAAAAGTTGTTAGTGAGCCTAGTGTA
This sequence comes from Standfussiana lucernea, assembly GCA_964057025.1. NCBI lineage: Eukaryota > Metazoa > Arthropoda > Insecta > Lepidoptera > Noctuidae > Standfussiana > Standfussiana lucernea. The sequence continues at coordinate 15,411,771 of OZ059791.1, read as the reverse complement.
CGTCAGTTGCCTTGTGGCCTTGAGTTGAGGATATATTTGACTTTGTTAACATTTTATAATTTATTATCACTAGTGACATTATCTAAGTGGAATGTAGGTATGTATTTACTTAATACATGTATATAAACTTCCGCTTCAATCTAGTACAGTCTTATCAGAAAAGTCTTCCAGTCTTACCTTGGAAAAATGTTTTACTAAAATAAATGATATTTTAATGGCGCAAGGGTATAAATAGAGGCAACTATTTATACCCTTATACCTTGTTAAGGACATCGACGTCAAACTGTTACCATGAGTTCATAACATAAGAACATCACGCCTGAAATCGCCGAAGGGCTGAGCAGAGATGTAGTTCTGTTTAAGTACCATGAATTCAGTAGCTGGAAAAACTGATTTATTTTTAATAACAGACAAAAAAATCTAGACCATGGTCTGAATTCATGGGGACAGTTTGCACGACAATATACCTTACACCAAGTATACTAGTACGCAGTCAATATTACTAATTTTAAGTTGAAAATTCTGTTGTTACATATAAGTTTTAAGTTCATCTTAGTACCTGATCATTTATCATTATTAATAAACCCCAAACCCTGTGTCTATCTCAGTATTATTGCAAACGAATACCTTATTCTAAGCATTTTAATTTAATTAATTAGTATTTCTTTTAAATAATAGCATTTAACTGAAGTGAAATTGAAATAAAAATACAGTGCTGCATGGTTATTGTGACTCGTGGCAATGTCTTAAAGAATCATTCAGCGCTGTATTTTAATCTAATTAAAGTACCATTTTCTGTGTTGTCCTCAATTCAATTAGTGGATATTATTTTATACGGGAACCCTTACATTAAATGAAATCTTAGCCAAAACAATGTGACTAATAATTTTGTTATTATAATTTTAGCCAAACCATATTTTTTGTCTAGTTTTTTAGTTAGTTCATTGGTAGTCATTAGTTAAATTGTTATTTTTACAAAACATTGTTGTTTATATTTAAAATTCACTGAATAGCTTGCGACTCTCAAGTTGAGAGTGTGAGCTACTACCTCTATGGAACCAAAGACCATGAATTCTATTTCAGATTCATTTATTATTTGCTTGAAATATGGTATTTTATAGATTTTATAATATACAATAGTTCTTCATATTCCACCTACTAAATTCGGCATGCAAATTTTTGACAATAATTCAAAATCGGATAAAAAGTATAGGTACGTTTTTCTCTTGGAAAAATCACCTGTTACTAAAATATCCTGTACAATGTAATCTCCTTTGTAAAACAAATCTCAGTGCCTTTAAAAAAAAAAGTTTTTTTTTTTTGTATAAATAAATAGTAGAAAAATGTACAATGATGTTGAATAGTGCTATTGAAAGTTGAGCTTTATGAAAGTAGCAATAAATTTTTAAATTGATTGCGGTGTTTCATTTCCTGCTTGTTGTACACGTTCGCCAATGGAATTTTTTGAGAGGTATTACAGTCATTAAATATTCAGTACATCATTCTAAACCTAGACATCATCATCAAAACTTGGAAATTTTTCAACGGTTATTTAAAAAAAAGCTTAAAATAGCTCAATAGTTTAATTTTGTTTTTATGCATCACAGCTTTACAAACTTAACCTCTTTATAGATTTCTTCGCTGCAGCCTGATACGGAATCATGTTTAAGTTTGTTTTGTCAAAGTTATGTTTAGGTAAATTTTTTCCTGCATACATTTATGTACCTAACTGTAAAAGCCCGCATATTGGTACCTAACTCTTGGGATTTTCCAACATGAGTTGGTAAATGTAGGGTTTTTATAAAGAAGAGACTTCTGCCTTTACAGGTTGTTTTGGCTTTTACGGGTCATGCTAGATTCTACCAATGACAGTTGGTAAATACCTATCTTTCGTAAAAGTTATAATTCTAGAGACAAACCTATAAAAATGTCTGATCTTTCACAGAATTAAACACAACATGACGAAACCAAAAGAGCCGCGAATTAAAAAACATGGGTTCGATCGTGACGTAACCGACTTGCTGACGGGTGGTGTATCAGCGATGTTTGCATCCATCTTCACAAACCCTATAGAAGTCGTGAAGGTCAGACTCCAATTGCAAGGGGAGTTAAAGGCGCGGGGGGAACACGCTATCTTCTATAAGAACGTACCCCATGGCCTCTATGTTGTGGGCAAGAACGAAGGACTACGAGCCCTACAGAGTGGACTGAGCGCTATGCTTGGGTTCCAGTTTTTTTTGAATATTTTTAGGTAAGATTAAAAATATTTTAACTGAAGTATTATTTTGTCTAAAGGACAATGTGGATTGCTTTAAAAAAAAACACTACATTTATATTAAAGAAGAGCTGTCATACAACACCCTTCATAATTTTGGGTCCAAAACCCAGCACGGCTAAAATAGGTATCCGATTTCAGTAACGCAATGTAAGTAATTATCTTATTTTATTAATTTCCAGATTAGGCTCCTTCAGAATAGCCGAAAGAAGAGGTATTCTAAAAGATTCAACAGGCACTACATCGTTGCTAAGGGGCGCAGGGGTTGCGGGTGTCGGCGGAGCCTTGGGCTCCATAGCCGGGACTCCGTTCTACCTGGTGAAGGTCAGGCTGCAGTCCCAAGCCGCCAAGGCTATAGCTGTGGGACACCAGCATAAATGCAAAGGCACCATGAGCGCACTCATTGATATATTTAGGCAGGAAGGTGTTAAAGGTACGATATTGATGAACAGTAGTAAAAATACGGGAACATCACAAAATGCAGGGAAGCCTTTGCTTAAGAGTGGGACATAATAACAATAAGTAAAACTTTTTTGCAAAAAAATAACCGCCTTCCAAAAAAAAACAAAAAAAAAATGGAAATTAGCTTTACTTTCGGAAGTCGGTGAGTATTGTTTGTTTCATTGACTTTTTTGCCACCGACTTCCGTAAGTAAAGTTATTTTCCAGTTTTTTTTTGTTTTTTTGGAAGTCGGTTATTTTTTGCAAAAAAAAAAATTATCCTTTTTGTTATCGTATCATACACAAATCCTTGTCATGTATCAATTTCGCAATTTCTTTTACTTGGATGACATATTTTTTCCAGATATTTTGATTTAAAAACCAAACTACTGAACCGATTTTGATGAATTTTCTATGGGACCAATCGGGATCTTCTTCTGTTATTCTTTCAGATAACAGTTTTTCAAATCGGTTCATAAATGACGAAGAAATGAGGTGACAAAAAAAATACAACCAAATCGAGAACCTTCTACTTTTTTTCAAGTCAGTTAAAAATACGGTTTAGGCATCACACCGTTTTGACTATGAAGGCCACTCGTCACACTTTTGAAATTAACCATACAAATAAAATTCGCTGAGTTTATAGACTTTATATGGTGACTCTACAATGCCAAATACCAAAAATTTCAATCAAAATCAAATGATTCAATTGATCGTCACACCAATTTGAGTCATATTCGATCTGATTCGAACCTGACACACTTCTGATCACTTCACTGGTCTCTTCCAGGTCTGTTCCGAGGCGTGGGTCCTCAGATCCCGCGCGGAATGGCAGGCAGCGCCTCCCAGATCCTAAGCTTCACTTACGCTAAAGACTGGCTGCGTGAAAACGGCTGGTTCACTGGATACCCGCTGCTGCTGTCGTTCTTCGGCGCCAACCTCGGAGGAATCGTCATGACGCTGTGCTTGAACCCCTTCGATGTTATCGCGACTAGGCTGTGCAATCAACGTAAGTTGACTTAAACATAAGTACAAAGAATTCTGATCAATATTCATAAACGAGTATTGCCATTCCTTGTTTAGAAAAACAATAGATGGGTTCGGTAAGAGCCCACTTTGAGTATGAAAATATCATGTCTCACCTATAATCTCCCAAAGGATAAGGCAGAGCTACACAAGCTACACAACAGTCATGTTAAAGTCCTTTCCATCAACCGTGCAATACTAGGTTTCGGGCTGTTGCTAAAAAATTTCTTATGGAAAAAACAATAAAACTTAGCGCAACCTGGAAATTGAACCCTGGTCCTCATGCTCTGTAGTAGCGCTTGCGACTTGAGACCACTTAACCAACCAGGTAGGCTAAAACGACTGTCATTTTCTGTAGCAAACATTATTCTGTTTACCAAGACACTACAATCTGACAATAAACTAATTAAATTATTTATATTTTAGCTGTCGACGCCCAAAACAAAGGGAAACTCTACAAAGGCATGACAGACTGCGGTTTAAAAATGATCCGGCTCGAAGGACCGCTATCCTTATACAAAGGCGTAGGAGCCAACTACTTAAGGCTAGGTCCTCATACGGTGCTCCTACTTGTTTGTTGGGACAAACTAAAGGAAATAGAGGACTACCTACGTAGCTGACCCCCTTAAATCAAAATCTTTGGGTTTAAATGGAATTAGGAACAGCACAGAAATAGTCTTGCTTACTAAAATTGTTGCAATACGAGTGCACGACGATTATTGTAATTTAAACCTAATTTCCAAGTTATACGATTTCTTACGTCTTGGATTGATTTTATTATATCGACGTCGTAGATTTTTTAAGCGTAACTTTTTTAAATAATGCTTTTGTTCACTCATGTTTTTTTTTAATATTTTAATGTTTGTTATGCCACTACTGCTTCGGGTTGTAGTGACTAATTTATAAGTCTTTGATTTTTTTACCAGACTGTCTATGGTTTTATTACGTCACTTCAGTGCCTCACGCGAAGATATAGAATTAGTTTCTTATGACGGTAGCTATTGTAAAAAGTTTATCTATGTATTGATGGCACTAAATCATTCCACTATTTTCCACTACCTTATATTTTCTTGTGAGATTATTACCCTAAAAATAAACCTTTGTGTTATGGGATCATTACAATTTTTGAAGTTGTATAAGAAGAGTCATAAAGTTCCGAGTTTACTTAATTTTAAATATGTATGAATATTAGAAGTCATAGTAAGTATATTTTGTTATCATGATGGTGCAATAAAATCTATTCAAATGTTACTAAATGCTGTTGTTTTTTTTTTGTAATCTGCCTACCGGATGCAGCTGAATACCAAATACTAAGCTCCAAAACCCAATAACTGGGTAACACGATACCCCCTGGTAAGACTGGTTGTCAGTTGCATCTGAGTTCACGTAACGACATTCAAAGATCAATGTAAATACATACAGTGTGAAAGGGATACGCTAAAACGGTTACCACGTATTTACATGGAAATTTTTCGTCGGTTAATGAAAAAACTGCTTTTTCCTACGAACCTGCAATACCTACACGGTCAAAATGTATGGAATTCCATATTTTTTTTTTATAAATTACGAATGAAAATTTTCGAATATAATGAAGTCCCTGCCATCTAGTGAGGTTTCTTAAGACTTTTAGCTGCATAACTTTTTGGAGACAGAACTCAAAGCCTTCGTCGAAAAGCCGACAATCGGCGGGAAACAACGAGTGCGTTGCACAGCACGTAGCGTGCGCGCAGTTATGAGGAACAGAAGTATGGAAAATGTTGCATTGCATGTTGTGTTGCAAATGATGACTGTTAATCTACATGCGGCTTTGCCATATCATACCAACACGCGGACATGTGTGTAGAAGAAGAAAAAACACAAATAAATGGTACTTCAATGTTTATTGTAAAAATGCACGATAAAATATGTTCTACTCATACAATTGGAGCTTACATTCCCTCAAACATAATTATTTAAAACAAATTAATTCAAATAAAAAACAAAATAATTCTTATCTCTCTAATTACAATTAGTTATAAATTATGCGCTAAAAGTGATGTTCTGTTAAAAATTGTAAAAATATTCGAAGACACGAGTGTTGATGGACGTAATATGGAAGTATTTAGTACACTACAAAAAACATTTGTGCGATATTGAAGACACATTGATACTTTATAAAAATGTTTGATTAAAAAACTGCCATACTAGAGTCAAACTAGCAAATTATAGGTTCCGTACCAATGTCAATAAAATCTTAGACTAGGTTAACGAAGCATGAATTTATCACAACAGTATGCTTTAATAAGCTAACCCAAGACTCATGGCAGTCGAGGGTATAAAACGTGCGAGCAGGACAAAATTTACTACGGGATTTTGTAATACAACACTATCTCGCTCCCACATTTTTTAATTCATAACCGCGCCTGCCACGAAAATTGAAGTATGGTAGATAAATAACCTAGCATGCTAAACGTCTAAATTTGATATACGGATGGAAGATCTGTTATATTAATTTCTAATCTTACGAAGTTGGTACGGAACCATTTATTGTTAATACGTATTTTGTACTTTAAAACGTCTTAAAGACGGACACCGTTCCGAAGCTTGAGTACCGAGCTTGAGTATCACGTCTCTAAAGGGGCAGGCAGAGATGTATACTCACATTTTACGAGTTATTTTTTGTTTCCCATATATTATCGGCGTTCTTATATTCATCATGACACACCCAGCCACTAATCATTCTGACTCCCGTCAGCTGAGAATTTATTTATGGAAAAAACAATGACAACTTTTCTGAACCGGAGTTGAAACTCATCATCTGCCTACCCAGTCTTACCGGATGCTTATCTGACCTCCACAACCTAGTAAGTACTGGGTAATACGATACCCCTTGGTATAAAGACTTGGTAATGTCAGACTTTTGGGTCACTGTCTACTTGTAACGACTGTCAAAGATCTACAAAATATGACAGCCGGGACCAACGGCTTAACGTGCTTTCGCAGGCACGGAGGAAACTCGGTATGTAATGGAGTTGAAACTCTGGACTTCATATTCCGGTACCCAGACTTCGGTCGGCATAAAACATGCAAGCACCAGACAGTATGGATCAGTGGATCTCTGAGATACTTGAAGTAAGAGGTAACTATTTCCTTCAAACTTATATCTAATTTGTTCTTAGTTTTTAGCTCTGGGCACACTGAGGTGAAACGTGTGCGGGTCACTCGACGAAATAGCACATTTCAGCTACGCGAATCTTGACGCAAGTTTGCACAAACTGTCCCAAAGACCGCGCACGGTCCGCTTCAATTTGACCAGAGCTTTATCATGTTGCATTTACATCGGCGAAGGCAGTGACATTACATCACGCCTGCAATCCCCCTAGGGTTCGGCAGAGCTGTACCTAACAGTACACCTACACTGCGCCAGTTATGTTTAAGTCCGATGTAATAGGGGCGAACCTATTGCCATCAACCGGGCACAAATCTAGACTCCGTGGCTGCTACTGAGAAATTGACGATGGAAAAACCCAATAACACTTTGCCCGACCCGGGCATCGAACCCAGGACTTCATGCTCAGCAGTCGCGCTTGCGACCACTCACAAATGTAAATGTAGCATCATTGACCAAAATACAAAAAACGCTGAAAGTTACCTAAAAGTCTTGGCATACTATCGAAAATAGTTAAAAAGTGCACTTAGAATATACATTTAATGTTACTAATAATATATAATTGATAATAATACCAATGCACCGAGCACACTTCAATCAATAGCACTTTGGCTCCCGCACGAGCGCGGGCGGTTAGTTTAATATATTATTCTTATATCTGATAAGACTTTGTCGCAAATCGTAGCGATTTGTCTGATTGATATGTTTATTGTGCCTACGCACGGTTATTATTACGTTTAAAATTATTAAACTTAACCAAAATATACAAGCTTAGGTTTTGTTTACACAAAACTTCTTTTAGCGGGTAATTGTGCTCATAAAAATACAAATACAACACATTTGTGTAAGCATAATTCGTCAAAATATAGGGAACAGTTGAACTTTTAATCTTTTCAGAATTTTTAGTTATTCATAATGGAGGTTTTAGGTAAACAAAAAATAAGTAGTAGTAACACTTTAAAAAAAAAAGTAACAAATTGGGACGTTTTAAGTTTTGTTCAGATAAATCGCTACGGTTTAATATACACATTGAGCTTTACGCATAAACTATTCCTTATCATACGAGTCCTAATAAAAAAAAAAAACAAAAATTCAAATAACAAAAAAATATATAAAAATCAAACCTATTGTGATTCTAGAGATTCCAACAAAATGGTGCATGAATTCGATTCTCCTTGTCGACTAGTATAAAAATATAATTGGATATTTGGCTAAATATAATATAAAACTGAGTTTAAAACTAAAGTTCCGTTTTCTTTTTAAGATCGGAACCAATAAAGAATAATAATTGTAATTTTGAAGAGATATTAGCGTCTCTTTTTTATTGGTTTACAAATATATTTGTAAAATAATAATAAAAATACGCTACCAAACAGATCTATTTTCAATTATCGATCAGCTAGTACAGTCATTTTGAGTTTCTCCCCTTATTATACAAACTCAAACTCAAAGCATTTATTACAATTACATTACAGGCACTTTTGAATGTCAAAACACAAAAATAAACTAAGCTACAGTCCCAGTCACAGGGTATAATAACTTGTGAAAGAACTGTAGTAGTAGTGTGTATTCAATAACTTGTTGTGTATTCATTTACCATCAAAATTTAATAGAAACAAATCGTCATTTTATTCTTTACCATTTTTCCTACATGGATACTGATCAGTTGCCTACAACGTACTTACTGTCATTTCTCTATATTCCCCACTAACAATATTAACAATTTGAGCTCATTCATCAGCTTGGTCGGCCATAGAAGTGAGAACATTGAATCAAAAAACCTTTTTAACAGGACACATACTGCCTTGTTAGACTTTAATGAGGACAAAATGTACAAACAACAGCAATATTTTATACATGACATGACGCCTGTAATCCGCGGAGGGTAACACAGACGAATCTATATAACACCCAAAAATCGCAATTTTAGTTCAAGTCGTATGTATAGAGGACGAGCTTATACTGAGAAACTCCTGATGAAAAACCCTAGTAACACTTTGTTCGACCTGGGAATCGTAAGCCAGGACATCGGACTCAACAGTAGGAGCTGCGACCACCAGACCATTATGTGGTATATTTTACACTTTTTAGATTATTTCAAGTTCAAGTTTTCACTTCCAAACCGACCAGTAAATCAAACAGCAGTCAACCTACATGTAAAGTGTAACAAACGTAACTTGTACAGTCGTCATACACTGGAGAGGTCGGGAGTGGAGAGAGGTCTCGACCTCAGACCACGGCTGCATATCTGGGTCACTTGCGTAGGTGTCTTGCCTCTCGTTTCTGGGAAGTAGAGTCTGTGGAAGAAAAATTTGGGAATTAAAGTTCTTTCATGGATAATAGACAGACTTGCATTAATATAAAAAAAAAAAACATCAGCCTATAATCCCCGGAGGCGAGCCTATTGCCATGAAGCCCAGACTCCGTGGCTGTTACTGAGAAATTCTTAATTGAAAAACCCAATAACACTTTTTCCCAGGCCAAACCAGTTCACTCGTTTATCACAAATAAAGTAATTACACTGCGACACACTAGATGTGCCGCTACCACGCTTAACCCGCTCGGCTCGCACGGTTGGCCACAATTCTAACCCAACATTTACCCATTCTTCTTTATCGTGTGGTTAGTGCCTAACCTGGTGTCAGAGTTTTTATGCCGCCCATGGGCCTCTGACTTGGCTTTTACATGCCGTCGAGAAATATCTCTCAGTCACGCTGGTTTCCTCACGATGTACCCATTTTATCATCGATTTTTTGCGATTATAACCCTAGCATAGTTTCTTTGGCCTGAAAACGGGTTTGGGCGATAATAAATACAATGCTTATTTCAAAAGTAGCCTACTTACTTTTGGAAGACAAAGAGTGCAGCAGTAACGACAGAGAAGACTAAGAAGGAGTAGGGCCCGATGGAGTCCCGCATGCTAGGGAAGGACATGCCCACGAGGAAGTTCCCGCCCCAGTTGGCCAGCGAGCCCCACGCCATGCCCGCGGGACGGGGACCCACCTCGAACATCTCTGTGGACCACACATTATTCATTCGTAAATAAAATGCATTTGTTTCAGGTAATAATGACACCCATATTACATAAAAACAAAACCAAATAAAAATACTCATAAACTAGCAATTAAATTAATACACGGGGTGGAAGGGACACCAACGCCAAAACCACATACTCAGTAGATCATTCTCAACCCCCCCATATAGAAATTTCGTCGATTATAAAAAAAACAGCTGTTCCATACATTTTGACAGTGTAGGTATTGCACTTTTGTAGGAAACAGCTGTTTTTTTTTTAATAACCGACGAAAAATTTCTGTGTGGGGGGGTTCAGAATGATGTACACTTCTGTTCAAACTTTATGGCGGATCGGAAGTTAGCTGCGAGTGACGGTCTGCGCATTATACAGTCAAGACGATGCGTCCTCTACACCCCGATGATACCTAAAATTGTATTCTGCGCAGCTTTAAGTTAGAGATGTTCCGAGCAGCAATAAAGTTTGAACCGTTATACTTGCGCTAACCGTCACTCGCAGCTAACTTCCGAGCCGCCACAAAGTTTGAACAGAACTATACTGAGTATGTGGTTTCCGTTTTCGCGTCGATGTCCCTTCCACCCCGTGTTAAGCTGTACCAGCATTGCGTAATCTTCGGGTAACAAGGTACAAGTTTCAATGCTTTATATATCTTTAACCGTCATAAGAGCCTGTTAAAATTCATACATTAGGTGTTATTTGGTCTCTATCGGTTCTCTAAAAAGGCAAATAAAAGCGACTATTGATCGTTGTCTGTTAACGGTCGGTCAACTGTCACTATATCATAAATCAACATATTTATCTCTGGAAATTGGTTTTAAGAAACACATTTTACATGTCACTTCATTTTATGTTTTAAAACTATACGGGGCCGGTGTTTCGTACCTGACTACTGAGAAGAAACAGCCGAAACAAACTCAGAGGTCTCTTTTAAAGTTCAGACATAGAACACATGAGGACCATGCAGATTAGTGTATAATAATTGAACTAGGGTTTAGTTGGAGAAATTTAATCCATAATACATTAATGTTTAGCTTTTATACTTATTTGTTTTTAGTCAAAAAGTTGCATGCTTTCCTACATGTAAAGCTATTGCAAGTGTCAAAACTCACCCGAGGCAATAAAGTAAGGTATCGGGCCGAGTCCGAACCCATAGACTAGAACATACGACAGCACCGCTATCATACACACGTAGGGCATCCATGACACCACGTCCTGGAAACAAACGAGAAAACGCATTTAAACGAAAAAGTAAATATTTGTCTCGCACAGGTTTAATTAACAATAAATTATAAAAAAGTTAACATGTACTTGAACGATACATCAGAAGAAATTTAAAATAAGACCAAAGTAAATTAAAAAATACTGAATAAAAAACTAGTGAAATCCATAGAACCGAGTCCCAACTCCCCGAATAAAAAAAATGGATAGTCTGTCGATTGTCTACTGAATGTCTGTCATATATATAAGTGGAGTTGGGGCTCTACATGGCCAATCCATAGCCATCCTTGAGGCTAACAATAAGAGCACAACTCTAATGACTACGATAACTGTTGATGTTTACGCTAACTTAAATGGAAAAACAATCAGCTTTTATCTCATGGAATATATTTATATTTTTGATAAGTACCTACTATTTGTGGGACCTTCAAGCAAAAACAATAGTAATCGGTTTTATAGTTGAATTGTCGTAATCATCATCTGCCGAGCCTTTTCCCAAATATGTTGGGGTCTGCTTTCAGTCTGACCGGATGCAGCTGAATATCAGTATTTTACATGGAGTGACTGCCTATCCGACCTCCACAACCCAGTTAAATACTGGGTAAACTGGTTGTAAGACTTTCGGGCCATTGACTACCTGTAACGGCTCCAAAGATCTACAAATGACGGCGGGCGGCCTAACTTTGAAGATCGACCGAGCGGCTGATATTATTTAGCCTCGACCTCCGCAGTTCACGTGCCGTAAGCTCACCATGAACCGCATGCAAGCCGCCAGCGCGGCCAGGATGAGCGCGGCGCTGCAGATGGACGCGAGCAGCAAGGGGCGGCGCCCGAAGCGCGGCAACATCTTCAGCATCAGCACCGCCGTGCACACGTTGATGAACCCGCAGCCTATCGTCGCGAACTGGGAGTTCTTCTCTGTTAGACCAGCTTGCTTGAAGATCGTTTGTGAGTAGTAGAATACCTGGAAATAAATAATGAATTCATTTAGATAAAAAAAAACCGTAATTTATTTAGTTATTGTGATTTCTGAGTTTTCTAGTACTGAAACCTCAGTTGGCCAAATAGTTTTTTGGTACATACATATAAGGAACAGGATGATTGGCATTTTTTGTTTTTGGTGGAATTTCTCAATTTTCTTGCTAACTTGTACACTTCCAAAAACTGTAGTGTCTCAAAAAGTTAAGACAATTTCTTGTCTCAAAATTCCACGCTGTATGTTTAATACGTAAACGTTTATAATTAAGATAAAGTAACAAAAAATCTATTTCTTCAATAAACTTATAAAAAACACAAGACGATATCAAATTCAAAAACTGTTAAACGGGCTTTAAAAATAAATCTAAATAAAACAAGCACCTAAACATAAAGGCATTCAAATAAATTTGAATTTGGCGGGCTACCCTGGCGCTGACAAACAACTTACAGCATTGATCCCGCTGGTCTGCTGCCCCGCTTGCATCGAGCAGGTGAGCAGCAGTGGCAGTCGCAGACGCTTATCCTTCAGCACTCGGAGCATGGACCACGTGTCTCCATTCACAGCCGACTCCCCGCAACGGACTTCCTCGCGGAGGAGTTCCACGTCGTCGGTGAGAAGGCTTGGGGATAGGCCGCGGAGGCGACTCAGTTCTGGAAACGATTTTGGTGTTGGTCTTTTTGCTTGTAGTTAATAATGTTTGCAGTAAACGTCCAGCTTTTGTAGTCATAAAAAGCATGAACGAGATGACACGAGACTCCTGCAAAATATTCACCATGCTACTTGTCCGTTTTGTGGTTTCAATTGCCACGAGTCTTGTACTCTTGACGTTTAGTGTAGTCATTCAACATAGAAAATATAATTCCCAATGTTTATAACATTACTAGCGGATACCCGGCGTGTGCTACTACGCTATAGTGCCCAATGCATTGTTTAAGTGGTCTAAAACCATCTTCGCTTTATAGCCTTTCTAATGAAACCGGTTTGGGGCACATCGGTTGGTTGGATGTTTTCAAAGTCTATAACGGACATAGGCAGAAACAATTTTTATGTTTTATATATTTAGATTGATGTTTTATTTTTTTCTGTTCTTTTCAATAACACAAGCCGTGAGTCCGATGAAGAAATCAAATTCCAAAAATGCTTCCTTAGTGCTCACCTTCAATTTATAATTTATAAGTAACTCTTGTGCTTTTCTTGCTTAGTTTAGGCCGTATGTTGTCTGTCATGTATTGATGTTATAAAGTTATTAAAAAGAATATGTTTATTTTCTTACCTTTTAAAGCTCTCTCCTCATTTTTCTTAACTACGAATAAGTACTTTGGGCTCTCTGGCAGTAAAAATAACAACGGTAAACAAATAATGACTAGCAACACGTAGACGGATAGAAGGTAGGGCCAGTCGACATCACGACCTGGAACAATACAACACATATGTATTAAGATAACAAAAACCCATACGGTTCGAAATGAGAACCTACCTCAAATGCGTATAGCATCATCTCTGGCTTAACTGGTTATAATAAAAAACCTTACACTTAGAGCATTACAGTAAGTTTAAAATATACAAGGTGGCAGGGTCACCGACGCAACTGTTACCACCCCCACCACCCCCCACATAGAAAATTTTCAATGGTAATTAAAAAGGTCTGTTACAGCTAAAACCGAATTTAAATAGAATGATCTTACAACAAGAGCATGGGCACCTAACTTCCAAAGTTCCAAAAATAAACTACCTAGAGTGCGGACCCAGCACTCTGGTTGGTTTAAAATGTATCTTCCATTTTCAACTTGCACGGCTTTTCCCTCTTAACGGGAGGCACACTTTTCCACTTACCCAATATAAAATCTAAGCCCATGACTTGTCCGACGAGCACGCCAACGTTGACGCCCATGGGACACGCGACCCCCATGGCTCCCGTCAGCCGCGCCGGTGCCAGCTCTGTCAGGTACATGGGCACTATGCTGGTGGTTAGACCTGGGACCAACCAATTATATGAAATTATATGAAAAAACACCTGTTGCACAAATGTTACAGCACCCAGCCGAGATAGGAGCCTTTTTTTTGGCCTCGCACAGAGCTAATTTAGTGTAATGTTTTGTCATGTGGGAGTCAAATAAATACTTTTTCTTTGTTTCTGTAGTTTCACGCATAACAGAACAAATATAGTGCTCAAAGGATCTTTTACTAGACTGATACATAAGTAGGTTTATGTCTAAGCAACATTTCAGTACAGTTATCGTTTCCGTTTCCTTTTTAATCAAAGAACAATAATAAATTATTTCGTTAATTTTATCACATTTTTTACACGGCTGCCCAAAAAAGGAGTATTATGTTTTCAGGGTTCATGTATGTATTTATGAGTTTCTTTTTTAAAGGTTGGCTTGGCTATCTTATTTATGGGATAAATCCTACTAATTCATCAGTGTGCATAAAATAGTAAATAAAAAATAAATAACATTCCTATGTTGAATGTGTAGGTACTCACCTCCAGACAAGCCGACTAGTAATCTTCCTAAAATAAGCATTTCTACTGAGTTAGCTTTTTGGCACAAGAAAAACAATACTCCTCCGGCGATGGACAGCACATTTGTTAGTACTGTGGCCATTTTTCTGAAACAAAAAAAAAATACAGACGTCAATAAGCGTTGCATTTTTCATATCAGTGTGGTAGAATGGTAGTATACAGGGTGGATGAGTTACCGACGCACAAAGAGTTATTCATTACATCATTTTGAACCGCCACACATCATTGTTTTTGTAATTACCATGAACAATTTCGATGTGCCCCCCACATCGAAATTTTCAGAATGATGCATTGAATACGTACGTGGTAAACTTTTGTACGTCGGTGTCCCTTGCACCCTGTGTGTGGCAGTACATTGCCGTTCCCAATCCAACTTGCTGGATAAAACTTATACTTTTTATCCAACTTTGGGATTATCATTTTCGCTAAATGCGACTGTCATAGGTAGTTTAACTTTTCTATCGCACTTCAGGAGATTTTGAGACCTTTCGTAACAGACATTATTATTTATAATGTTTGTAAAAAATCTACGCGACAACATAAAACACCTAGTGAAAGTTGTTGAATTCTAAAAGCGGTTGAAAATTTTTTGTATGAATGAAATGACGGTAGTTAGGCTGGCCTGCTTAACTTCCGCCATTTTAGTTTATTTTGAAAATAACAGCCACGTATAAAACCTGTAGGTATTAATCAAAAGCTGGTACCAAAACAAACAAGATTTATATGAGAAAAAAGCTTTTAAAGCGTCACGTTTTCGAACTACCCGAGCCAGTTTTAAGAATTTAGCTATACAGGTAATCGCAAAGTTGGGTAAGTTTTGGCCAGCAAGCTGGATTAAGAAATGCAATATGGAAAGTGCAGGGCCTATTGAGTTTAGGAACAACCGCAAGTGTCCCCGCATAAGAGAATGGAACTATACAGGATATTTTTCTTCAACTCCCTATAAATAAAGGAATAACTATCGTATCAAAATACCTTGTATTGAATATCAATAGTGAATGTTATGCAAAACTAACCTGATACATATCATTGTAGGTTGTATGATGTGATCCTTGTTTGTGTCATATAGAGTATATGACACAAACAAGATCTCCTCTAATGTCTTCATAATACGCGGATTGTAATGTATAAATACCAGGGCTAAACCTTTTGTTTTGAGATTATGTTGTTGGGACTTGGGATTGCTGCACTTGTTTGTGTAGGGACAGGATATTGTTTTTATACGGTGATGCGGAAACGGTGCGCATCCTTGGTCCGTAGGGTGCGGGGCAGCGCCAACAGCATCCTATCTATGATAGCAGCCAGGCTTGATTGTCAGTTTTTGAACCACTGCTGCAAGGTTTCGGCGGGGCCTGTTACCTTGCAGCAATGATTTCACAATCTGTTTTCTGTTTCTGTCTTTGTTAGTGTGTTACTAACATAGTTTGTAAGTACATTGTTACTAACACTATGTGTCTTGTGATTGTACAAATAGATTTTAATTAATAATTTAATGTATATGGATTACAATATTATCTGAATTAAATGAATTAATAATAATAATTGGATTCGGCACGGTTGAATAACAATGCGAGCGAAACAATTTATACACATACTCCTAT
The DNA here is from genome assembly GCA_964057025.1 of Standfussiana lucernea. Lineage (NCBI taxonomy): Eukaryota > Metazoa > Arthropoda > Insecta > Lepidoptera > Noctuidae > Standfussiana > Standfussiana lucernea. The sequence continues at coordinate 15,395,526 of OZ059791.1, read as the reverse complement.
TACGCTTTAATTCAGGACATGATTCTATAAAAATGTCAACGCAGAGTCCAGTCCAGCGTAGTCATTTACGTCGGTTTAAAAAAAACTGTGACCATTGACTCAGTTACTGTTTTTTTGTACGGAAAATATGTTTTTGTTTTTACGAATTCGAAAACGCTTCATATTTTGTGAAACGTTTTCGAATCCGTGAAAATATAAGTTATGTGAGGATGAGGAATGATAACGTTAAAGAAAAAGGATTTAATGAAAGAGTAACGAGTGATAAACAGAATGGAAGAAAAAAAACGTGCTGCGCCGACCCCAAGTAACATGGTACAAGGGCAGGAAGATAATATTGAGAGAATTCGTAATGTTATTCTTACCTGCCCAAACTGTTGGCGAGTACAGCACCGAGGATAGACCCGGTGCATCCCCCCACTATGAAGATCGACACCACGGAAGACCACAACACGTTCAGCCATTTTTCGTCGAGGACAACGTCGTATCGGGTTATGAAACTCTCGTTGCAGAAGCTTTTTATTACCTGTAAGACGTTCCAAATAAATTGTAGATTATGCACGAAGGGGATAAAGTAGTGTCTAACGAACGCAGCGAGGGATTCTAGGGCTCCCGAGCTGATCGAGAGAGTCTTAACTCCCTCGCTACACTCAGAAGTTAGCTCAAGCTCCTGAGCGTAGCGAGGGAGTTAATACTAGAATCCTGAGAGCAGAGAGGGAATTTAAACTCGCCCAAGACGAAGACACTTTCATCCCCAAAGAAGCATACTCTTATTTTCACACCTACTGCGAGGAAAAAACCAATTGAATTTTCGAAAAATGGCGTCATACACGACTTAACGTTTTTTATTTTTTTACATTTTTTACGTTTTATTTTACCGCGGGGGAGCGCCGGTGATAATTTGATATCTGCGAGGAAGTGGTTTGAAAAATGGCTTATGTAGTTAGAAGTTAAGGAATGAATAATCAGGAATTAATCTGTGAGTAATTGGTTCGTCGTAAAAATCGGTTACTAATGGCCGCTGACGCTAGGCGACGCCTTACTGAATGCCTAAATATTATAATGAAAACGAATACTGACTACTACTGTCTCATTGCAGGGTAAAAGCCTCTTCTCATACAGATAAGGCATTATTGTATATTGGAATTTGAACTCTAGTCGCTCAATCGTGCATTGAAAATCCAAGCAGAGCGCATTCATTTCGGTGTCACTAAGGCCCATTAAGCTTAAGAAGTTATCGTATCAGTTTTTTTATTGTTTGTTTAATCTATTGAAGGGCTAAGTTCTGATTTATACAAAGGAGGAACGAGTATTGATCACCACGCTTGCTTTTTAATTGTTCTCATTGGGTTTTTTAATCGTAAGTTTTAAAAGTTAAGTAAAGTATTTGTCTTTTAGTATTTTTTTTTTTATATTTACACCTATATAGTGCATATTCGACCCAGAGTAGACCACATAATTATGAGAAATATTGGTACCTACCTTTTCAGGTGGATAGCATGGGGTTTGCCTATAAATTTTAAATGCATGTCTTTATAAACAGTTGTTGGTAGAGCTACAAAAATAAAATAACATCAAACAAATTCAGCTCCATAATTGTATTTTTGAAGACAGACCATAGAATTCCTGCTTCTATAAAGCAAATATTGTTAATAGAATGGCCGTTATTGCTTATCTAAACATATTTTAAGTTACTAGCGTGAATGAAAGGCAATGAAATTACCGGTATCGGAAATCAGGGTCAAGTGTTCGATTCTGGCAAGTAATAAAAATATGTATGACCCATACACATGTTTATTTAATCAAATGCTTTAAGTAAACAAGTAACATTCGAATGAAATGAGAAATGATTTATTTTGTACAATACCGAGGTAGAAGTTTTACTTGTAAATTTGAACACACGATTATCGATTTCAATGCAGTTATTTTATTAGGTACTCTGCCATTGGTATCTAAGATTCTCCTTAATTAATGAATAGTTTCGTTTTAGTCTTGCAATCGTAATGCCTGTGAGTCGGAACCTATATTTGGTTCCGACTATTTCTTGTACTTTGTGAATTAAAACTAAAATGGGACTGGGCTGGCCATGTCTGCCGGAAAAGCTGCCGCTGCCCGCACATCGCATAACTGGAGCTGAGACAGCTAGACGGGGTCGCGGCAGACCGAGGAGAAGATGGCGGGACGCCTTGGATGGCTTTCTCGTTAATTGGCGAGAAGAGCCGCAACACCGAGAAAAGTGGAATGAATGGGGGGGAGGCCTTTGCCCAGGAGTGGGGCTGTTCAGGCTAAGAAAGAGAAAGAGTGAGTTTTCTATGTAACCTTCTAAGACCCCTTGAACGTTCGAACATAAAGCACAGTTGGTCCATAAGCGACCCAAGTGAATATAAGGACTAACTTTAATTTAATTTATCAGATTGCATCTACCCATTCACCTAATCAGTGAAGTTTTGCTAAGTAATTTATTTTGCTATTGTATTTGAATCCATACTTATTTTTATCATAAATGCGGAGATTGCGTAGCCTTGGCCTTCAATGTCTAATCAATTGTTGCGGTTGAACGTGGCCATTGTGGGCATAAAAAATACTAACAGAGCATGGAAAATGAACTCATTAAAATCATCCCCAAAGGGTTAGGCAGACGTGTACCTAACAGTACACCCACATTTGGACAGTTATGTTAAGGTCCCATGTAGGGGGCGAGCCTATTGCCATCAACCGGGCCCTAACCCAGACTCCGTGGCCGCTACTGAGAAATTTCTGATGGAAAAACCCAATAACACTTTGCCTGACTTGATAATCGAACCCAGGACCCCATGTTCAGCTGAATACATATTATTTTACACATAATTTACCTGGAGCGGCTGCCTATCTAACTTCCACAACCCAGATAATATGAGAGAAATAGCAATAAATACAAAATTGTAGATTTCCATGTCACTCATAAGGTTACCGATCTCATAAGCCATGGGTAATGAAATACAAAGGAAAGCAATCAATGGATCCACGACCAGAGTTAATTGCTTTTCTTCGTACACGTGTTTGTGAAACATTGACACGCCACTTAAATTGTTTACTACATGTTTTATAGCTCTAAAATCTCTAACTGCTGCTCTCAATGACGATACTTAAAAATATACAAGATAGAAGGGACACCCGACTTTAAAACTATGATAATAACAGACGAAAAATGTGTATTTGGGGGGTTCAGAATGATTTGCTGATTTGAGTGTAGTGCAGAGTATACCTCTGCCTATCTGTGGATTATCAGTGCGATGTTATGTTTTGTAAATTAATTTAATTGATCAAGAAAAACCAACAATATTGAACGGTTCTCCACATGGCAAAAACCCGTGTATATAAACAAGTTAAAGTGATTACTTGAGTAAAAGTAATTGCTTAAGATACGATTTTTTTATTTGTAGTTTAGTAATTGCTTGAAGTTAGAACCGTCAAAAGTAAGAATTCTTAGCTTTGCTTTGACGGTTCTTACTTCGTTCAAATTCTTGTATAAAAATATATAGCATAACAATGGTTACAGAGTTGGAGTATACGCAATTACTTTTAAACTCAAGTAATTACTTTAACTTGAATAATTGAATATAGATATGGATGTAATTATTTTTTACTGATAGCGTTCCGAAACTGTCAAAATTATGCTTGCCAATTAATAAAATGATTTTTAAGTGACGTCTTGACGTCGACAAGTCTTACCTTTAGTAAGACTTGTCGATGCAAACGTTGTCATCAATAGTTACCTTCTCAAGAAAAGAAGATAATTTGCAGCGGCACATAGATGCCATTTAGTATCCGTTAAAAAACGGGCATTTATGACTAGAATCAAGTACTTACGTCAGCAGGCGTATTAACAACGCCTATGTTGTAGCCAACAGGTAGCGAAGAGCCCAAAGTCGTGACTATCCCGGCTAGAACCAAATAGAAGGACCATCCCCCCTTGTAGTCGTGCGATGTGGTTAGATGCTGGTGCTCGGTGGTTATCTGGAAAACCATGATAAGGTTATTGGTTGCTTCATCATCATCATCTTCGTACCCTTGTCCAATTCTACTTGGGGTCGGTGCATTATGTTTTTTTCTTCCATTCACCCTGTCAGACGTCACGTCATCATTTACTGCATTAACTTTCATGTCATTCCTCACACAATCCATTAATCTTTTCTTTGTCTGTCGTCGACGCGACGTACGTGTCTTAGGAATGGACGGGCCAGGAACTTTACTTTGTGTTATTTATATCAACACTCATCAAACATTGTGAGGAAACCGGTATGACCTAGTACAGGGCTGGCGAACCAATGGCACGTGTGCCATTGATGGCACCCGACACAATATTTTGGGCACGCCACCGATTGTAACAATATTTGCACCTACTCTTATGGGCTGCAAGTTATTATTTTCAGAGATGCTTAATATTATAGACTCGCATTATATATATTATTATTTCTTTATTAATTTTTTCTTCTTACTGTTTACATTTTTAAAAATTTCTTACAAAAAAAATATATTAAAAAAACATTTAAAAATATAAAAAATAGTATATATATATATATTATATTATTTATTTTTACAGTTCAGCATGCATTCTACTAAAAGTAAACTCTTGCAACTTTAATATTATTTATTGTAACCTTATCTGCAACACAGAAGTCACAATTATGTTACTTTAATTTGAGTTACACGTAAAACTGAAACATTTATTATTTCTTTGTAGTAAATAAAGAGTTTCGAGTCGTTATTTTCCCAATAATCACTTAGTCAAAATTATGTGACGGCAAATCTATGGCCTCATTAAACGTTTATTTAGAAAAAGTGGCACGTTGACCCATTAAGGTTCGCCAACCCTGACCTAGTAGATACTAAAAATTCGAAGATTTGCGACATCCACTACCTGCAGTCCTGCACCAGACTGAGCGTGGTGGAATAAGACCCACTCTACCCCACAGAGGGGAAGCTTTTGTTCCAACAGTGGGAAATTATTCTTATTTATTTATTCATCTCTTATCTTCGTCTGAGAGACAGGGGTTGGTTGGTGCCAGTGGTGATCGCATAAACTGCGCACGCGCAATCAATAACCATATGGAAGAGAGTTATGTCGAAAAAATGGCTAATAATGGTCGATAACCCTCTCTGCATGTTCCCCAGGTGAAAATAATAATGATATCGATGCAAATTTGACTACGGATTTGAATAATAAAGCAGCTACTGCACCTAGGTTTTATTATGAATTAAAGGTGAAACAACGCAACGATTTGAACTGTCTGAAGAGAAATTGTGCAATTAGAGCCAGTTTTCGCGAGTTTTATTTTTCCTTATTATGGCTTACCTGATTACAATCGCAAAATACTTATATTATGACGTAAAAAAGAAACCAACTTACAAAAAAATTAACAAAATCCTTCATCTTCATCTTGCAAGCATTAAAAAAAACTATCCTAAAGCACTATTCTAAATACAGTCCGCTCCACTTTCACCACTTCACTGAGCACATAGCCAGGCAGGCTGTGGCCACGTCCACGACTGATGGTACCACGCTACAGAAGACAAATATCGGCCAGTACCAGTCGCACAGCCAACCGTCTAGGACGAAGTACGTGAGTGATATTGAGGCTGCTCCGTGGCCGGCGATCGCTGGTATACAACGTCAAGGAGATTAGCGTGAATGGGGCAATTTTGTTGTTAAGTTCATCGATTTAAATCATAGATGTGCCCTCAGCGTACTTAGGTCGGCCGTGCTTAGATGAGCGAAGTTGCACCCGCATGAAACGATTTACGATTAGGGCATCCGGAACCCGGTTTCAGTACCATAGTAAAACCCGGGCAAAACCGGCTTTAAACCTAGTTACGAATGGACAGTATGAGAGAGTGAGACAATACTATTATTCAATTTCATTGACAAAAAATAGAAACGTGAAAGTTGCGGCAAATCTATGATTTAAGTCCATGGTAAAGCTATGTTATTTTTGAAGTCTCGTGATTCCGTTTGAGTAGACAAGATATAGAGGACTAGCTTGTGCTCGCGGCTTCATCTTCGTGGAGATCAGAAATTACCCCACGGAAACGAAGTACCGGTACAAAAAGTATCCTTTACCCACTCAGATACAGTACAGATATAGTACCCAGATTATAGTTTAACTTTACACCAAACTTCATCTAAACTCGTTCAGCCGTTAAGGACAGACAGAAAGACTTACTTTCGCATTTATACATCGTCAAAGAGTTATTGTAACTGGAGCAATTTTGTTGTTGAGTTGTGTTATTTTTAGAGTCTCGTGAAGTCGTGATTCTTTTTTAGATACAGGACGTGTTGAGGACGTTGGTGCAATCTGATGTTGGTGCAGTCTGTTGTTGATGGTCAATTGTTATGTGATTGGTTATACAAGCTGGAAGGGAAACCGACGCACAAACGCTTACCACTTTTTCAGAACATCATTCTGATCCCTCTTACTTATGAATTTTCCTTCGGTAATAAAAAAAAACCACTGTTCCATACATTTTGAGCGTGTAGGTATTGCACTTTGGTAGGTTTTTTTTTTTAATTCCCGATGGAGAAAATCTATGTGGGGGTTCAGAATGATGTAAGTATTTACTGAATACTCGGTAACGGTTTGTGCGTCGGTGTCCCTTCCAACCTTTATAATAAGGGTTGAGTGTAATTGTAATGTCAAGACGATGATCTGAGAATATTATCTCATTCATTAGCATTAGTATTCTCATTCATTAGTATTTCATGTTATTGATTGTAGGTTCTTTTCGACAAAAAAGAACTAGTATTAAAGGTCATAGGTCTTCTGAGGTCATTAAAAGGGAAGTATAAATATCAAACTTTAAACATAGTTCGAATTAGGGAATGCAATCTCGTTCTCGCGAGATCTCGTTTTCGCGAGATCCCGGCCTGTTTTAGCAAGATTGATCTCGGCCGAAAAATGGGCGAGATCTCGCGAGTTTAACGAGATTGCACTCGAGCATAAAAACGTCTTATTCAACTTAGTTAATGAGTTTATTTTAGTTTTTGACTTCTTGTTGTTTTGTTATAAAAGATACTGTTTTATTATTAAAAGACTTTTGTTTGATATTAGAAGACTGGTTGTTTATTTCATTTCTTATTTGATTAGATACGTCAAAGTTTATTAAAAAAATATAGATATGTAGATACGTCAAACACAGTCATAAAAGTTTATTGAAAAAAATCGTAAAAAATAAATGTTTATTTCTTATTACCTATAATTATTATGTTTCCTAATTTATTCAAATATTGTGATTATTTGCAAGAATAAACACACAAAACTGCCAATATCGCGAGATCTCGGAATTGGCGAGATCTCGCGGTATTGTTATTCATAAACGCGCGAGATCTCGCCTGAGCCCCAATCTCGCGAGATTGCATTCCCTAGTTCAAATATCCTACAAAGTTGCATGGCCTAATTTAAAGTTTTAATTGAACATTATCCATTTATCTTAATAACTTTATATTCTAAAGTTAACTTTGAGGTATTGTTCTATAAAGAAAATGACATGGAGCCGTGTTTTCGGAACATGTGACATTTAAAAGTAGTCTTCAACTTTCCCTTAGTTAAATCACAAAGTGAATGCTGCAGTAATATTGCGATATTGCAACGTTGCGGTTTTAATAATAATTAAAACGAGGTTCATTCAATTTTCCCAGTTATTCTGTTAATAATTATTCATTTTAAAAATTAATAATTATATACCAAATTAAAGAAAACGGCCTCAGCAAATAAAAGGGTCTACTATCAAGCCATGGTGCATGCGTAAAATGAGGTCAATTTAAAAGCAAAATGTTATCGATTACCGATAACCTTATGGCCCACTTTTATACAATGAGTAGTCTTAATTATTGAATTAAATGACTTAACTCATTCAATGTTTACGACGTAGTACGCTAGTGTGGCGCTACTTGATCGTTTCGTTATCAATCTAAATTAATACCTTTTCTACTATCAGGTCAAAATTTGAATAGCTAGCAAAACTCCGGATGACTCATTTCATTCCATTTCATTTTCTGGGTCGGCGCAGCATTTCTTCTTCTTCCATACTTCTCTATTACCTGTCATCTCATCAGACACGTCTTCTTTTCTTGAAATATCATCCTTCACACAGTCAATCCATCGTTTCTTTGGTCTTCCTCTACTCTTATACCCATCCACATTCATACTCAAAACTTTCCTCACATTTTAAAACTCCGGATGACTATTCGATATAATATAAACTCGATATAATAACTTTGACTTTGACTTTGTAACAACATAATATTTTAAAAGAGTAGTGTCCATGGAGTTTCTTGCCCATTCTTCTCCATAGAGATCTACGCTTTCGAATGGACAACTACAGTACTTTCACAAGTTATGACTGGGACTGTCGCTTAGTTTTTTTTTTGTGTTTTGACGTTCAAAAGTGCCTGTAATGGTCTAATTGAAATAAATGCTTTGAGTTTGATATAACAAAAATAAGCGAGGTATTTTTTGGGACAACGACCGCTGCTATTGTAGTTACTTAAATAATGGCATAAGGTGATCTATAGGTGAATATTCCATTCCAACCATTTCTAGTACAAAGACCTTGTATGTTAATGATCAATTAATAAATTAACTTATCTTTAGTGGCAAAAGCCAGTGGCACTTATTCAAAGGCAAGATATATTGGGCTATCCATTACGAAAAAAAAATATGTATCAATTACTGGAGCACTTCATCATCTTCAATTATCATCATTCTGTATTACAATTGACAAATCTTGTTAATTAACCGTACTGTTAATTCTTTTGTCGCTAGCGCCAGTTATTAATAGGCCACCGACTCCAATTCAAAGTGACATGACCAACTGAATTTCTGAAAGGTTAATTGAATGTTGTCAAATGTCATGCCTATTTTAATGATAGGTTGTTCAGATCAAATAAAATCGTTTATTCGTTTGATTTTATGAAAAGGTCTCGATAGGTAGGTAAGAAAAGGTGAAAGGACTGCCTTGTTGGTTAATTGGTCGCAATCGGGACAGCTGAGCATGAGGTGCTGGGTTTAATTCCCGGGTCGGGCAAATTGTTTTTGGGTTCTTCCATCAGAGAAGGAGGAATTTCTCAGTAGCAGCCACGGAGCCTGGATTTGCGCCCGGTTGATGGCAATAGGCTCGCCCCCTATTACATGGGACTTAAACATAACTGGGGAAATGTAGGGGTACAATTAGTTACACCTCTACCTAAACCATCGTGGATTACAGACATGGAGTTATATATTTCAAAACAATAACATCGGTTTGGAGTCACTGTGAGGCCTTTGGCAAAGGCCCCCTCCAACCCATTCCAATTTTCCATGTTTGTTGCCTGTATCTAATAGGTTACATGGTACTTAAACACAACTGGCGAAATGTGGGTGTACTATTAGGTACACCTCTGCCGAACCCTTCGGGGTTCACAGGCGTGTTGTTATATTTATGAAATGGTACAATAAGGCCTTGTAAAATATTGATTGATGTGCTCAAACACACATTGGGCTTACACAATGTCAGTTCTTGTGATTTAAAACAACCAATCATCAGCTAACTTAAGACCTATCAAATGATCCGTTGATCAGAGAATTTCCCAGGCGTTTAGAAGCTGTTGTTACTTGACGAACGGAAAGTTTCGCAAGTATTAAACAAGTTTGTGAAGTAAAAGTCGAGAGAAAGTGACCGAGGCTTGTTAGAATGTACTTTGTACACTTGATTTGAGAAACTGGTCTTTAGGTACTACAGTTAAAACCATTTGTATACGACGAAATCATTTAGAACAACATACTGGTTATGTTGACCAAAATCATAGGTACAAAATACTTTGTATCTAGGAAACATCAAGGGTTGTTACGACTATCGGTTTTACAACCAAATATGAGTAGTCCCTTCGATGTTGTGTTCCATTTGTAGCTCTTTAAATATATATAGCTACCCGGTACCCATTGTTTTACGACTTATGACGGAATATATAAACGACATTGACCTTCGAAATAGTACGAATAATATTTATTTTAAAACTTCATTTTCATAATGTAGTAGACAAATAAGTATCTACATCATATTGTATGAATTTGTGGCCATAATATTATTTATGTGCCTCAAGTATTTTACTTTTAACGCCGTGTTTTTAGCAGCTAGCAAGATCAGTTCCAACGAACTTATTTACCAAATTCTGTTCTATAATTTAGATACAAGTGCCTTTATACATATACAGGGTGGCGCCGACAGTGCGAAAGTAAATTAAACTGCGTATACCTCATGACGTTCCCAGTCTGCCTACAAAAATTCACTCGAATATATCCAGTAGTTTAGTCACAGGACATTATTTATCATATTTGGTATTTTCTCCATTATGTAGATTAATAGGCTAGCACTGACAGGTAAACGGCCCCCGCATCAGCATAAACACTAAACACATGTTGCCAACTCGCTATTTCAAAAATCTTTGCCGAATTCGTTCCTTTAAATGTTCCAGATGCGAATTAGTACAAATTATACCTAGGGTTAGTAAACCAATATTTATAAATGGTGTTATATTTCGTTAACAGTTTTATGCTATTTAGTTTGTTTGAATAAATATCTTTTTTTATATTCCTATGAACAAGTATTACTAGTCTTTTCATTTACTGCCGTATTGTCGGCGCCACGTTTGTAATTCAAGTTCTTACACCCGTACCTATAAACAAGTCAGAGTTTACTTGAGTAAATGTCTTCTTCGATTTTTACTACGTATGTAGTTAAGTAAATGCTTGAAGTTAGAACTGTAAAAAGTTAGAATTCTTAGCTTTGCTATCTTTGACGGTTCTTACTTCGTTTAAATTCTTGTCTTGGTTAGAGCCCCCAACTCATAAAAATACAGAAATAGGAGACCTTCGAAACAGACTATCAGACTAAGTCACTATTATATTATATATTTTGCAAAGTTAAAGAAAAGTCAGTTCATGAAAACTCACTCAATGGGAATAAAAGAACTAAGAGGGTTGGTTGTTTTGATAACTAATCATATTTTCATCAACATACCTACAACCTGACACTGAAAGGCAAATTGCAAAAAAACGTAAATTTTAATTTCGCGGGCTACTTTAGCGCAGCCTCCCTTACTCGAGAACTAAGTAAATAATTAGCGCATTTCATTCATTAAAAACAATATGTACCTAATAATATAAAAAAAATTGTGCTATTAATTTTAAGTGGAGTACCAACGGACTAGCATTTCGGCGAGCCAGACGCGAAAGACCAAAAATAAGAGTTTTTGGTCCTTCAGATATTTCCATTAAGCAACACAAACCATTCTACACAACACAGACAAGGCAACAAGTATAAAAGCGAAACATTAAAGGATACAGATAAGACAGGCTGCAGGGGAGAACATGGTTAGTCCGGACAGGAATGTGAAGTACTCTAGCAGGATAAGGGCCAGCGATGAACCGAAGCCAGCTACCAACCTGCAATCATGCGCATGCTTTTGTACTGAACAATGAACACAAGGGTATAGGTCATTAAATTACAACCAATTTAAGTACTGTATAATTACTTATCATAAAAGCACCTACTATAAATAGAATCTCTAGTCTCTACACAGAAACACTAAAAAAATAACTTTGGAACAATATGAATGCAAGCAGGCAGTTTTCATTTTCAACATAGGGTTTCGGGCACAAACAGCTTCTTTGTGTGTGTCAACTTCTGTAGCAAATACACATAGGTAACTTGCAAAAATGTTTTGAATTTACAGACGTAGTACGGCGTATTTTAAAGACTGACATGAAAATAATCGACACATAATCGAGTACCTAGTAACATGATCTATTTATTAATTTATATTTTATCATCTGCTTTGCAAATATACTAGGACAACAGAAAGACAAGGAATACAATCGTACGAATGTTTAACTAATACAACAAAGGCCACAAAGTACTTACAGTGCCAATCATGAAGATTACAATGAATAGGACAGTGGGTAGGTATAAAACAAAGGTTTATTTCTGAATAAGTAGGTATTATAATAATACTAGCGACCCGCCCGGCCACTTGCAAAATCCTATCGTTAAAGCGGAAACCAACCCTATCTACACATTCTTTTAATTTATTAAAAGTTGGGTGATTTCGGAGATTAGCGTGTACGAACTTAGTGATAATTCAATGTACTGTATTCCTGTCTATAGTAGAGTATCAATTTAATTGTTACCTAAATTCCTAAGTTGCATATTGTGAGAACAACATGAAGTAAGCAGAAATGCTTATTGAGCATTGTCTAATGAGTGCTTGACTGAGCTGATGACTCTTGCAGTATTTCATAATACGTTCTTGTTGAAAGTAGTGGACAATGAGAGCCAACACCTGAAGAGGTGACCAAGGTTAAGCAAAGAGTTAAGACGCTCAACGCGATGTCTTTGTTAGATGGAAGATCCTAAATTGAGTTGTTAGATGTAGGAATTACCGAGTTCACTGAGGGTCTGCCACTTTTCACCCTAATTTATGCCCTAATTAATAAGGATAAAAAGTTCCCATGTTCTAAATGCAGCATTTGTGGGGCAGTGCTTTCCAAAGTCGGCCAAAGAGTTATTTCGTGATGCTAGAACCGTTTCCACAGTATGTTCTTTTGCCAGGTAACGACCACCAATCCGTGTAGTAAAACCGAACACTGCCATAAGGACTGATCCTTGGCAATGTGACGAAAATTAAAACATTTTTTCTTCAGAAGTTGCATTAAGAATCGATGTTGTAGTAATGCGAGCTTATATTGAAATAACGGAAACTCGCATTACGCAAATTTGAGAAGAATGAGTTTTCATAAGAGAGGTCAGACACAGAAAAATTGTCTCAATGCTCATTTATTTCGTTTTTGCTACTCTAGTCTCTACTGAAAATATAGGCCCGGAATCGTCTCATTTAATCTACTATTAGGCATTTCATTTAATGCCATTATGTTGGCATCAATCTGGAGGCCACGGAGACTAGATTTCCCGATTGATGGCAATAGGCCCGCCCCCTATCACATGGGATCGAAACGTATGTATCTGGCGAAATGTGGGTGTACTACAATGGACACCTCTGCCTAACTTTCGGGAATTACAGGCGTGGTATTGATGTTATGATGTTATTTCGCTTGATGTAAGATGCCTCGAAGTTTTCTCTTGTTTTGAAGGCTGACCAAATAACCAAAGTCGACAGTTCGACCCTTGTTCGACACCAAAAAAATAATCTCGTTAATTAATTACGTACGGTAAACAATTGAATTTACGGTCACGTGATCTAAAACAAAGAGGCGATACGGACGTTACACGCGCATTCAAATAAGCGTGTTTACATCAACTGAACAAAGGTAACGTGCACTTGGTAACACGATAAGGTAGTCATCAACGGCCGTTACGAAAAATATACAACTGTCGGTATGTATAGACCTATTATATGTTGAGGTACAGGGTGAAGTTCCTTATCCCTCATAGAATAGGCCTCCTATAATAAATCCTCTGACTAGACGGGTATTGTGTATGGTGGGCTACTGCCCGATGGTAGTTGTCGGGATCTATACCAAGTGGACACCGACGCACAAACGGTACGTTTTCAGTACATCATTCTGAGCCTCAAACATAGAATTTTTTATGGGTAATTAAAAAAAAAAATTAGCTATTCCATACATTTTGTTGTGTACGTGCACTTTTGTAGAGAACAGCAGTTTTTTTTTACTTTCATACTTCTTTCTTTCTTTACTTTTTTACAGCATATTTAATATAAAATATAATAATAAAACCGAGGGTTTTATGCTGGCCATACAAAATCAAATAATAGTCACTCGTAATTACCGAAAATACATCATAAAAGATCCAAATCAGCCGACTGACTTGTGCAGACATTGCAATAATGCCACCGAAACTATACAACATATAACAGGAGCATGTAAATCACTTGAATTGTTGATTTTATCTTAAATTTTGTACTGTGGACGCTGTTACTCGCACGTCTTTCTACATCGTTCTCACATAATTATGTATAATCTCGACATGAATGATGTAACCAAGATTTTGCAAAAACTTATTGATTTAAAAGAGTCTCCATGTAGTTTCTTGCCCATTCTTCTCCATAGGATCTACGCTTTCGAATGGGCAACTACAGTACTTTCACAAGTTATTACGCCCTGTGACTAGGACTGTAGCTTAGTTTATTTTTTGTGTTTTGACACTCAAAAGTGCCTGTAATGGTCTAATTGAAATAAATGGTTTGAGTTTAAGTTTGACTTGCACAAACCGATTATAAACACCGTCATGACCAAGTTGTTGCAATCATTCATCAACAGTTAGCATTTAAATATAAATTAATTTCCGAAATGATACCGTATTATAAATATAAACCAGAAATAGCATTAGAAAATAACAATCAGAAAATTTTCTGGGACCGAATTATAATAACCGATAAAACAATTCATTACAACAGACCCGACATTACCGTTCACGAAAAAATCAATAAAACAGTTTATCTGATAGATATAGCAATACCTAACTCCCATAATATTCAAACCACAATATCCGAAAAGCTCAGTAAGTATCAAGATTTTGCCATTAAAATTAAAACCCAATGGAAAGCACAAACTGTCCATATAGTGTCCATTGTTCGCTCATCTACTGGTATTATACCAGAGTCTCTCACACAAAGCCTCAACACTCTACAGATGCCTACTCATACAGTTTACATGCTACAAAAAACCACCATTCTTAACACCTGTCGAATCACCCGAAAGTTTCTGACTTCTTCTACATTATCATTTACTCTATCTAAATTTCACCTTACATCCTTAGTTCTGACCCGCGTGTAAGGTTTCTTAGGCTCTCTTAAATGAGAAGAAACATAAAGAACAAAAATAATAATTAAAAAAAACATATTATTTATAATAATATTAATTGCCAAGAGCCTCGACCAATACCTGAAGAGGCTCTCGTTAGGCAGCTGGATCAGGGGCTTGATTCAAAAAGCGGTCCTCCTGGACACTGCTCGTATTGTTAGGAGGTTCCTCTCTCTGGAGCCCTGACCGCCGGTAGCTTGGACCTTGTTCCTGATACCGGTGGGGTAGCCCACCGGTATCTATATTTTTTTAAGAAATTTTTAAAAATGTAAAATAATGTGTAAAGGAAATAAATAAAGAAAAATTATAAATAATATTAATTTAATGATATGTCCAGTGTTGTCCTGTATTACTTAGAACCTATAATCAATCTGAAATGGATCGGCAGATGGATCGAAGCATTTACGTTTAGCGTAGGTACCTAAAAATCATTTGACAGAATCTGCATAGTTGGCTATTTTACGCTAGTTTAGAATGCAAAGACGATGGTGATGACAAGATGATTGATGCTCAATTTGACAATTCAATACACGACGAGAAAATTGCTCTTAAAAGTGAACAATCGAGTAACCGCTAAAAAGAACGGTCATAGACATCATATTGTATGAATGTTTATTGACAGAGTGCCGTATTCATCACGTTAAGCAAAAGAATTGGCTGCATTGTGCATATTAATCTAACAGATGCTCTTCAGAATCTTCATAACGACTCCAATACTTCAATTTCAACACACGAAGTTATTTGTATGATGTTATCCGGGGTAGCATCAAAGATAAAGTGATTCAGGGTTCAGGCCTAGAACGTTCTTTCGGGGCTTCATTTTGGGAATGGGCTGTAAGATCCCTTCGTGAGAGATTCTGCCGCATTGACAATACTTTACTACACTGATAATATAGATAATGTCCATCAAACCAATTGGTGTGCTTTTCATTCAGATTTTAAAGCATTTAACGTAACGGATACAACATCGGGAGACGATGTTAAGTCCTAAAGCTGGTGTGTTCAAGATTGTCTGAATAGGTGCTTAATTTACGCTAACTAAACGGCCATAGACGTCATATCTTATAAATATTTACTGATGGAGTGCCATATTCATCATGTTTATTCTACATTGTGCTGTAATTACCAGATATTAATCAATGATATGCTCTTCAGAATCTTCGTAACGACTCTTATACTTCAATCCACGAAGTAAAGCCTCATTCATTGTAAACTCGTATGGTGTTATTCGGGGTAAGATTGGATGAGGGGTTCAAGTATTATTTTTTGGGTATGGAATATGATGAATGAATATGCTTTCGTAAGAGATCTTGTCGGTTGTCTCATTGGCAATACTTCAACTAAACTCATAATATTGATAATATTGCACCCGTGTGCTTTTCCACGTTCAAGAAATATAATTATCATACATGCGCAGCGTCTACCGTTACGAATATGTTACGTAGAACTATTAAGTAATTTGCACAATTATAGTTTATCTAATAGTTATGGCACGATCCTGTGTTTTAATAATATATACCAATTACATTGATCTTCAAGGAAATTATATAACATTTTTCTTTTAGTGAAATCGCGATTGACACTTTTAAGTTCAGCTTTCGATCTATTGGGAGTCGGTGGGGATTTTTAGGCCTATTGGGAATTGGGTCAGATTTTTTGGAATAGCAATCGATGAAATATATTAGCTATGAAAAATATTCCTCCCTCTGATGATTTCATCGGCTGGACGCATCTGAAGGGAAGATGCTTAACGATTACTTTTGTTATCTCGATTTATCTCGTCTTATTCTAAAGTTTTTATCGTCTATAATAATTAGTTTGCTTAATAATGTGTACCTAAGTTATCAAGGTCGGCGATAAAAGTGATTTAGATCAGTAAGCCGCAGCCAGTAGAACTTGTTTCAACAATCTACTATCTACGATACACATGGTACTGTAGAGTCCAAAAAGTTTGATTTAATACGATGCGTTCTGTCTCGTCAAATAGTTTCTAAATGGTCCTTTTGTCCACAAAATAACATACATTTTCTTGTTTATTTTAATTCAAAACGAGGAAATCACAAACGATGAACTATAACTATTTTATTTATGTACTAAGTATTTATATTTTATGTAACAGCTGCGACCCAGTTGGGAAATAATCGCTAAAGTTAATTTAGTTTTATTAATTATGAATATTTATTTATTTTAACAGTAACATCGTCTAATGCGTCTTGCTCACAATAAAAATCATATTTCCATCACCCAAAATATAACAACATACATACTTTTAGTATAACAGCATAATTATGCTCAACACAGACCAACCCCATATTTCGGAATTCCACTTTAAAAAACCGAAATTAAGTACTAAAAAGAACACAACACCATCACCACAAACACACAAAACGAAAAATAAATAAAAACTCTTTAGTTGCCAACCTTTCTCTCCCCATGTTCGCGAACCATGATTATAATATCATATATTACATAAACACTACCAAAGTTTATGCGAGGCAAATCGTGAATGAGGTAAATAGTCGCTTACCGCGTGCGATCGGAAGAACTAACCTTGAACTGTCCTAACAGTTCGGAGGCGCGTAAAACGGCATAACTTACAAACAAGTTACGAAACAGCTTACACGAGTGCTCACGGATTCGGAAAATTTTATAAGGATTTTAGCGGATACAGGTGCTTCTGAGATGACGACTGATACAGATGGAAGGAAGGGACGAAGGAAGGGGCCCAAAAATGTCATCATCATCTGCCTAGCCTTGTCCCAACTATGTTGGGGTCGGCTTCCAGTCTAACCGGATGCAGCTGAATACCAGTATTTTACATGGTAAGACTGCTTATCTGACCTTCACAACCCAGTTAGTACTGGGTAATACGGTACCCCGTAGAAAGATTGATTGTTAGACTTTCGGGCCACTGACTGCCTGTAGAAACTGTCAAAGATCTACAAATGACAGCGGGCTTCACGTGCTTTCTGAGGCCCAGAGGAAACTCTGTATATAATTGGTGCTCATCCATCCACGGATCAACCTAGGCAAGCGCGGCTTAACCTAATAATCGACCCGAGCGGCTGTTATTATTTAGCCACGAGCTTCTCAAAAACGTATTGGGATGTAAACGTGGGCGTATTAAAATGCCCATTCCTCCGTTTCTACTGCTCTTACGAACGAGTTACGAAACAGCTTGTATGATTGTATACGGTACTGTCATATCACGGATAAAAATCTTGAGATGACAACTGATGTGATGTGATGTGATGTGTGTGTGTGATGTGGTGTGATGTGTGTGTGTGAGTTTGAGTAAACAGGCTTCTTCTGGGTGTGGTCGCTCCATCGTTGACTCTCTTTCTGTCACCTCTGACCTAGACTAGAGTCAAGAGCAAACCCATCTTAAATAAAATAAAATGTTGTTGGAAAAAAGGGACGTTTTAGCCGACCCTAAAATAAATTGAGATAAAGTCCAGAGACGGACAATGATAGCTGGTTTAGGACCGTACTATAGAACGTCAATTACTTAAAACTAGATTCGAACCATTTGTCAGTCACTCATGCAAGACTCATCATAAGAATCATCATGGAAAACATCGTGAAGAAACCAGCATGGCTGCGAAATATTTCTCGACGGCATGTTAAGCCAAGTCAGAGGCCCATGGGCGGCATAAAACTCTGACACCAGGATAGGCACTAACCACACAATAAAGAAGACGCAAAACTCAAGGATTTCATAAAATAAGTTTCTGTTATATGGGCTTCTTGGGATTACCATTTTCTTTTCTTACTGCTCTGATAGTAACCCCAGCAACTTGATAAAGAAAACATTATGACAAGAGGTCAAGAAAGAAAAAAATATGTATATACGGGTCTAATTGAGAACCTCCTCCTTATTTCGTCAGTTAAAAATAATATCACTATTACAATTGGCAATTACTGTTGTCTCAGGATATTTCTTGGTCTTTTCTCTCCACTCTGATGGATTGGCGACTTGTAAAGCTTCGAGTCGGTGTGATCGAAGATTGACGGGCTATTTTTTTATATATATACCTAATAGGCTTGCGTTTGGCCGCAATTCGCAACGGCCTAGGGTGAAGGCACGCTTGCCTAGAAGAAACCGATTCACTCGAACCTTGAATAGATCCAGTACCTATCTTTGTTTCTTCTCGCAATTTCAACTTTTGGGCATACAACCACATTGTATTGTTCATTGTTTGCCTCGCGTGTTTTGGACTAAGCTGGTAGACAAAGCCTACTGCGATTCAGATATCTGCCGGGTTTTTGAACATATTCCTCAATTCAAGTGACGACGCAGAGGAAACGTTTATGGCGAAAAATCTTAAGACAACAGAACGCAGATATTTTTATAGCTTAAAGATTCCTTCCCCAGTTCATATTACTTGTTACCATTAGACAAAATACTATGGACTCTCAAATGTATCTAATACTGCATGAAAAGTTTCCTAGCAACGGCCGACTTTGGTCCAAGATAAATGCTATGGTATGCAGAAATGCATTTAGCCCATCATTGTGTAGTTAAGGGCAGGCGTTTTGCAGACTGTCAGATCAAAAAGTACTGAGACCCAGCCAAATTTCAACGAATGACTGTTATTGATGACTAGCTGTGCCCCGCCATTTCTCCTTATGAAGCGTGATGATAATCTTCTATAGCCAGCCTCTAAACCTACATTAATCAATAGCTGGTATCAAAACAAAGAAGTTGTATATGAGACAAAATCTTCTACAGCGTCACGTCAGATAATCAACTATTAATTTATACAGGTTTAGTGTGTGGCTGCTATTTTGAAAATAAAATGGTGGAAGTTAGGCGGGTCAAATAATTCAAACCAGTGCCAGATTGAGCGTCATGTCAGCTCCTTCCTAGTATTGCCTGTTTGTAATCGTTAGCTCATTACAGACTATCCGGGTTGAGAATTTAACGTCTATTTAGGAGACTTCGTTATAACTTCAGTGAGTCTAGAATAATGAGATCTATTAGCAGTGCAGGATTTAGCGGAGATGCTTCTTTGCATAGGATCTGATTTCGTCCTTTACTGATTCCAGTCTTCAGGCCATGATAGACTGAGTTCTTTAAGAACCATAGAGCATTGGATGTTTGCTTAAGGTCCAGCTGTCTGCTGGTCTTTGAATATTGAGTCACAATTCGCAGTCGCAACTGGAGCTCAACAGCTGGAACTCAAACAACGGATGCATTTTTCAACTGCTGGATAATACTTCCTGACGATTACATCGAATCTCAAACATAACGATCGTGAAATCCAATGCAACACAATTCGATGAAACGATTAATATCAATAATTACAACAAAAGAGTAATAAAAAAAACTTACTTCGCTAGAGGCTGTTGACCCCATATATTTAACTGGGGGACACTTAAAAACTGAAATCTGGCTGATAATAAAATCGGAAAGTATAAAACAGCTCAAATATAGCCAACTTGATTTAAAAAACGAACGATCACACGGTCACTATTCACGTGCACGCTATTGGTCGCCTGACCGCTGCGGAGCTGCGCGGGCGCACTACAACCGCAGTGTCCGACAAAACGAGACTACACCTCGTGTTTTGTAAACTTTGATAGCCGGTTATTGTAACCGGTTATAATCGGATATTGAGACAGGTCAAGCCATACAGGGATGGCACGAGGCAGGTAGGACCAAATGTTCACGCGCTTAAGATTGTGAAGCTGGACAGATTTCCATGATGAGATTGGGAGAGGCAAGAGAAAAAGAACACAGAAAATAACATCATCTTACGGCGATGTTGAGACACAGCAGCATTGCCGAAGATAATTTGGGACACTTTTCTGTAACATCGTATCTACTTTAGATACGATGTTACAGAAAAGTGTCCTACAAATAATTTTATTGATGTCGTAACATTCCAGGATTGCACCGAAGTCGATGCTCGACGAGCCCAAGACCAATACCTGAAAAGACCTATGCTGACACCATCATTCATATTATCTTTGTGCAATAAAACGATTAATTGTATAACTAGAAGTTATATATATTACTACTTACTATATAATTGTACTTCAATAAGTACTTGACTATGCAAGTAGCTAGTACAAACACTGATAAAACTGAATAAGATTACAGAAAGGTAATAACGCATTACCTAGATCAATAAGAAACAATGCGGACTATAAATGTTTTATGGCTTGATTTCTTTGTTTAAATATTTGCTTTTTACACAGCTATACTGCTACTAGTATGGGGTGCAGTCAATTTACAGGCTACTAATTAGAAATATATTTATTGAAGGCTTTGAATAGAAAATGGAGGGAGGATTAGGGTAAGTGCATAGAAATCATGTAGCCATTTTGATTTTTCTTAAAGTTGTTGCCCACGAAAACAATAATATTTATGTATATGTTTAGGTAAGCGCCAAATACCTGGCCAAGGTGTCACTATAGGCTCAGTTTGTTTACTAGTGGTTAAATTGTGTTGACCTGTAATGAGGCTACATCTCCAACCCTTAATAGCAACGAACACTACCACCTTGGATAAGTTAAATACTAACACTTAATTATATTGATTGGCGCTACGGATCCGTTTGTGTGCGAGTACGACTGGCACTAGGTCGCTTTATTTTTTTATTAAATCATGATGAGGACGCGATTTCGGCTGGAAAACCAATATCGTCACGCAGTTGGTGCCAGAAAACGGACGTCGTTACGGAGGCAGGCATTAAAACGCTGGCGCGACCTATCGACTGGTTGGCCCAAAAGGGCAACAGACTATGATGTATCGAAAAGCATGAGGTGGGCACCATTGTCCAGCAGTGGGACAGTAAAGGTAAGAAAAAGATCAACCCTACGTCGGAGCAACAACGATAGAACTGAGTACAGCACACACATTGACATAAGTGTTCTACAATGGCTCACTAATCCCAAACACTGAGGTAGTGTAAACACACATACTCCATTGAACCGGTTCAAGTTGGATGCACTTCTTACTGTGAAGCGTTTCCCACCTGGAGTTGAATTACATGTATTACTTATTATTTTCAGTTCAGGAAAAATATGATTGTATGGAAATGAGAAACATTATAAATACTCTCTGATGAGAAAGGTACTTGTGTGTGGAATTAGTAAATACTATAAATGATGTTTAAAAGTACAATGCTTTCAGAAATTGGATAAGAGATTTCTTTTTTTTTTTGAGCATTTTTCTGCACTTTCACTTTTTACAGACTTAATTGAAGTTATAAAAAATAAATCAGTAATATTAAATATTTAAATGTATAACATTATTTTTTTAATCTAAACTATGAATAGGCAGTTTTTTTAATAATAGTCAGCAGCTCAAGTAGCAACCTTAGAGCAATGAGAATAAAGAGTAATTGATTATTTAATTATTATTTATTTGTTCTATTATTTTATTGTATTTTCTCAATATTTTTTTTAATGTATGATGACTTGTGTTTGATGTTCCTTTTAATCCATAATGATTTGTGTTTTCATTTGCTCCAAAACCTTACATGTGATTTTGATAATTATTAATAAATAAACTAAACCAATTTGATTTTAAGAGTTCTGCAAAATCAGAACTAAGATTATAACTATGAAAACTCTATTAGAGATCACTGTTTCCTTTAGAGATCCTCATAAGTAGAACTACCCACTACAGAAAATTGTTACTGGCAACATTTTTTGTTTTGGTACTCAGAGGTACCTCTAACAGAAGCAACCTAACAGGCACCTTATTTTAATGAAGATAAAGATCACGGTGTGTGTGTAATCAGCGTTGCAAAATCAGAGGTAAAATTATGTTGAAACAATAAAGTTATAATAATTTTTTAACAATAAGTTAATAAGTCATTCTATGAAAGTACTGCATAAATGAGTCTTCCATAGCAACTACAAATTGAAACTGGTGAGCAGGTATTCAATAAAACCATTTTGTTTGCAACAACTACATGGCCATTGCACTTTGGCCATAGAGACCATAAACTATAAACAATAATGTTTCTCTGTTTGCCTCGTGCTGCAAGTACCAGGCAAACATAAACTTCAGGATGTTTACATTGATTGAGCAGAGCTTCCAACTAATGTTATTACTGCCTTTACTTGAGACAGACCATTAACTAATTGTTTTCAAAACAAATTGATTAGATGTTGTTATGGCAATCAAATATTGATATAACTTGTGTTGGTAATATTGATTGGATAAATAAAAATAGCATTGTGGTAGTTTAGTGATAAATTTAGTCATTTTAACTCAAGTTATTTAGCATTCATTTATATCATAGGTATTCCTAGTCTTCCTGTGTACACTTCTAAAAAGTAACTAGAAAATGAAATAAAAAGAGTTTGAGGTCATCTTAGGGGCAGCAGTAATTAACCCATTTGGATCCGCTGTCCTTGTGCAGGGACAGTTCTTCCACTACCCTCATGTTTCCATATATTTTAGATGTCTTTAGTTTTCATTTGTATTTGTCATGCTAAGTAGTGTATCTTATGAGTGTTATTATAAATATTGACAGATTTTTGTAAAAAAGTGGTCAAATTGATAATTTCATCAACAGAAGTTAAAACAGAAGTTATCTTCGCAAGGTAAGGCTTTTTTTTGTATGTTGCTATGCAAAATTAGAAGTTTTTTTGTGATTATTGTTAGTGTGTACTGTCAAAGAGAATATATAAGTTCATAATACGTGTTTATTTTTGAGTTTTGCTACCAGGGGTCGTATTTTATTCAAGTGTCCCTGTACAGGGACAATGGGCACATCAGGTATATTATTGTACGAAATTTGTAATAATTTCTTATTTTCTTTTTAGAACTGATTTTTATCAAACAATGGCTAAGAGGAAATTTGATGTAGTAAATGACTACCAAGGGCTTGAAGAAGCACTAGAAAATGTTCTGAACGAAGAAGATGACCTGGAAACAGATTACGAATTGGTAGCTATTCCTCCAAATCCAAGTGTTCTAACAGATGAAGAAGAGTTTGACGAAGACAACATCCAACAGAATATATTACCTCGAGATATTCCTGGCAGAGTAGAAGTTTTCACTTCCAGAAATGATGAAGATTGGGATAGCAGTGATGATGAGCCCTTACAAAAACAATCTAGACAACCCCCGGAAACTGAGCCAAAGTGGCGTAAATGCAACAGCTCCTATGAAAATATTGCTTCGACTGATGATGACCTAAAAAGGCGCAGAGAAAACTTAGTGACTGAACTAAAAGATTTAGGGCCATTAGAGATATTTGAAAAGTTTTTTGATCAAGAGGTCATGCAAATGATTTTAGACAACACAAAACTGTATGCTGCACAAAATAATAATCATGACTTTGATGTGACCATTGAAGAGCTCAAAAAATTCTTTGGAATACTTTTACTGACCGGTTATCATACACTACCAAGAGAACGTTTATATTGGTCTCTGGATGAGGACTGTAACGTACCAATGGTGTCCAAAACTATGTCGAAAAATAGATATTTTGAAATAAAGAAATTTTTACATTTCTGTGATAATGAAGCTGCCGTCGGATCATCTGATAAGATGTTCAAAGTACGACCACTGGCTGACATTCTCATTAAAAAATTTTTACAATGGGGTGTAGTTCACGAGCTATTGTCTATCGATGAATCCATGGTCAAATACTTTGGACGTCATCCGGCAAAACAATTTATCAAAGGAAAGCCAGTGCGATTTGGGTATAAGAACTGGATGATAGCCAGTTCGGATGGGTACTGTTACGCTTTCGACATCTACTGTGGAAAATCATCATTGGCAACAAATAATGAACCCTTGGGATCGAAGGTGGTTAAGCTTTTGCTGGAAAAAACACAAGCCATTCCAAATGAGCATATTGTTTATTTTGTCAATTTTTTTACTAGTTATGGATTACTACGAGAACTGCGTGAATGTGGCTATCGTGCGACAGGAACTGTTCGTGAAAATAGAACAAAGAAGTGCCCTCTAATATCAGTCAAAGATATGAAAAAGAAGAATAGAGCTGATTACGATTACCGATTTGATACAGCTAATCAAATTTTGTTTGTTCGTTGGCTTGATAATAGCGTATGCACTATGGGCACTAACTTTGACAGCGTACACCCTTTGGGCAAAGTAAAGAGATGGGACACTGTACAAAAGAAAAAAGTAGATATGGACATCCCACACGTTTTCCAGAATTATAATAAAGGAATGGGTGGGGTCGACCAAGCAGATCAGTCTGTTGCGGTATACAGATCGGCGATTCGGGGCAAAAAATGGTGGTGGGTGCTGTTTACCTACATGCTGGATTTAGCTATTGCTAATGCTTGGCGCCTTCATATGCTGACCCATGAAGACAAAATAGATGAGCTTCAATTTCGTCGTACCATCACAAGATCTTACTTGAAAGCTGATGGGCGTCAAGATCGAAGACGGAAACCGTCATCAGTAGCCCCAGGATTGGCAGCAGATGGAGTTGGACACTTTCCTAAGAGACTGCCTAGCCAACTAAGATGCGTAGTTTGCCATAAAAAGGTACGATGGCAATGCAAAAAATGCGTTAAAACCCTGTGCATCGAAAATGCTGACTGCTTTGAAAACTACCACACTTGAGCCCATTGTCCCTGTACAAGGACAGTGTTTTTTTTAATACTTAATAATAATTTTTTATTTTTTTTTTTGCTTAATTTTCTTTATATGTCTCCTGTCATTTATTTGATAAACAATTTTTCATAAATTTTAGTTTCATTTGTATTTGGGTCTAAATGGGTTAATAGGAATTAAATCAAGCCGTAACCATACATTGTATCAAACTTGCTATACCAATTTCTTGAGGCGTTTGAAAATATAGAGCGCGAACTAGCGAAGAGCCTCAAAAAATTACGCAGTTTACAAAAATACCACAGTTATGCCTACATGAGACTGTCCCTTTGAATCAATTTAAATTTTGGCTGAATGCCCTGCACGAACTCACCCATATCGTGTTGTTTTCGCTATCTGCGTGCGTGTACGATAGGTCATTATAATGCAAAATTATGACAAAAAAGTAACATAATTCTAGTAGCTTCTATTAGCAATTAGTCTTGTGCCTGCTCGGTCATTTTTAAGATCGCTCCGTACTAGTTCATTTCGGACAGTGAACTAGTTCATTCTATTAGTTCTAATAGCTCTATTCGATCTTCGCTCTCGGTAAGCATTTCCATAGAGAAAAGCGCGTATCACTCGCAGAGTAAATACGCACTCAAGGTATTACCAAAGACATTATTATACATAAACCACTACGTATAAATAAAAAAAAATATATAAATGCAACATCTATAATTATTAAATTAATCTCTGTTTATTATTACCACACTATTGTTTATACATACTATAGGTATAAACTTCCAATTTGCGAACACAGCTCTTCTCCCGTGTTTGGGCGATAAGCTAAAATAGACAATAAGGCATTGAAATAACGCGCATCACATCTCATTCTTGCGAATTCGGTCGATCGGGTTCGGATAGCATCGTCATTCGTCGGCTATTCTCTCTCGTTCTCATTCATTCACAGAGACATCGAATGAAAACGTATATCGTTTTTGTCAAACAATCAGTCAGACTGTTTCATTTCTCGTTCGGGCGATGTACGAGTTCGGAAAGAGCTATTTGACCTATTAGACCGGTTACAAGCCAGCGTTCGGAAACGTTTCTTCTAGTACAGTGCGAAGATACGGCTCTTAATCGTTCATCGTTCACGAACTACACAAGACTATTAGCAATTACTTTCACAGTTAGTCTAAAAACTGTAGCCTGTAAAACGAGGGATAAAAAGCTTACCGGTTGTGATAAGTTTGGAAATGATCGTCGTGAAAGTGGCTCGGCAAACAGTGTCGAGTGCTCTCCTGGCTCTGCCATAGTAAAGTTACTACCGCTGATAAATGACTAGTTAAAGTTAAGAATCTAGCCGGTATCAGAGTGTCCGCTCCTCTCATACCGCTTTTTTATAAATAGTTTTTTCAATATCTCAAGAAACAAGCAGGGCTTAAACTTCAAAACGTGCACACGAATAGCGTTCCAATTCCTCTTCAAATTCAATCATCGCACTGTCAATGGTGCATCTGATTGACATTTGTGTTGGCTCTTTCTATCGTATAAAGTTCGTGCCAGACAAAAAACTATATCTGGAACGCGTCCACGGTCCCAACACCAAGTCCATTTGCACTTCATTTAGCGCCGTTACTTTAAGAAATAATATCTAAACGCTATGTGACATTCAATACATTTTAATTTAGTTTAAAATTTTGCCACAACAACTACATAAATGGTTTTATTTAAATGCAGTATAATTCTTATTAATATTTAAATTTATCCTGCAGCAATAACTTTATATCGAAGTTTAAAAAAAAACTTTTTTTTTTCGTAGTTTCGAAACGCAAGCTTCAAATTGCCGGGCGGCGGGCGGTGTTGATGCTGCTGTCAGTGTCATTGTACAATAAAATAAATAAAGTGCGAAAATCTTAATTTATTTTGATTATTAGCTGTTATTTTCAGTATAATTTAATCAATACCTCATAAATGAAGCTGTTAAAACCCAGTTGGGTCAATCATGATGGTAAATAATCTTGTTTTTTCCGCTGGAAGGTATCACAAGTTTGAGGAAGGCTTTGTTGTTAAAAAGTGGCATATTTTCAGATAAACCGATATTTTCCGTTGATATACATCCGACGGGGAAGCGGTTTGCGACCGGGGGTCAGGGCGGGGACTCCGGCCGCGTCGTGGTTTGGAACCTGAATCCCGTTTTGTTCGAAGCAGTTGAAGTGGACCCCAATGTTCCCAAGATGCTTTGTCAAATGGATAATCACTTAGGTTCGTAGCTCAGACATTACCTAGTTCAGCAAATGAACCTTGTCCATATATTGGTTCTTATGGTTTGGTTTATAATGGTCCTAACTGGACACCCACCGAAGCATCATTTTCGAACAATTATAGAGTCTAGTCATATTGTATATGTCTGGAGTATAGAGTTTGTAAGATATTGCAATATTGAATGTTTACATTATACATAATAGCTTTTTATCTTATCGCTAGCTTATCTCTCTAAAACTTACATTTGAAATCTAATTAATGGTGAATTATTTAATTTTATTGGTTTATAGCTTTATTTCAGAGTTGCATTTCAAAACAATAATATTAGATTTGAGTCTCTGTGTGGCCTTTGTCAAATGCCTCCTCAACAAGTTCCAATTCTCGCTGTTCTGTACATGTCTAGTCCATGTCTTTCCAGCTGGCCTCATCAGGCCATTGTCCCTTCAAATCCAACGAACCTATACCTAAGCCATGGAAAAATTTAAATAATAAATTGAAATTCATTTTCAGCCTGCGTAAACTGTGTGCGTTGGAGCAATGGTGGTAAATACCTAGCATCGGGTGGTGATGACCGACTAGTCATGGTGTGGGGGCTCAGTGTGGCTGCTATGGGCACTCCCGGCAAGCACAAGTCTGAGACTTGGCGGTGCTTGGCTACATTGAGAGGACATGCAGGTATGTGTATTTTGGAATTAGTTTTATAACTAAACGACTACCGTATCTGTGTCATTTGGCTTTCATGGAATTACAGGTTTTGGAACAACTTTTAGATTATAATCAATATGAAGACAATATATATAATTATTTATTTACACCTAAGTTTAGCCAGCTTATCTTAAGTTTATTTTCACACCCCTCTTTAGCAGTATTATTTACATAAAAATATATTTCTTTGGACTGAAAGGTGGTAACTGTTGAGATGACGAGTAGTAGGGATGTATGAAAGAATGAGACATGCTATGCCGACCCCAAATAAATTGGAATAAGGGCAGGGAAATGATGATGATGATTTCTTTGGACTGCCTCTTTCTTATAAGCATCCTCAATTCCATATTTGTAACTTGGGTGCACATATAAACACAATTGGAAAAATGACAAACTATGTCAGTTTTCGAAAACCAAATAAGTTAACATTTTAGGAGCATTAAAGATGAATCTTAAACCACTTGTTTTACTGTAAAGGTGATGTGTTAGACCTAGCCTGGTCACCGCTGGACAAGTGGCTAGCCAGCTGTAGCGTGGACAACTCAATCATCATCTGGAATGCAGAGAAGTTTCCGGAGATGGTGTGTGTGTTGAACGGGCACAGTGGACTTGTGAAGGGTGTGGCTTGGGACCCGGTGAGTATTTATTGTATCCATAAAGATGTCAAAAATATCCGAATAACAAGATATGATCTTTTTTTTTGCAATGCAATGTCGAAAGTCAAATAAAATAATTTAAAATGTGTTGTGCCCATTGATTCGTCATAACTAGAGATCGGATATTCGGATGCATTGTTTACCTAAAGTTTGAGTGTTGACTAGGATAGAGCGCGCGTCATTACGTGAAAAGTCCCAGTTTATTTGAATGAATAGTATTTTTTTCATTTTAGTGTCATAATTCAAACGAATTATGCCCAGTCATACTTACCATTTTGTCCTAATCAATATTTCAGCAGCAAAATTTGATTTAAAATAGTTGTAGTAATTTTTAACATGTTATTTTCAACAAGTTTCTGGCCTGGTTTTAAATAGATTATAAATATTCGTTATACTTTCGAGTTCTACTTTTAATAAAAACAAAAAAAACTTCAAAATGATATTCCGCCATCCCGGGATAAAAATTGGCATTTTAAGCATCCGCTTCCATCGTTTTCCAACCTTTGCCAGGAAAAAACGTACTTTAGGTAAATATGCATCCGAATATCCGATCTCTAGTCATATCTGATGGGACACAATTAACTAACTAATGTAATGATACTCCCTAAGTTACATGTCATGATGTGATAAAACACTCATATATTTGTGTTTCTAACCAAGAGGTTAACTAAAACACTCCACAGAACCTCTCTTTATTATACCATACTAGCGACCCGCCCCGGCTTCGCACTGGTGCAATGTAGATACTAATGTTTTCTCTACTATAATATGCATGTATTATACATATAAACCGCCCTCTTGAATCACTCTATCTATTAAAAAAAACGGCATCCAAATCCGTTGCGTAGTTTTCAAGACCTTTTTTTTCCGTTTGGGAAATCATCAAATGACTTCTCCCGCTCTGGGCTGAGCGGGAGTGAGTGTCAGACTTTTACTGACTAAAACCCACCCATGTTCCTTCATCGCCCTTTGTGTTCCGGGGCCGCGGTATCTCTTCCGAACAACCCGCAGCAGTTTTCAAGACCTAAGCATACATAGGGACAGACAGACAGCGGGAAGCGACTTTGTTTTATACTATGTAGTGAAGTATTGATATTTTGTTATTACAAATTGCAGGTGGGCAAATATCTAGCTTCACAGTCTGATGATAAGTCACTGAGGGTGTGGAAGACAGCTGACTGGGCGCCAGAGATTGTGATTACAGAGCCATTCGAGGAGTGTGGAGGTAAGTATTAAATACTAACACTTCGCCCGCGACTTCGTCCGCAACAATTGTGATGGATCGGTTAATAATCATGATATAAGAATAATTTATAGCCAATGATACCCACGAATAATGTCGCTTTCTACCAGTGAAAAAACTGTTAGAATCAGATGAGTAGTTCCGAAGATTACCCCCTACATACAAACTTACAAACAAATGTTACCTCTTTATAATATGAGCATAGATTGATTATTTTTGCAATAAAATGAATACTAGGTGATCGAGAAACGTGCCAGCCGCATGCGCAAGTTGTCCGGTGGGAATACGTTTCATTACGTTTATAGCAGGTTCATAAGGGAGCTACCAAACTTATAGACGCGGATAGGCTTCAGCCGATCAAAAAGAGCTTGAATTCCGTGCAATAAAGGCGAGAAAGACGTTATTCGCCTCGTATTTTTATTTATTTACTTTTCACGTACAAGAGTGGTACATAAGCGGTCTTAATGCTACAAGGCATTCTCTACCAGTCGATCTTCGGGTCAAATAGGACAGCATTGTGATAGAGTACATAAAATTAATAAGAAAAACACGCACCTCTGATTTTTCGGATTCGTGTGCGTATTGTGTAATTATCACTTACTTCGGTGAAGGAAAATATCGTGAGGAAACCAGCATGCCTGAGAGATATTTCTCGACGACATGTAAAGCCAAGCCAGAGGCCCATGGGCGGCATAAAAACTCTTGACACCAGGTTAGGCATTAACCACACGATAAAGAAGAAGAGGAATAAGAAAAATATTTACCATTTTGTTAACATAAATTGATATACATAAATAGGAACATCGTAATAAATAGGTCGTACCGGATCAGACAACGCGGTTCTGGACACCACACCAAACAATACAATCATACCAAGCGGACTTCTTCATGTTGCTTCTTTCAGGTACAACCCACGTGTTACGTCTGTCCTGGTCTCCGGACGGCCAGTATGTGTTATCTGCGCACGCGATGAACGGTGGCGGCCCTACTGCGCAAGTGGTGGAGCGGGACGGGTGGAGGTGCGACAAGGACTTCGTGGGGCATAGGAAGGCTGTCACATGTGCCGTAAGTTTTATATAGCAAAATTCTCTTATAATAATCGAAGGCTATTAAACAAAGAGGTTTATTGCCTCCGAATCGATGGCTGAGTTTGAAGTCGTGGGTTCGATTCCCGGGTCGGGCAAAGTGTTATTGGGTTTTTCCATCAGGAAGTTCTCAGTAGCAGCGTCTGACTCTGGATTTGTGCCCGGTTGATGGCAATAGGCTCGCCCCACATATACATAGGACTTAAGCTTAAATAACTGGCGAAATGTGGGTGTACTATAAGGTACATCTCTACCTAACCCTTCGGGGACTATAGGCGTGATGTTATGATGATGATTCCTTATTCCTTCGTGCCGCCAGCGCTTCAACAACAACATATTCGTGAAGGAAGGCAAGAAGTGTTGCTGCGCGGCGGTGGGGTCCCGCGACCGCGCGCTCAGCATCTGGCTGACGTCGCTCAAGCGGCCGCTGGTGGTCGTACACGACCTGTTCAGTGACAGCGTGCTGGATCTGTCCTGGAGCTCGGACGGTAAGTTTTTCTTACTAGCTTCACACCACGTAAAAAATCTTAGAAGTAAAATTTGACCCATTTCCTGGTTTCCGATTGAGCTGAAATTGTTCATACATGTTTAGTTTCGATGACAATGCATGGTTAGCTATGTGACGTCATTCTAAATCTAATATGGCGGACTCCCAAAGATGGACTATTTATTTTTTACACATTCCCATGAAATGGTTATCAAATGAAAGGATTTGCTGAGGAGAATACGAATAAAATGGCGTCACTCTAAAGGGTGTTTTTTAAACTATAATATTATTAATTACTGATGCACATAGCTAAGCTAAATAATAAAAGACGGACGGGTCGATCTTCAAGGATCAAAAATGCTTGCCGAGATCAGACCGTGGATGGGTTACCATTCGCATAACAAGTTCGCTTCGTACGTCGGAAAGCAAGTTAAGCCGATGGTCCTGGCTTTCATTTATAGATCATTGACAGTCGTTACGCGTAGTCAGAAGCGCGGATGTCTGACAACCAGTGAGCCAACATCACACCGATTCACATCATTACTCTCGTTAATATTTTTCATCGTTTTTCCAGGTCTTAACCTACTGGCGTGCAGTTCGGACGGCACCGTCGCTTGCATTCAGTTCACTAACAAGGAGATCGGAACACCGCTTACTTTTGATGAAAAGGTACGTTTTATCTTTGGCTTCTTGTCTATGCGTCATGTAAATGTCCTTTTACCAGACCGACTCGCCTCGCAAAAGAGTCGGTAATGACCAGAGGTCGGTTTTTTTTTTTTTTTTGTGAATGGCATCTCGCAGTTCAACCTAGGAGGTTGTCGTCTGCTTAACCGGACTATCCTGTGGATGCCTTGAATTTAAGGCCTCCAACCAGGGCAAAAAACTTACAAACTAAGCGACTACACGCTAAGGGCGCCCCCTGTGGGGCTCGGACCTCGGCTTAGGGCGTCGCTGGGGGAGGGCAGCAAGGGGACAGGCTGGATCTGAGTGATATTATTTATGGGCTGGTTTAAAACTACTGGCACAGCATCGCGGGCTGGCTCGAGCAAGGGTCGGGGAGGGCAGTTACCGGGACGTCGCGACGGACCTCGACGGCGAGGGCGGAAAGACGGCGGTTTGGTTCGGGGTTTACGCTTGAGGAGCGTACTAGTTTCCCTACGGCTCTCCTGGAGGAGAGTGATAGCGTCGTCGGGAGTAACGAGCGTGTGCCTTGGACGGCGAACCTGACTGATACGCGAGGGGTCGTATCGGGCGGCCGATGCGATCAGGGGATTACGATGTTTTATTGCACGATCAAAGAAACGCTTGGTGAGGCGTTTCATGAACTGCAATAAGGTGGGCATCCTAAGGTCTACGTGGAGACGTTCGTTACGTACGTAAAACGGGGCACCCGTGACCCTACGTAAGTATCGGTTTTGGAGCGTCTGCATCCTGTGGATATAGCGAGGCTTGGTATCTGCGAACACAACACAAGCGTATGACATGATGGGACGGATCACTGCGGTATAGAGACGCAACTTGCACTTGAGTGACAACTTGCTCTTAGCCGCTACCATAAAATGAAGCCTACTCATAGCGAAGGCAGCTCGGTCGCGAGCTGCTTTGGTATGTGCCCCGAAGGACAGGTGTTGGTCAAGTATGACTCCTAAGTATTTGGCTTGCTTCTCCCAAAGGATAGGCTTGCCGTACATAGTGATCGGACGGGAGAGGTCGGAATTAGGTAGAGTTATTTATGTACTTACACTGATTTCATACAGCGAAAGAATAAAGTGGATATGCCTCAAATCCCGAGATTAATTTTAAAGAGCAGAAAAAATATTATTGTTATTATTTTATAAAAAGTCAGTCTTATCTTATCTATCTCTGAGGTTTTTATTATTATTTATTTGTAAAATTGTTGGGCATTATAAATCCCGGGAAGATCCATATTAATATCAACATTTCGATGCATGTACACAAATAACTCTACCTAATTCCGACCTCTAGTAATGACGGACTTAAAGCTGTCTATCAATCGGTATACATGGTGAAAGGGACATCGGCGCACGAACGCTTACCACGTATTTAGTATATCATTAT
The DNA here is from genome assembly GCA_964057025.1 of Standfussiana lucernea. Lineage (NCBI taxonomy): Eukaryota > Metazoa > Arthropoda > Insecta > Lepidoptera > Noctuidae > Standfussiana > Standfussiana lucernea. The sequence goes on along the minus strand of OZ059791.1, from coordinate 15,361,617 downwards.
GAAACGTAGAAAATTTTCATCGGCAATTGAAACAAAAACACTTATTGATGTTCCATACATTTTGACTCTGTAAGTATTGCACTTTTGGAGGCAACAGCAGATTTTTAAATAACGTATTAACTATTTCTATGTGGGGCCAGATTTATGTACTTAATACGCGGTAACCGTTTGTGCGTCAATGTCCCTTCCATCCTGTATTTTAAAATGTTTGCCAAACAATTGATAATTAATCGACGGATAACGATTCTATTCAGAATTAGAGTAAACTGGAAAATAAACGCACACATAATATTGTTGCCGGTACCAACGCCGCCATTTTGTTATTTCAATACAATTTCATGACAATGCCATACATCGTCATCTTCCTGCCCTAGTTGCTGTCCATACGTGTTGCGCCGACCCCAAGTAGAATGGGTACTTGTGGTCGGTTCATTCTCCTCCGCCAGACGTCACGGCATCATTTACTAGTCCATCAGTCTAACCAAGGCATTTCGTTTCCAGAACGCTTTCTACGAGAAGATCTACGGCAAATGTCTGGCCAACGAATCCGGCGGCGACTTGTCGGCCAACTTGTTGGTAGAGTGTCCCGAGATCCTGCTGGCTAGAGAGAAACAGGATGCTAAGAAAGAGGCCGCCAAAGAGGATACCACGCCCAAGAGTGATAAGTCACAGGTAGGGACTGGTCATCATCAGCTGCGCCAAGGCCGGTGTAACACCTGTTTGTTATCTGTATATGTCCGTTCACATATATACTAATAATAATAACACTTGACTTACCACCATACACATATCAAAGTCTACAGAAAGCCGCAATCCTGAATACATGCAGGATTGTCAGAAAATTTTTGCAAAATGTAAATCGATCTGTCGTCACCACCACCAACACACAACCTCGAGTCACCGCACACACACAGTTTAATAGACACAGAAACTCATCATCGCAAAATTCAATTATATCATCACCTCATCAGGTCACCACATTCACGGGGTAGTATTTGGCTTTGGCTCGTACTATTCGTTAAATCCGGCAATAAAGCCGAGATACATAAAAGTATAAAAACTAAATAATAATAATATATTATAAATGTTAAAGTTTGGATGGATGGATCTTTGTTACTCAATCACGCCAGAAAGGCTGAACGGATCTGGATGAAATTTGGCACAGAGATAGATTATAGTTTGGAATAGCACATAGGCTACTTTTCATCCCGGTAGGACGATCCCGTGGGTCAATTATCGAACTCTAAGCGGGTGAAGCCGCTGGCATAAGCTAGTATATTCTACATATTATCCCAGTTATACAGGGAAACCTATAATTGGCCATAGTAACTGTAACACGCATATTTTGTAAAATATTTTTATGTATCGCTGTTGGTTACCTAAATAAATAAAATAAAATCTATGTAAAAGAGATCGATCAATCGGTTCTATCGGAAGCTCGAAAGTGACTGGGGAGGTACTATGGGATTCTCAGTTTTTTTTATTCTTATAATTCTTGTGTTTATTTTGACAAATATTGTCTATGACTTTGTCTGTGCTAAATAATTTTATTTTCTTTACATTTTTTTTTTAATTATTTGGCGTTCTTACAACATAATCGTTATTGAATTGTCATAGAATGCATTCTGCTATGCTCTAAAACTAAAAGTTCTCGCACTGAGTTTGCGTTGTCTACAGCTAGCTCCATTTTACAGCGGCGTGCGAACATTGTAGGCCTATTCCGATGTATTGTGTCCTTAGTTTCATGTTCATTATTAAAATTAGTATGTATAATTTCAGGGCAAGAGCCTGCTGAGTCCGTCGGCGGCGTCGCTGGGCCCGTCGTCGACCCCGCTGCGGCCGATGGACCGGCAGATCGAGACGCGCACGTCGGACGGCAAGCGACGCATCACGCCCGTCTTCATACCGCTCACTCACGCTGATGCCAAGTTAGTACTAACTACGTCGGACATATTCTAGAAACCTCCGGGAAAAAAAAAAACTCGTATTCACAAAAAAAAAAACTAGGAATCAAGTGCATTTCTGCCTCGGTTGCCATTTCTCTCTGGTCTAGCGTCTCTAGTTGTTACACATTCCATTTGAAACAGATTTTCAAAACGTCTGCATATTATTCCGGCGACAGGCAACACTTTTTAATTTATACTGACAGTTTTTTTGAGACCACCGCTACATGCACCAAGAATATTGTTTCAATTATGAATTTGCGGTAATTCCGTGCGATTAGAAAGCTTGGGCTTGGTCTTCTATACGGCGAGATGATGATGATAATGTCTTTTTGATATGTATCCATAAAATATTCATTTCATTTAAGCCAAATTGTGATTACAATCCGATATCTAACATCGTATATTTCCCCAGTGAATCTCTAGGTTCGCAGCCGGGCGGCACGGAGAACTGCTTCAGCACCTCGTCGCAGAGCAAGTCGCGGATCAAGGTGGAGGTCCGCGACGACATCGTCATACATCCCAACGTCAGCAACCACGCCACCTCCACGCAGCAGAATAACTCCAGGACCAGCGATAAGTATGAATGTATTGCTTTTGTTAGTGCTAAATGCAATAATGAATGTTATGGTTACACTTTAGGTGCGAATTTCGATAGGTTTTGCCTCAAATCATACTTCGATATCGTAACAAATAATATGTGCGGCTCGTGGCATAGGCTTAAATTCGAGTAGGTTAGCCCCAGAGGCTGGCGTGCTGACACAGAGCGCTGCAGGCACTGCGGAGCTGCCTGCAGCGTCCCTTCTTGCCTGCTGTACCCGTCATCTTTTGCTTACCAACATTATTATTATTCCAGTGGTCTGGACCAGCGCCTGCGCAAGCGCGGCGCGGCGTCCCTCCCCGGGCCGCGCGCCGACGAGCTGGCGGCCAAGCGGCCCTGCGCCAGCGCCGCCGCGGGCGCCGCGGGCGCCGCCGGGCAGTATGTGCCCGCGCTGCCTGCGCCCGCGCTCGGGACCGCCGGACCCGTTGTTAGAGCCGCTGGACAGTTGAGACTACAGGTATATTATTGGCGGTAGACATTTTAATACTGTAAAGGATATGGCTTGCTTTTCAATAGTATTCTGGCCAAAAGGCCTCGAAGGAGACCTTAAAGCATCCTCTTATAGCCCTGACGGTCGTCACTCTCTGCGTGACTTGTCTGTATTTGAATAGTAATAAAAGTAAAGATCGGATCTAAACTGTTTCCAATGCTTGTGTGCTGGGTCCGTATGACACAGTGTGTCGGTGTGTCGCTAAGGCGTACGGGTGATGACTGTCGGATGTGGTGTGAGCAGAATTGCAATATTGCGGACCGTCAGATTGTCCGCCCACATTGGTGCTCCATAATGTGCCACGGACCGTACCGTACGATTCCTGCACTATTGACTGCAAGAGTCATTGGTCCCTTCCGGCATCTACTTTGGGTTTGCAGATACCACAATAGAAAGAAATCTGCAAAATGGATTATCGTTTTTTTTTTTGTCATTTATTTTTATATTTTAATCAAACATGAACTTTCAGGTAGTAAACAAAGCGTGCAACACACAATACGGAACATTGTCCCGGTTGCAGTTGCTGCCTAATAACTCCGCCTCCAGTGATCCAGTGTGGGAGACTTATTTAGGTAAACAGCAAGCAACTTTTATAATAAGAAACCTTAAACTTTGCACACCATATTTTTTATTGAGTATATTTCTGAATAATGATTAGTTACTATTTCTTTATCGTTTGTATTGACACACACGTTTGTGCACAGTGATAGATTTAGGTACTAGTAAACTAATTAGGTCCTTATTGTGAACTTAAGCGAGTGTGCTAGGGTAGCAATTTTTTTTTGTTGCCCTACACACGTAAAACATAACCACTTGTCTCGATGCGACAGCTCAGTCGTGACGAGATTTGAAGCGTGCTTAGAGTTCGTGTAGTTGTTGTGCATATATTATGTGTGTGAGCAGATTCCAACCATTTGTTTTAGTTGAAATACTGTTTAATAGTTTTTTAAATTATTTATTAAAAAAGAAGGGCGCAAATAAGAATGGTCCGTGTGTCAGGGTCGGCGGTGACGTGCATCGCGTGCGACGTGCGCTGGGCGTGCGTGTCGTGCGCGGACGGCTCGCTGCACGCCTGGCGCCTGCGCCGCCACGCCGCCAGCCGCGCGCTGCCGCCGCTCGGTGCGCTACCTCTGCTCTGCCCTCCTACCTACACACCCACACAACCTATTCACATACTAACTACTATACAATCGCTTCCCACGCCACAGGGACCAGGCCATCATTCACCACTCGGCCCCAGTGTGGTTTGGTGGCATACTGACAAGTGATCGATCGATGATGCAACAAAAAACCAGAGTTGTCGAAATAGCTCACAGAATAAACAAACTGAATTGGCAATGGGCCGGCCATATTAGCCGTAGAACTGATGTTCGTTGGAGGTGTTCTTGAGTGAAGACCGCGAATCAGCAAGCACCGCGGTTGGACGCCCTCAGACTCGGTGGAGCGACGATCTTCGCAGGGTGGCTGGTACCAACTGGATGAGTTGCCAAACCGAGAGACCTATATCGAGCAGTGTAATGCGTCGTAAACTGGTGATATCCGAGTATATTTCTTTAATATTTAACTTTCTGTTCCACAGCCCTAATGTCGCAAGCAGCCAAGCTGACACTATCGGGCGACACGCTAACAGTCGTCAGCACATCAGCTGAGCTCGCCATGTGGGACCTAAACTTGGCCACCTGCGTCATACGACCGCTCTGCTTCAGACAGTTACTGTCGCACGGCGGTAAGATACTGTAGTACGGCTGAACTATTTTATTAGACCAACACAGTGATGGATAAAAAATATTAGCTATCCCAGACAACTTTAAAATAAAAAAAATAAATATCGCTGGACATTACACACAGCGCCATCTAGTGCCACACTAAGCAACGAGGCTTGTGTCGTGGCCACCAGATAGTTGATATACTACATAGATACTTTTTGTTTGTAAATACATACTTATTATACATATAAACATCCATGACTCGGAAACAAATGTCCATGCTCATCACACAAACACTTGCTCCTACCAGAATTCGAACCCGGAACCCTATGAACGTAAGGCAGCCTCACTACCGCTGCGCCATTCGGGTCGTCAACTTTGGTCCCATGGAGAAAGTTATTCCGTTCTATGGTCTATAAAGGGTGTATAAATAGGCTTAACGAAGCTGAAAGGAACTTGTCTTTTGCTTGAGTTACTAAGTTTGAGATGCAGAATGCTTGGTTGATAGCTTCGTGTAAGGTCAGTTTACACTTGCATCAATATACAAGACAGCAGTTTCTACTTTTACAAACGCTCTTAGTGTTTACCAGTGAGGCACTTTTAGCTAGTCAAAATAAAATTTTAAATTTAAAAAACCCCCGACAAAACGCCTTTGGTGGCGGCCATCTTGGACCGATTTCCATCAAACATAGCTAAAAATACTCCCGACTAATTCACCTTTCAAACAAAATCAGTATTGGTTCATGCGTTCGGGCGTACAATGCCACAGACAGACACACACACAAACAGACACCCTGTCGCTTTTGCGTCGGGGGTTAAAAATATGTATAGCAAAAACTAAAATAAGCTCTTTCAAAAAGCTTGAAATCCCGTCTTTAAAATAAAGCTGAAGACGTCTTCTTCATCTCATACTTCTAAAATAACTGTAAATGTTAGTAAAATACCTTCTCAATTATTCATTGTGTATATTCTGTTTTACAGTGACTGTGACGAACTGTTCTCTGTTAGACGACGGAAACCCTATGATCTCGCTGAGTAACGGCAAGAGTTACATCTACAGCAAAGGATTGTGTGCTTGGTACGTTATTTTATACTTTACCAAATGAAATAAGGGTTAGTTCACTGATAAAATGAATAGGTTTTTTTTACCTTTTGAACGTTAGAGCATAAACGCACGCGCATGCTCTCCGCCACAATTTAACCGCATTCAAAAGAATACGGATTCCAAAACTTTATCGATAAACAATATTATTAAAGAGACAAGACAAGAGCTTAAATATTTAAGGTATATAAATAAAAACACACAAAAGTAATGATTTAATTGTTTATTTCGTGTTATAGTGCATCGCATTTTTTGTCATATATTAGTGTCGTTGGCGTACAGGGTATGCGCTTGTCACGTATATGCGACAGTGGCGTTCAAAAGGTTAAATGTGAACATCTGGGTAAGAAAATCACGCCTGAATAAAGCTACTTCTCGTATGTGTCTGATAAGGTCCATAAAATGAGCTCTATATACATTTTAAATTAAACATTTCAAGTATTATTTCTGATGTTGTTTGCAAAGACTTTACGCAATTCCAAGATGTCATAAAGGTTGTTCCGTTTAATAAGCTGTGTGTGTGTGTGTGTGCGCTTGCGTGCGGCAGGGTGGTGTGGGCGGACGCGTGCGACCCGGTGTGGCGCTGCGGCGGCGCGCGCGCGCCCAAGGCGCCGCTGTACCCGCCGCGCGCCAGGGTCTACAAGAACAGGCCCAACTCCTTCGCTAACAGGTAACTAATCTGCACCACTCAAACTGTCATGCCCAAATAGGAACTACATACTCTCCTGGCGTTACACAAAATCCTGAATCTCGCAGTGACCTTAGGATATGTACATGTATGTATGCGTCTTCTTCTTTATCGTGTGGTTGGTTCCTAACCTGGTGTCAGTTTTATGCCGCCCTTAGGCCTCTGAATTTGCCTTCAAATGCCGTCGAGAAATATCTCTCAGATATGCTGGTTTCCTCACGATATTTTCGAGCTATAACACCCGGATACATCCCCATCTCTCCCTTTTTAATAGAGAATGAGAATCTTTACAGCCTGTTCTAACCTCTATAAAAGTATGAAATCGAAGTAGAAATAAGAAAATATCGTACCAAATTACAAGGCTGTCCACGATCTCCATTCACCCTCGACCTACGATAACACCTTAAACGTTTGTAATTTCTGTGAAAATACTATAAATGCATATTTAGCGTATTTTCTTGGTGAACATTTGTAAAATTGACAGGGGAAATTGAATTTAATAGTACATTACTGCCGCGGTCTATAATGACTACAAAGCAGTAATAGTGGGCCAAGGCTTGTATAGTGCTTTACTCAAAAATGCAAGTACCTAATCTAAATAAAACCAGCAAGTAATTTAAATAAAATATATATTAACTAACTATAAATTTAATTAAAATGACAATTATGAAAAGTACAGTTACTAAAATTCAACACCGACTTTCCCGGTTTGATATTACTAATAGTTTGCGATATATAGCAGATAATTTAGCTTAATTTATCTTTAATGTCTGGCGGTGTTAAACACATTGAATCGGTAGAATTTTCGCTTTGAGAGCTCATTTTTAGCAAAAAAAAAAGTCACTATATAAAAATAAAATTTTCGCTGAACCGCGCTTTTGTTACTTCTTGGTTTTTTTTTGCAATGGTAGTGGGAACTATACAGCCAAATATGGAATAAAATCTTTTTGTACCTATCTCTATAAATACAAACAGCTGTGTTTTAAATAAAATCTTTTTGCATTTGATTTTTTAATTCGTTGAAACGTCAAAATAGCGGCCGGCAATGTTTTGCCGGCCTGTTAGAGCGACCAGCAAAACTTTGCCGGCCGCTCCTTGAAACAGAACGAGGTCGACTTTGCTCAAACAAGGTTGTCAAAATAATGACCACATTACATGCATTTTTGAGTAAAAATAATTACAGCTATATTTCGGCATCGAGTATTAAAGGCGTTACACACGGCTAAGATACTATAATATTTTATCTTAAGATTTTAAATTAATATACGAGTATATTAGGCCATCACAGACGACGAAAATACGATAATATATTGTAAGCTTTCGTCGCGACCGCACGTGTCCTGTTTTGAACCAATATACAGAGTGATTTAACTATGTTTCATGCTTGCCTGCTAAAATTGGATAGCTCATCTGATGACGATTCCGATTTTGAATTTGATGTGCAAATGATTCTTGCACGCTCTAGAAGAAGATCCATTTGGGTAGAAAATCATATTATGTTACGATAAATTCTCATATCGCTCTCTATCTTACGATACGAAAATATGAAATAAATATTATCTTCATCGTGTGTAATGGTCCATTGAATTGTATCTTAAGATATTATAGTATCTTAGCCGTGTGTAGCGCCCTTTATAACAGAGTGGTTTTGTATTAACAGCAGCTACAGCGCCGGCGCGGCCCGCAGTTGGCTGGAGGCGCAGGTGGCGTCGTGCCTGCACCTGCGACTCGCGAAGGACTACCGACACTGGGTCACTGCGCTCTTCACGCACCTCGTCAACCATGGTAACTAATGCTCCTAATAAAGATTAATTATTTACTTAATAATAATAGCTAGCGAGTTCATGAAAACTAGACAGCAAATATCTACAAACAAGTTGGTAGAAATATGGGTTCATCAAATATTCGTAGACGTGTTTCTTCAACAGGACTCCTATGAATGATCAACAAACATAATAGATAACTTCACTTATTATAATTAATATTTCGTTTTTCAGGCACAGAAGATCAGTTGCGATCAATGCTAGATGACATGCTGGGACCGAGTCACTGCACCTCCACACCCAAAAAATGGCAGGCCACGGTATTGGTAAGTGGCGTATAATAATAATACTGTCTAAGTTTCAGCGGTATTTCTGTTAGACTCCGAATCCGCCGGCCAACTGTGGGTCAGCTGCCAGTCTAACCAATTGCCGTTACTAGTTCGTAAGTGTTATTGGGGTTTTCCACCAGTATTTATTTCTCATTAGTAACCCAGATTCTGATTTGTGTCCGGTTGATGGCAAAAGAGGAGCTCGTGGATAAATAATAACAGCCGCACGGGTCGATCTTCAAGGTTAAGCCGCTCTTGCCAAGGTCGGTCTGTGGATGGGTGACTGTCATTGCGTACCGAGTTTCCTCCGTGCCCCGGAAAGCACGTTAAGCCATTGGTTCCGGCTGTCATTTGTAGATCTTTGACAGTCGTTACAGGTATAGTTAGTGGCCCGAAAGTCTGACAACCAGTCTTACCAAGGGGTAATGTAAATATTGTATTACCCAGTACTAACTGGGTTGTGGATGTCAGCTAGGCAGTAGCTCCATGTAAAATACTGATATTCAGCTGCATTCGGTAAGACTGGAAGCCGACCCCAATAAATTTGGGAAAAGGCTAGGCAGTTGATGATGACAATAGACCCTCTTCCGTATCCATAGGATTTAAGAAAGAAAGAAAGAAAAAACGTTTATTGGCACACGCCACAAGTACACAATACAAAATATAAAAAAAAACAAATATATAATAAAATTTAAAACTAACCAAGAAATATTGTGTGACTCACGGCTGCGCCAAATAGGCTCAGTTCAGCAAAATGCCGGACAACTAGTGCCCGACGCTGGTTTTCAACTGAACCTATATGGTGAGTGTGCGGATGTCAATAGGTTTCAATAATTATAAATAAATATTGTGAAAGATATGATAATAACAAAAAATGAAGATTTAAATGTTTAAGTCTTTAATCCATGGGAATTGGTCGCCTGGCGAAATGTGTTACTGTTAGAACAATAAATACCTCTGCCGGTTTACAAGCGTGATATTATTATTTAACTTCTTTTCAGGGTATTAATAAACACGATCTCCTTGAAGAGATGCTGTCCCTTCTAATCCGTCAGCTGCGCTGGCAGAGAATGTACGCAGAATACAACGACCAGCTGACAGAAATGAAGACACAAGGCACCGTCGTCAACGGTCATGTGTGAAAGAGATGGATATAGAATAGGCGGAACACGTATTTATAGGTTTAAGCGAGAGAGAAGATCTGGAGAGTAGCAAAATTACGTTTTAGGTTGATTTTTGTATGGAAGTATCAAAATACGGTTCCTGATTTGAAGTCATGTCTGTGCTCGATTTTTTAAAGTATTTTATGATGTGCATTGAGAAATATATTGGCATATCTCTCCGTTTTTTTATCTTTTAAAACCACTCTGTGAGTGTAAATTATTCTTAAATCGAGTTGTGATTTGTATTATTATTTCTTATATTGGGCTGGTCTTATTTCATATCAATAAGACCAGCCTAATGCTAATTCGCTTAGGTATTTGTACTGAGTTAACCCACAGGCTCACTACCCTTAACGTATGTAAAAGTGTCTACAAAATTGTTCGATTGCACAATCGATTTAACTTGAATGTTAATTATCTCCTGTTTATACATTTAGAGTGAAGCATTTCAAAGCACCGTGTGAGATATTTTTGATTTAAATGTATGAATTTTCATGATACCGATCGTCAAAACTCAAGGTAATCTGTAGGTACCTTAATGCCCGTTTTTCGGTTTCCGCGTTAGTCTTAGTGATTTGTTATCTCGCCGCATTGCGAGTATGAATACTCAAATTAGGAAGAGTGAATAGATTGGGTTTATCTGGGGACCTCTAAAACCATTACAAATACGAAAAAAGTCACTGATATCGTAAGGAAAATGTATGTTCTGAATGAAATATGGCTTATGCTGAAATCGTATGGCAATTTTTTCTATAGCCTTATTTACGAAGACGCGGCGCGTTGTGCGGCGCGGTTCGCAATAAATTCAAACATGGCGATATATCAAAGCGTTTACGTAGAAGTGATTTTACGCGCATTTGCTTGAAATACAGCGGTAGGCGCGGCGTGCGTGGGACATGTTTGTGTTAGCGCGTGTGATCAGACGAGTCGCTGCACGCGCCGCCTCTCCGTAAACGGAAAAAAAAACGTACAAAGTCGTGCTGCGACGTCACGCCGCACACGACGCATGACGCACTGCGTCTCTGGAAATGAGCCCTAACACTTAGTGACATCTAGAATTCTAGAAAATATATACAACGTGGAATCCCCACCGGCGCTAAAACAGTTAAAATGTATGGAACAGTTGTTTTTTTTTTGTGTGGGTTCAAAATGATGTACTGAATACGTGGCAACCATTTTAGCATTAGCGTCCGTTCCACCCTGTATAACTAGATATCGTACATTTTGATATAAGTGGGGAAAGTTTGTTATTGCAGCCGAGTCGAAATTCACATACGAGCCGCAGGCGAGGGTGTTATGGAGCCGAGAACTGCAGTAACAAATGCCCACGTGTGACAAACGACGTTTTTCAATACACTTTTAGTTTTTTGGTTTTAGTTTTTATTCCAAATTTGTTCAAAGTTCAAATTTATTCAATGGAATAGAAAAACAAATAAAAATAAAAGATTGTAGTGTAAGTATTGATGTGTACTGTTTGTTTAAAAATGTGTTCTTGTAACTCGTCATGAACTTATCGTAGCAATAACTATAGACTATACAAGATAACTATCTTCTAGTATAGGTACTCGTGCTTGGTCCTTCTGGATTGGAAGTTATTCAACTTTGTCAAATTAACAACAAGGTTTTTATCCCACTAGCCCAGAAGTTGGGTTATGATGTTTGACATTAATCTACCTTCAAGAAACTATTCCGTGAGTCTCGCGATTGCAAGCGCGACTGCTGAGCGTGGTCGACGTAATCGAAAAACGGTCAGCGCTCAGGACGATTATTGCATCACGTGCTCTTTATCGATAGTTAAATATTTCCTTATCGTATCGGACGAAGCACTTTGTATTTATAATCGAACTTCACTTACGTAAGTTTGTTTAAATTAATTAAATGTTTGGAGAGAAATCCGCCTTAAACTAAATTATGTATGTTGCTTAGTTCATAAGTTCCTGTATTGAAATGGTCATACATTTTTTTGGGTATAATTTGAGCAGCCATTTGCAAAAGACGATCCTCATAGAGAAATCAATAGTCTGAGATTGCGCGAGCATTCTTCAGAAGACGCACATCTTATTTACACATTAGTCATGACAAATGAAATTAAATTCATATTCATTTTTTTTTATTCATAATGCTATGCACAATTCTGTGTGAAGGATGATATGGCTAGAAAGGAGGTGACTGCTGAGATAACGAGTAATAGAGAAGTATGGAAGAAGCAGACATGTTGCGCCGAGCCCAAATAAATGGGGGTAAGGGCAGGTGACTGTTGATGCTACGCATAATTTCTTTACAAAAACATCACTTTTATATCGTTCTGGCAATGTAAATTGAAGCGAATGCAACAGCAAAATGTATGACCGTTGTGCGAAAGCCTGTATTAACTTGGCCACTGGTCCCACATTTGTGTGCGTCATGGGTACCCAATCGATGTATGCGTAAATAAAGTGTATTTTTCTTATCAATGTCTTATTTCATGATTTTAGCATATGCAACAGGAACAAAAACAGTTTTTGGGTCGGAGAGTGGTTTTGAGAAAATTTATATGAATTCAATCGACATGAGTTTCTTATGCTAGGTATATACCGACGACCCGAATGGCGCAGCGGTAGTGAGGCTGCCTTACGTTCATAGGGTTCCGGGTTCGAATCCCGGTAGGAGCAAGTGTTTGTGTGATTAAGCATGGACATTTGTTACCGAGTCATGGATGTTTATATGTATAATAAGTATGTATTTACAAACAAAAAGTATCTATGTAGTATATCAACTATCTAGTGTCCACGACACAAGCCTCGTTGCTTAGTGTGGCACTAGATGGCGCTGTGTGCAATGTCTAGCGATATTTATTTATTTATTTATTTATTATTTATACCCAGCGATTTAAAATTCCATGCTCACACACAGGCAACAATTAAAAATCGTTGCGTTTAATGAGCCCCCGTGCGATATGCACGAGTTTCGTACCATAATGGTTGACTAAATAAGACATGTAAGGTAAAATACACAGTAACGGATATTAAGTAATTTAATATACTACACAACATCCCAGTATAGTTGTGTTCATATCATCTTATGAAGTAGATAGAAATAGTTCTAGGAACTTTGTATTTCGTGTTCGTCTGTAAATGTGGTTTGGAGGGTGGTCGGCACTGACTTATAATACGTTTATTTGGCTACAGATATTGTTCCTTTGACTGTCTGGTCTAGTGATCGTGAGCGCTTTTGCTGAGCATGACGTCTTGGGTTTCATGCCCAGGTCGGGCAGTGTTATTGGGTTTGACATCGGGAATTTGTCAGTAGTAGCCTGGAATCTGGATTCGTACCCAGTTGATGGCAATAGGCTCGCTTATTATGGACACAACTGGTGAAATGCGGTTGTACCTCTGCTTACCACCTCGTGGATTACAGGTGTGATGTTATGCTATGTATGCATGTTTTGGTTCCATCTTTGAATATCTTGGACAGGCTGAACACTGAAACAAGTCTTGCGTTTTTGGAACGGGTGCATATACTTTATTTGCCAACATAAAAAAAAATACAATGAAAATGTAAAGTTTTAATTAAACTTTAAAAATAGAAATATTAATGGAATTTAAACACTAAAAATTAAGTTAGCAGCTTAATTTTAATGTTTATATTTCTATTTTTAAGTGGAATATAAATTCAATTTTATCATTAACAGTGATATACCTCTTTTTTGGTTTCAATTAATAATTAATTTTAAATAAGGAGTATTTTTACTCTTATATGTGTTTCCCATGCGCCTTCGTCACTCTCCAATCCACACTAGTGATAATAATTGAAACACCAATTATATAATCAACTAATCATTGATCGGTCGCACCTAGTCTAGTGAGTATGAAAATAAATATATTTATGTATAACATTACTTAGATGTAGGGCTCGTTATCAATGAGAATGAGAATTAATTAGCGAAATAGTGTACTATTGTACTGTACACCTCTGCCTGCCCTCTTAGGGGAACTAGCGTGATATTATATCTGTTTAATCTTTGTTTCAAATACTGTAAGATATTTGGTTTCTATACATTATATCATATGTTTGTTGGGCAGCTGATTTTAGACGCTGCGCTGGATCACATTTGCGTGCACAGATCAGCGTTTTCGAATATCTCTTAACTCATTCTGTCACGTAAGGGCGTCATTTGTTGGAGCGAGAAGGCCGGTTGCAAGCATCCGCATTCACGTGTAGCGGAGAGCACATTAACATGCGATTGGATGTCTCAGTAAGTTGCAGTTTTATTTTTGGAGATTTATTTAAAATGATTTATTTGTAGTCAGTCCTAATTGCGGATTATTTTTAGTGCTAAATTGAGTTATATTAAACCTACGTCATTAAACGTTTCTTATACCAACAACAAACTCAGCCCCACAAATGCATAGACTTCTTTATATGAAGAAAAAGTGACAGAAACGGAAAAACATGCAAGAAAATGCTGATCTGTGCTTCATTCAATGTTCACAGGACATTGACAAAATTTCATAGGAACACACCTTAAATGAAAGTCGTTTGCTATGAGTTACTTTTGCTCAATGTTACGAAGTTTTCGGATTATCGTTTATTTTATCTAGTCAAATTGGTTTCACTATCGAAAGTATTACGACTTTTTAGTTAAAGAAGTACATATTTTAAAAGCTGTTGTTACCATCTCATTCAAAAATTGATTAGTAGTATACATTTTGAATAGGATTGCTATTGTCAAGTTTCAATTTTTTTTTTTTTTGTCTTAAAAAAGTTACGAGATTGACTATACTGTCAACTTCATGAAATGAAAGAGTCACGGGACTGAAAATATTATGCGCTTTTTTCAAGTTGGCAACTGTTAGAAGAAGTACTTCTTTAATAATACATACAAAACTAATTAGTTTTTTTTTTCTGTAACAATGATGAATTTCAATCATTATTGTTTGTTTGAATATGCTTTTATATGTATGTATAATGTCTGTTAAATAGAAGATTATTTTAATTCACTTTGAATCTTGCATTTGCCTTCAAAACAACGGTTTAAATAAGTATCTATGTTTCTAATCAAAAAATCGGAATAATTTATGTATTTTGTACACGTACTATAATGCATGTTCTTATCGTTAATCATATTGTAAATAGAGTTAAAAACTGCTAATATAGCATATAATAATTAAATAATCCAGTTTTGTAACCAATGATTTTTGTGAACAGAAGTTTTACAGGGGATTTCGCGCACTACTCGGCCACGACCACGATTTGTCGCATGACCACCCGCTGTCTTGAACAAAACCGTTCCGACGATAGCGGCCACGCATAAAACCTATATTAATCAATAGCTGGTATCAATACAAACAGGTTTTGTATGAGACAAAATCTTCTAAAGCGTCACGTTTCCAAGATATAAGCTTTGAGGAATAATGGGTGGCTGTTATTAAGAAAATAAAATAAAATGGCAGAATTTTGGGCCAAATAATTCAAAGCCCTTTCTTCCTGGTCGAAGCTTCTGCGGCCAAAAGTAGTGGTCGTGGCCGCGTAGTGCGTGAGGTCCCTTATGACGTGATATTTATATAAAAGTATTACTCGTATGTATGAACGTCTTGGTACAATTCCGTCAGTTCAGGTAGAACGTAGAAATCCTCGCGCAGACTCAAGCATTCTCTGGTCGCAATTCACAACAAGAGCAGAAACGCATTTCGAGAATGTGAAAATGTAGGATTAGTAGTATGAGCATGTCAGGATTTGCTCGCGCGGTCTCGGATATCCTCGAGGACTCCCGAGCATATGCGAGACGACGCTTGATATCCGCGTCGATATTCATGCAATTTCCTACTTTAAGCAATAGTAATACGGTCCAATTTTCAATGCCAGCCAGTAAATTGCGTGGGGATTTTTCCGTTCTGTCTGAACTGACCGTATGACAAACCGTAGCCACTGGTTACTAAGCAACTCTATGAAACCGCTATCGTAGATGGCGATGCTTCTTACTGATTTTAGAAATCACCGGTGTCCCTGCGGTGTAGCATGCGATCAGGCGTCTTCGTCGCTGCGTTGTCTGGTCAGGTCAGCTACGGAATTGTACCTTTAATATAGTGCCAATTATCCATACAAGTTCTGTTTTTGTTGACCCTCAACCTCTTATGGGATCATCATTATGAACAACTATTACTGTAGGATCAAAACTGATGACACAGATAAAAAAAGTTTAAAATTTGTTCTGTTGCAATTTCAGGGTTGTCCTCATAGTAAAAATTTTCATAATCATAATGAGTAGATTCCCTCTTAAGAATTGACTAAACTTGTATATTTTATGGTTTTGTAAATGATCCAACATACTTCACAGCAAGACTGTTTTGTAGTTTTTAAAAATAAAACTTTTCCAATAATGTTGGCTTTTATTCCTGATTCATTGGAATTTCCGGTTTATAATTATTTCGCCTTCAGTATAATTAGGGTTCATGTAAATTAAACAAGGAGTTATTTTATATCACAATAATTTATTTTTTACAAATGAGTTATTGATCACAACAGCTTTCAAAGGTAATGGATCTTCGAGTTTAGTTGAACAAAATGGTTAAAATGAATTCGAAATGGACGAAAAACAAAAGTATACAAAATATTTTCAGTATGGAGGATGAATTAACTAAACACTCGATGAAGTTTCATCTAAGCACATTTACAAAGAAAATTAAGTCGCAAGATTTGAGCTCATGACAATCATAAACAATTTACCTACCTAAGCAACATCCCGTAAACGGTCACACACGGTGATAAAATTTTAATATCGTACAAGACAACAACTACACCGATATGGAATCGTCTCCTACTTTACGAAATTTTGGTCCCAACACTCGAACATATCGGTAATATATCTATACCGCTCGGCTAACATACAACGTACATCATCTGTTAAACCATTTGAACACTTAGATACTATAATATAAATGTGATCGACACATCAACAATTTAATTATCTAAGTAAGTAATAGCGGCGCAGCGCCGGCGTCCTAATAAATATAACGGCGACGCGACGCGACCTATATGTACAGCCGCACATCGGCTGCAGCTTGCACCGCGCATGCAGCATGTCTAGACGCTACTCGCAACATGCTTCACAACATCTCGTCGACGTTACGCCAGCACTGAGAATACACAAGTTCCTGGGTAGCAGCAGTCACTGATACTTCCGTTTCAGATGAAATGTCTCTACACTTGTTATGTTACAACGTGTCTTCAGCAGCGCGAACGTAAACCAATTCTACAAGAGTATGAACTGAACATTTCTCGCGTACATGTCGGCAGTGCAAGCTCAGCGTGTGCACAACGCGTCCTCTTACACATTTACAAGCGCTAGCTGTGCGCGGGCGCATCATTATGCATTTTGTACCGTCGTGGGAGCGCCGCGATCGTCGGCGAACGTACAGTCCGCGCGATCGGGGCGTTCGCTAAGAAAATATACAACTGTCTGGCGACACTTAGTCTATATGTACAGGGTGTTGCGCGTGCAACACAGTGTGCGCGCTACCGGCGCGGGCGCAGGCGCAGGCGCACAGAGTGCGTGTGCTACCGGCGCGGGCGCAGGCGCACGCAGCAGAGCGCGCGCTAGCACAGCACGGCGCGCTCGGGCGGCGCGCGGCCCGAGCGCAGCGCGCGGCACGAGCAGTCGCGCGTGCACTCGCCGTGCGCCACGTGGTGCAGCTTGGCGGGCTTCTCGTAGTCCGGCTGGAACTTCTTGCACAGCGCCAGCACGGAGGGCGCGTGCGGGTGGGATTTGCGAGACACCTGTTGTAAAAACTACATTAGTACCGTTTTCATCTCGTTTCCAACCTAACTACGTCACGACTACACTAGCGGTCCCCGAAGCGTCACTCACATGCAAGCGTTTGCCGCAGGTCACAACACAAACACGAGTATTCTTTTCTAGCACTACCACAATCAGCCGAGACAAACTCCCGCGCAGCCTTGCATCCCGGACATTCGTGAAGCACAACTACATCCACACTAGAGTACTTCTAACCTGACCGCCAGTGAGTGGGCGTGTGTGTGTGTTCCTTAGGTCGCTCACAGAGGCGCATGGCTGGCATGGCCCGCATGGCCCGCATGGCCGCGTCTCACCTTAGGCGTGGAGGGAGCGTCGGGGAAGGGGGGAGACACATCGCGCGCGTGCGCATGCTTCAGCGGCTTGTCGCGCTCCTCGCACTCCTCGCGACCCAGTGGTGATGATGGACGGGACTCGGATGATTCTGGAACGAGAATTCATTATTAGTTTTTGCTAAGTAAGAAAAGAAAAAGCAACGAAGAAATAAATAGGTTGAAAGACTGCGTGTACGATATGTGTTGATTGTTCAGTAGGTATTGGTTTATGTGTTCCGTGTCATGAAAAAATATATGTATCGCTCGTCATTTACTTTGGTTGAATGGCCCAAACGACCAAAAAAAAACTGTCTTGTCGTCACAGGAACATGTATCCATTATTGTTGAACATGACCAGCAGGTATCCTCTTGAATATTTTTTTTTTTTTTGCATTTCCCAAGCTAGATGATTGCAGCAATATCCTCCACAACCAATTAGTTAAATTAACACGTTCGCTGCGGCAAAACACACCTGTTGTGTTTTTATTACGGGTCTCGCGCGGCTATTGTTCGGACGCAAACAACGTGTTAAAGTTAGTAATAAGAAAGTCCAGTAAGTGATAATATGAATGATGATGATGATAACGTACATTAACTCACCTTTTTCATCATCATGTGACCCGTTGGTCCCATTGGTTCCATTGCATCCGTTGACTCCGTTGTGACCATTAACTCCGTTAACGCCATTAACTCCGTTAACACCATTAACTCCGTTGGTTCCGTTAACTCCATTAGTTCCGTTGACGCTGTCCTCGGCAGCGTCATCATCGGCATCGCTGGCAAGCTCGGTGGCGTCGAAGCCGACACCGACAATCATCCGCGGCATATCCGCCTCGTCTTTCAACCAGGGGTGCTCCAGGCACTCTTCCACTGTAAGACGACCCCTGAAAAAATACAAGAAATTTATAAATAACGGCTTCAGGAACAACAAAATTCATCGTTGGATCTTAGATGCTCCGGTCTGTTCGATCCCGAACAAGGATTGATACAAGTTTCAATTGAATCAGATTTTGTTTAATTTCAGATTAGACTAAGCTAAGGTTAATTTTTCAGCTGTCGTTCACTTAGATTAATGATATCCAAGAGCTCTCTAGTCACGACCAGCCTGCATCATCCCTGTCGGGAAAAGGCCTCCCGTATGTCTTCCAGCTATTTCGAACTAGAGCTTGTGTGGACAGTAGTTTTCAGCTACGCCCTTTGAATGTGTTTCGGCTTTTCGCGAAGTAGTTATCAAGTAAGAATAGATCGAATAAATACTCACTTAGGATCAACAACAAGCGTCTCTTTAATAAATTGTATGGCCCCTTGCGAGACCCCTCGGAACAGGTCCTTGGGGAAGCTGAGCGTGCACTGCGCGATGTTGAGGTACGTCTCCTGCTTGGTCTCGCCCGCGAACGGCGAGTAGCCGCTAAGGAGCACGTAGGCTAGGACGCCGACTGACCAGATGTCGGCCGCCAGTGAAAGGGGCTCGTAGGATAGGATTTCTGGGGCTGTTGAAAAATATGGTTATGTTTTAGTCTAAGTTTAGTGGCGAAAAAATTATAGGAAAGAGTGACAAAACCTGGTACTTTAAACTAACTAGAGCTTATGGCTGATTAACAATTGTTCTTGTTCGTATTCATTATGAAACATACGAGTTGACGATGCAATTAAAATTTAAAAAGAATTGATTTTCGATGATTCACCTATAAGTTAAGAGTCATCTTAGCACCTGTTTCTTTTTTCGTTTTTACAACACTTAGCAAAAAACACGTATTTTCATGACTCTTTATAAGGTTTAAAAGTTGAATTTTATGGGAATTTCTTAGCGAACCAATTTCGTCTGCCCCACATTGGCCACGTAAAGCTACTTTATGCTACAGCACTTCGATTACGAGGGTTTCCTCAAGGAGTGCCGATGAAGACTTTCCCCAATTTATGGAACAAGTCACTCCCAACTCATTAAATTTCGATGGCAGCTCTTTAAATGTTGTAATGTGATTTCTAATTTGAGGTCTAGACTTTCACTTAGGTATTATATTAGAATACATTAACGCCTAGACAGTTGCTATGCTAAGTCGTTTTCGATATAAAATGGAATTGGTTGTTTGACTCGAATTGTCCAGAGACGACAAATTAGCTGTATTTTATATGGACCGACTGTCATGGGAGTGTTGCAATAACTGTGATTGGGTTCCATGGAATGAACATCAATATCACCATAGATAAATGATCCAATAAAAACCATCATCAGGTAAACACAACCTCGTAACAGCTTTAAAAAACTTCAAAACCACTCACCAACATAGTCCCTTGTGCCTAATATTTCCCGGACATGAGCTCCGGGCTGTATAGCGCGACTTATACCGAAGTCACATATAAGCAGCTCTTCGCCGCCGGCTGTGAGGAGCAGGTTCTGTGGTTTGAGGTCCAGGTGAGCCACCCTTCGTGCGTGTAGATGTGCTAGACCTTCAAGTACGTGGCGTAGGGCTCGCCGGGCTGCGCCCTCGGATAGGCGGTCTTCTTCGTCTAGGAGACGCTGCAGTTCCCCGCCAGCGCATAATTCTAGGACAATCGCCACTTCTGAACGGGTTTCGTATACCTGGAAAGTTGAAGGTGAATTGTGAGATCAATGAAGACAAGAATTTAAGACGGTGCACATTAAGACACGTCTTTATTGGCGAAAAGTCTGGAGTAACGCCAAGGGTTATTAAAACAATGTTGCTGTAACATCTAAGTGTTTTCATCCCAAAGCCATGCCTATCAATTTCTAATGATCCAAGATAGCATTTACAATCTCTTTCATCTTAGATGAGCCAGAAAACTAAAAAAACTTTTGAAGTTTCGTAGTGTGCAATAATTGAATGTCATCTTACCTCGTGTAGCCTGACGACTCGCGTGCACTCTGCGCACAGGTCGAGCACGGCAACTTCGTGCAGGATCTCTCGCGTAGTGTCTGCCGCGCGTCTCCTCTTGCGTATGATCTTTGCCGCGTACTCTTCTCCGGAAACTAGGTGGCGAATCTTGCGGACTGATGCGAATTTCCCCCTGGAAGAAGCGAAAGAATAGAATTAATATCGATGCACATAAGACACGATTTTGATAAAAACACTAAAATATTACGCAATTGAAAACCTCAAATGCAAAACGTTGTGAATAATTCTCACGGATATAAATAATGTTATGGCTACAATTGCTCCGCTCCAATATATTCCCAACATTTAGGCCAGTAGGAAGGGCTTAAACAAATTTATGTAATGTGCAAATCTAAAATTAGTTCCCAGTACGATAGCAAAACGGACGACATAAAATCAAGTGCCAGCGCGAAAGCTAACGCAATAGAAAGTCTTACAGCCTACGAAATTGACTGAAACCCCTTAAATCAGGTTTGAAGGCAAATGTGATATTACCGTCATTGTAATAGGTTGATTTCATTAGACTGTCGCCGTTTAAGACGAAGTGTTGCTCGTAAACACATCAGGGGCGGCCATTAGGCGGAATTAGTCGGAATAATTACCAGCCGAGAGGAGCGGCGCGCGCGCAGCCGCCCAGATCGTGAGGGGATCCTTACAGGTGATCTATGGACACGCCGTACATTAACGATTTATGGGAATTGGTCCCGAACTATTTTTATGAGACATCTCAAATGTTTCTGCACCATTCCAAAACGAAAATTGTACTTCGGTTCAAGGAAGGGTATCGAAACATATTTATAACACGGAAGGTTCCTGATTAGATTCAGGAACTTACAATAACATGTACCTATCTACATAGCATAGCATAATTAGCATAGGTCGTTATTTAGACTTTCTCTTTCGTGCATAACGAACCCATTTCCCAAAACTAGTTGACGGAGCAAGTACTAAATTTCCTAGAATAGTGCTCATTAGGACCGCAAACGATGCAGTTATGCCGCGGACAAAGGTTTATTTGTACTATACACACATATTAAGTAATTTAGATATACCAACAATGAGTGGGAAAGCGAGGTGTTTAGTTTAGCGGCTAATTCTAAGTATCACATAAATCTGTGGCTTGATAGCGCGCGCGCACTTCGCAATTAGCTGCGTGGAGCGGGCGCCGGCGCCGACCACAACATGAGGAGGAAACAGAAGTATCACTTTATCCAATGGTCGTTACTGTAGTTTTATTGCAATCCCAGGCCCTCCTCCTTCTTGAGTCGATCTATAATTATCTATTCTATCTATTATCCAGACGCTAAACTGCTGAGTATATGCAAAGGTTTTTAAGCTGGAGTTCCATGTTATACTGGCTACTCTTTATTGGTGAATTCAGTGATTTTTCTGTCAAAATCAAAATATTTTATTTCACATAGGCCTACATGGGCACTTATAAAACGTCGAAAAAAGGTGCACGGTTCGCGTTGGTCGTTTCCTATGGAGAAGAACCAGCAAGAAACTTCATGGTTACTCTTTTAAAATCATTTGGTTTTACAATATTTTGATGTTACAGCATTAGTAGGTACTTAAGTATGGCAGGACATCGTAGGCCCGACAATAAGTCGTTGCTTACTACAAAAACGTAGAATAAGACCAGCTCAGTGTTACTTCATGGTTGCCACCAACACCGTTCTCCGGAATGTACGCGTCTTTGATTCGAGATTTACTGCTGGGCAAACGAAGGATCGACTGTGGGTAATATTTCGTGGTATTGTAGTGTATGTAATGTAGTTTATTGGGTGAGCGAATTCGTCACTAAAATCTTGGTCGAAATATGCATGGAATATGCACATTCTGTATCTCAGTTGACAGGCGTAGTGGACTCAAACTTTAATGAACCATGATTGAATGTTGCGCTGGCACAGATACCTCGGTGTTTTGACATATCACCATTATTGCTAGCATTGTATAAGTATAAATTAATGGTTGAAAGAAAGACTTCTTGCTCATCAATTTCAATAAGAAACAAAAGTAAATGTGCTGTCCAAAACTTGAAATAAAGAATGAAAGCTGCTTGTATATGCTGAACGTTGTAGATTTCAGATTGCAACTGAGTTACATTTAAAGCATTACTGTTTATTCCAAGGAGCAAGACTTAAAGACATTGAATGAAGAACGTAGGCATTTGAGATGGGCCATGTTGAATGAACATACAATGATGAATCAAATGCTCGTTAAATTTCTGCGTAGTCTGACTCATGAGATGAACCCTTCTGATTCCAATAATATTTCTCAACATTATACATAGTCACCGAAAAAGGGACACCTATCATGAATCAAACAATAAAACACACAAAAAAACCTAGTACAGAGAATTTCCCACGTATCTAGTTCAATGTCGTTACGTGGGTAAATGACTATTCTAAACTAATTAGCAAAAACATTACCAGCGAATTCATTGTATCATGAATTATTACCGTAGACCGTAGGTTACGCTAAACCAGGGCGGGTTACGTAAACCGAAACGTAACGCAAACGTAGAACAATTGGGTATTGAGGCCAATGTCGGCACGTGGAGGACGCAGTGAGGGCAGCAGAGGGCACCGGAGGGCAATCGGAGGCGGCTAGAGGGCGTATCGCCACCCCGTGGCCGAGTGACCTCGGACGGGTCATGGCTGGGGTGGCCGGCCAGACGGGTTATTTTTAGATCTTATTGGGAAATGGGGTTGAGTATGAATAGGGGTTGTTTTTGTAATGCAATTAATTGTTTACGGAGTTTATCTTACATAATATTACTGTGGGAGCTACTCAATTATGTTTTCTTTTGTACGCTTTTTTTATTGCACTCCAAGTTTCTTAGTCCTTTCTATACCTACACAAACACAATTAGTGCTAATTACTTGAGAACACTGAAAATGTTCATACAAATACATTAAATTGGTCCGATTCCCACCGTCGCTACATGTAAAATACTGATATTCAGCTGCATCCAGTTGGACAGGAAGCCGACCCCAACATAGTTGGGAAAAGGCTAGGCAGAGGATGATGAAATACATTAAATTGGTATATCCCCAGAACTGTCCTTCAATCCACGTTACGCCAACCAGTAACTACTTAGCTATAGCTACACTTCGCAATCTAAGGGCGTGACGGCCCGGATCGATGCACCCCGCCTCCGTAACCCAAATAAAATAAATAGGCCATGAAAGGGGATGATGCTCAGCCCTGCACAGCGTTCATCGCGTGTAAAATTGACATTTATTCAATGACACTTATCCAGATTTTGGTAAGGAAATCATAATATTGTTGAAGGGGATGCTTTGTTTACATTAAGGGTTGTTCACCCCAGATTGGGGTGTCTAGAAATTGTGGAGCACGTTGCTTTGTTATGAGTTTTACTTTTTACCGGGACTTTCACTAGGGGTCGCTTGAAATATGAAATGTCCATAGGGCTGTGTGTGCACCGTTGCTAGGAAAAACGTATGTTGAAATATTTGCGATAAAACATTGGATTCAGTAATTAGTTCAATATTAGAATTCTACTGGTGATAATTTATTTTTAAAATTACTCATATACATACAATATTATTACATTTGCAAGCAACTACCTAAAATGCAATGTGCAAAAATGAGCAACGAAAAGAGAAAAAAAAATCACTTTTGAAATAGTATGTGATAAATAGACACTTGTACACGTTTCCTACGCAAGAACCGAATAGTTTATCTATCGTGTAAAACATAAGAAAACATAGTTGACACCGTGTCAGTGTGTCAAGTGATCAAGTCGCGCATTGACCTGAGATGCGCGTGCGCATTCCGCACACTGTTGCGCAGACGCGCAGTGCAACCACGTAGCGTAGGCAGAACTACTGACAAATTATACCTAAACGTAGAAAGCGAACTTAGTATTGATTATTATTTATAGACAAGTGTAGTATTCATCTAAGTATAAGCAAGAATTTTGTTTTGAGAAGGAAGTACTCGTAATGGCGCAATTTTGTGTTGGCAATTGTCGCGAATTTTTATGTAATGAAGTCTTATTAAACTGTCTCTACAATAACTAAAAAAGAGCCACTATAGACCGATGTGTACTAACAATAAGTCCCTTATTAGATACGCATTCGAAGAAACAAGATTCAAATATGCTTAAATCGTCAGCAAACGACCATTTGACGTCACTAGTAAATTCCCGCCAGACTTAGTTATGAATCATTCCTCAGCACTTACTCACAGGAAGCCCGAAATAGCATCAAATCTTTTTGCCCATTTAAAGTCGGCATCTCAGTGATTACGTCTGTCGGGCATGAAGTCTCTGCAGCAACGGACGCCGACGAAATTCGGCGAAAACGCACGCACCTGCCCGACAACAGCGACAGCTGCTCAGGAGTGGCAAAAACGCAACCCGCACCGAACGGACGCAGAGCTTGTTTTTTTCGGAAACTCTAATTTGAGACACGATAAATACCATAATAGTGTGAAAGGAAATACACACTTACTTGCGAAGCTGGTTGCCATGCCGCATGCCGTTGTAAATCAAATAAAACGTTGGAGTAATTAAAAAGCTTGTTTGCGTTCAGCTTTTGCAAAAAATCATGAGAAACTCTTTCGAATTGATGCGACGTTGTTCGAATTTGGTCGTGGACTCGTGGTTACGAAATAAAGTTCATTCCCCTTGAAATTCTATGTCATCATCAAATAGTAAAATAAAATGGGAGTGCATCGGTAGATCGATGCTGCAGATAGCGTAATCAAAATGAACTGCATTACCACTAGCATTTAGGTAGGTACAGCCTCTCCTATATGATAGCTATGATGAATCGAACTATGATTGGGAGCGATAACGTTTTAGATCACAAGATTACGAGTTTGATGCAACATCTCGCGTTTTTATGGATCGAACTACGTCTTATTAAAAATGTCACAATCAGTTACAAGCAATCCGTGCATCGGATCTTTGTAATTTAGTTATTTATCGCTCCCTATCACATTGATAAAGCTGGTCTGCAACAAATATTTATGAGGGCCCGTCAGCTTTATGAATATGCGAGCCGCGGGTAGTGCACCGATAAAACGCTCATTTTTTCATATAAAACGTCGCCGAGAGTGGTGGTACTGGTGGTGCGACGTTATAAATCACAATCAGGTTGATATGAATCCGTTCATCATACTCCGCGTTCACTTTCCGCCGGGGTCCCGTAATAAATGCAGGCCGGGTGCAGCGCGGCGCGTCCATTTGTTCCGACTCACTTTCTGCATAATAAAGCGATTTGTGGGCGGGTTGCGCTGCTTGAGCAACGCGTCATTAGTCGCGTGCACTTCTCACGGTGCGTGGCGCAACAGGCGCAACGGACGCAGTGGGCCTGACAGCGAAACCCCCGTCGCGTTGCGCAACGCTCCGATCGATGACCGACTAAAAGCGAAAAGGCGTCCTTGGCAGTGAATCGAGTGCGTCCGCCGCCTCACCGGCCGGTAATTATTCATAAGCGTTGCACAACCGACGCCCGTGCCGGCGATCGATGCGCGCCCGATACTCGCGCCGATGGCTATCGACACGCTCCATCGAGCGCGCTCAGCGTAACAGGACGCCTCCAGCACCATCCATCATCTTCGTCGTATTTCTTAATCGCATCTTATAGATAATGCGTTAAATCGTACATCGGAGCGCGACTAGCGAGCCGATTGAATCATGATTCAGCTGCTGCGAATGTCATAAAAGTTTTAGATTCGCGCGCTGGTATGTCACCATTTATAATATAAATAAGGCTCGGCGGACAGGTGCCCTCGCAGCGCCGGCGTCTAGCTGCTGTACTAAAAAGGTTCGATCTAGAAGCGGTTACGGTCAAACGTGGATGGACGAAACGGCGCGGCGGAGTGGCCGTTCGCAAGCCCGATTTGGTTGTGATTAGTGGCCGCGGACGTCTAACTGTGACCCAAGGAGGTTTGCTGTCGCATAAATATGGAGAATGACAAAACGCGGTGACCTTGCGACTAGTTAATTACTATAAGGAGCGCGAGATGCATAGACAGCATCAGTGGGACGAGTATGCATGTGACATTGTGATGTGTATCTCGGACGCTCGCGTGTGGAAAGGCGAGCGCAAACGGCCGAAGCAGCCCGCGATCGACGGAAGTCGTAAAATTTTACAACTGTTGTCGCCGGCCCTCGATTAGATTTATAGAAAGCTTTACTGCTCCCTTGTGCTGGCAGTACATGCAAATGGCAGCAGTAGCAGGGGTCAACACACCAGTCAGCGTGACTCGCACTGGGCCAGACAATGCGAAGGGGTGCTCCGCCGAGATGCAATCAAATTTTAAATTAGAAATGAGTACAATAGTATTGTGCGTCAATCGAAATGAATTACACCCCTAGTTGGGGAGTTAATTAGGTAAGAGATCGAATTCTACATTGTTAACTGTAACAAGGATTTGTGGCAGTAATGGCCTATTCTTTATCGGGTTGAAAACCAAATTAATGTGTCGCAAATACAAAAAAAACAAATCTCTTTATGATGCCGAAAGTCTCTGTTTAAAAATAAATGAGATGATGAAATTCTAGACGGCTAGATACTTAATCAGCCTTTCTACGAAGGCTGCAATGATGTCGGAACCTTTAGAAATAGCCCCAATCAAAAGTATAATAAAGTGGATTGCAGTTATTATCTTTTTGCTAAGTGATGAGGTTTTATCTGGGCGTGCACTGTGATATTACGGACAGTTTGGGAGCACCGGTTGCCTCACCTTGATGCCATCTACCGAAGTTTGCGCAACGTTAGATTGATGGGGCTGAGTAACAATGAGTTGAGTACTCGCTCTTATCGGGGCACCACGACATCGGTCTCGCAATACTGATAGCGGTGAGATAGATCGTAAGGAGTTTAATGTGTGTAATTTCATTGTTATTTTGTGGGTGTGGTAGGTATTGCTTTAGGATCCATTAGAGCATTTATGAAATCATGAAGCAATTAAGACAATGGTTTATTTCGGCTATCCAAAGAAGATTTGTAATGGGTATCAGACAGTCAACTACAGCCACGCGTATATGATCTTCGGAGTCGCATATTTGGAACAGCAAAAGAAAATTTTAAAACTGACATTAAAAGCTTGTGCAAAGCAGACAGACAAAGAAAATAACAAAACAACAACTTTATAACATAATAAATAAACAATAAAGATTTTGCATCTGATCCTGCGTCCGAACCAAAGCTGTTAAATGCCCATAACTATGAATATTTTATGGAGACGATGTCCTAACCACGTCCATATAAGACAAAAAGTTACATATTGTGCAAGGAATAACATAATTATATGTGAACGGCGATCGTTAAAATCGAATTTAATTAATATTAAAATATTCTTTGTGTGAGCATTTTGTTTTTAGTATTGCGAAAAGTATTAGTAAATGGTTAGTGAGAATATAAGTGGGGTTTAGGCTTGTAGGAGTATTGGTGGGTTGGGCTAGGAAATACGCTGGAGAGGACTGCGTTTCCTTTGGCCCCTAGTGTCTTATGATAATATAATGATTGATTTAGTTTGACACCCTTTTTCGTAGACAGTTGCGCATGGATATCAGCTGTCTTGAGATCTTCACATCGTGTAGATTTTAGGATCGTTTATTAGACTTTACGGGATTTCCTATTTTTACATCTTCGGGATCGGGATTCTTATTTTTCGCACTTAAAAAACCAGGATCCCCATAAAAAAGAACATTGTGGATATTTTTTAAGCAGAACCCTTCATGCTGTGACAGCCCCAATTCTTGACTATTTTTTCTCATAAAAAAGTATTTTTGAGTCTATTACATCAACAAGAAAATTACGCATAAAAATATTCTATATCCCAAAAGAAGTGTTATTAAAACCTTCTCCTAACTTCAGCACGAAAATATCCAGGTACTAGCTACTCGCGGATTTCCCAGCCACATCCTAAGTGGGATAACATCAAGTCGGTTATTAATGTTATTGGAGCGTCGTGCGCCCGCGCCGCTCTCAAGTCGCGGGGGCGTGGCGCGCAAATAGAGACACGGGCTTACACGCCAAGCTGTAAAATATAATTGTTACTAGTAATACGTGATTAATTTTTATTTGTAGGGCGCTGAATTTTTTTTTTTTTTGTTTATGACCGAATTTTATATGTTAGAATGCTTTATAAATTTATTAAAAAATGCCTTGTCAGTGGGAGATTTGCGATATTAGTTCATTTTGATAGTTCAGAATAATTTGCAAGAGTTAGCCTGGTTGGTTTTGGGTTATTTGGGTGCATGGCCGACCTTTTTATAGGAAGCTGACTCTAAGCGAGGACAAACATATTGTGCTTAGCAAAACTCAAAATCTTTTATTTATAAAAATTACTTTAGATTTTAAGCTTTATTTGCGGGGTTTTGCATGCTAGCAAGTCCAAATGCGTGCAGGTACAGTTTTTCACGGTCATGTTGCGTTATTACGTGAGCTTTTCCGATTTTTCTTTTGTTTCTACGCTGTTGAGCTAAAATCTTAGTTTCTTTGTCCTAAAACTGCAGTGCTGCGCCGGCGCCGCCGCATCGTACGCTGTTAGAAACAAAATGTAAATTTTATTGCGCGCCGGGCGTGTCGCGGCCAAACATGCAAATTAGATTAATTAAAATTCCCTGTATAAACGCCAGGGTTGGCCCTTTGGCCACAAAGGTCTACTTTCATAATCTACGAATTATCATTTGAAATGAGCATCAACTTCATGAATCATCTTGAGTTCTCCGACAGCATTTCCTGTCGTAGGACTGATTCCATTTGTTAAAGGGCCCGGACTCCACCAGCGGAAACAGGCGGAGCGGAGAAGAGACGTGGAAGAATCGACAAATCACAGGAGAGACGAGACACGCGATGTGAATTTCTATCAGTGTAAATGGTCGATCCCGTAAGTCTCCTCTGCCCTCCACTTGTCTACCCTACGGTGGAGTCCGAGCCTTAAGATTGGCCACTGTGCCCAGTCTTTCATTATTTTTGGGATAAACCGGGCTCACCCTATGGTGAGCCCGGTTCTCGGTCTCTTTCACATAAATGAACTGCGATAAATGACAATGGAATACACATCTTGGTACCAAATATGTGACAAATTAATCGTTACTACTGAAGGTTATAAAACATAGAAGACAGCTTGAATTTATTGCTGTTATCAAATTTCCTCGTATTGGCGCCACTTGGGTCAAGCTGTGGTGGGATGGTCGTGCCAAATATGTAACAATGCAGTGTGCAAATTTTAAAATATGGATCGAATGTAGATTTAATTTATTGTCATGAATATCATTTGCTGATTCCTAAATTGACATATTATATTAGTCTTATCCATCGAATGCAAAATCTAGACTATGCTATGAACACACGCGCTAAACTGCCCGATATAACTTATGATTATTTGACATACTACTTACTACCTACATTTGACATTTCATTTGACATACTATTTACATGATATTTATGACTTTTTAGGAATGTCATTTTATCATATCAATCTCGTCTATCCGTTCAAATATTATGGCAGCAAAATGCCAATCGCGCAGTAGCCCTAACACGAAACAAGCGAGGGGAATGCGGGGGGCGGGGAAATCGGTGCGCGAGCACCTGCCGGGCCAGCGCGTGCGCAGCTGACGCTTGAAATATGGAAATTGGGAATTTATAGCAAGGGCACCTTATGAAATTTCGATTGTGGCGTCCGTTTTGTATACCAGGTGCAGCCGGATTATCGATTCAGTGAAACGATTTCAAACAAGGTGCAGTGGAATTTTGATGGGTGTTCCTTATTACTTTGTCCCTCGAAAGTTGCCCTCATGATAAAGTCCAGATGAAGCTATTGTTACTGAGGACCTTTTGCAATGATGCGATTGATTCACTTGTTCAAAACAAACTTCTAAAGACACTTATATGTATTATTCACCAAACAGCGTAATGGTTTTATAACCACAGACAACATCACTGATAAAAGGTAGTTCTCCATAATCCGTCAACTGTTAAATGATTCATAAAGCAATTACATTTTTCTATACAAGTATAGAGCTGCCGCCTAGCAATCATACGCCCACGACCACATTGTATGATCAGAAACAATCACGGAAATGTGCTGCTGAGATACCGATAGCTACCTAGACCCATCAATAACGCTAACAATGGTGTATTAGCGTAACAACTAATTAGGGCGCAAGTAGTGGATGACGCAGCGCGGTGTAGCGTCTGCATTACCAATTACCGACGACCGCTTGTTAATCTCGGATGAAGGCGACTTTTTAATTGAATATAGGAATTTCGTTCGTTAACAGAATTAAAATGATGCTTTAATTAATCAAGGTTCGCAGATAACGAACCTTCGAGCGAGATGCTTTACTAATTTAAATATCGAGTTCGTGGAGTATTTCCACTTATGATATTTTTGCAATATGTATTTTGCTTGCGAAACCGTTGCGGTTGTATGGTCTTGACCTAATTAGTTTTAAAGGAATTATAAGAGGAAAATTGACAGACACTGACACCAGCCAAACTATAGACAAACGTATTTCTATTTTCCGCAAACTTTGCATGATTTACAATGTCTACAAAAGTCGTCATTTAAGTCTGCGTAATAATATTTACCTTTCCATTGCGCGACATTAAAATACCACAAACCAAGTCTCTAATTCATCATTAACCTTTGCTTCGTTTAAAAATAACGGTCTGATGGCTTAATGAAGGCGTAGTAACAGTCGGGGCTGTCCTTGCCACCAGATCAGAGCTCCAAGGCGACTGAGTGTAATCAAACGTTCGCGTCGTTTTATGTTATGACACAGCCTAGTGATTCGCGACTAATATAGTCATTAGCATCAACCGAGTCTCCTCAATAAGTCATTATCAGTGCGCTAAAACGGTCTCACAAGCGCGGGCGCCGCGGAAGCGATGTACGTACAATTATTAATAGGTGTGCCCACGCATCACCGCCCATCGCCTTTGATACGCCGTCACCTGACGTTTACGAGCAAATAATTGTACAGTTTTGAAGTTCAAGACTAAAAAGAGTTAACAGCAAACAGGTTCTTATTGATGTCAAGTGCGGTAAATAAATAAATAAAAACCGTCTGGCTCTCTATCACCATCGCTTTTTATGAGGTGTTATAATTGTGAGAACAGATATTTTTATCGTCAATGTGCACATGCATTTTTTACGGATGCTTGATCATATGACTCTAAACATTCAGCCAATTGGTGTGTCGAATTCGAAGCACGAATCAATTGTGAATAAAATATCGAAGAGAATTTTGGCTAACGGTGTAACAATCATCTTGTAACATGTCTTTCTCAAAAGTTTAAGAACCCCTTCAGACGCAACCAAGATAAACCCGACTTTTGATAATTGATGGATGCCATCGGAATTAAAAAAATAATAAGGGTTTCACCCACAAAGCCCGATCAAACATTTTAATTTAATATTTTCCTTATTATAAATCATTTAATTTAAACCCGCATATCCCGCAAGATACAGAATTAAACCTAACTGTCCCTGAACACGCTATCCAGTCCAATCCTGGAGTAATCCTAAAGCTTCCTCGTGTAAAGTTCATTCAAACACTTGTTTTCAATTGATGGGCTTTTCACCTACACAAATATAAACTTTATAACAGCAGCAATTAAGTTAACTTCAGAATAAGTAAAGGATAAGAAAGAGACAATTGGAGAGAGTTGAAAAAGTTGTAAAAATGTATGATGTACTGCAAAACTGAACTTTTTGTGTGGGTCTCAAAGTTGTTTATTACAAAACCTCAAATTTTACAAGTTTGGCAACTAAATTGCGAACACAGTATAGATAGTTGCGCACGAGTGTATCATTGTATTTGCATCGATGGGAACCGGTCGCTGGTCTAATTGACCGGTACATTGTCGCTCACCATTAAGATCACTTGGCTCCGATAAGATGGCAGCTGAGTATCGGCGAGCTGTGATAGATCGCTTCTGCGCAAGAGAGCTTGTAAGTGCAGCATTGTGAGTAGGGGAGGATGGTTTTGTAAGCGATGATGGGATAATGCTCAAGGATTTCAAAACAGTAGGTACATCCACGGAATTAGTATGTATCGTATAAACTTTGGGGGTCGGGAATAATTTCGGAAGGATGATTTTTCAGAATAGCAAATGCTTTCGACGATTGACTAAAAGAAAATGCTATATTACCATTACATCTTTATACTTTTCACTTGTAAAATGGTAGAGTAAATGATAAATTTGCAACATTACCAGTAAAACTGTCGCCATATACCAACACGCATTAGGCGCGGGCGCACAGCGGGGCATGTTTTGTACGGACAACCAGGTAACTTCACAAGCTCACAACTTTGTGATTTTTCATGATACAGTTTTGAAATTTTGTACATAGATTCTTTACATAAAAATACTAGACACGTGTTTCAGGTTTCCCATATACTAAAACTAATATTGTTTAAGGTGGGAGAGAAATAATTCATCGGTGAGTTTAAAAAAACCCTGCAGTTTCCTACAAAAGTGCAATACCTACACAGTCAAAATGCATGTAACAGAAGATTTTTAAGTACCGATTAAACATTTCGATGTGGGGGGGTTTAGAATGATGTACTGAGTACGTGGTAACCGTTTTGGCGTCGGCGTCCCATCCACCATGTATTGTGGATTGGAGTAACTGTCATTCCTCGAATTTGGCCGACAATGTCTTCGCTTTATCTAACTAAACCGGAACTATGCCAGACAGATTGCGATCAGTACTATGCTCTTAGTTACATTTACATGTATATGAATATTAAAATAAATAAACATTGTACATATTGCGGCTTTATGTACATGTCATGTAATTCAATTACCTATAGTCTTGGGAACCGGTCCTGGGTTTAATTGTCGGTGTATTGTCACTGCTTGTTAGTTGATAATCCGTTGAGATAACGATCTAATGATGAAATATTGTTAAACTTAAAGCTAACTTTGTCCCGAGGAATCACCCGCATGGAGGTCGGAAAAAGACCCACATGAACTTAGTAGCGTGATAGAAGAGTATACTTACTTAATTTGTCCTAATATATCATGGTCTATCCGTTTGCCAAATTTTATCCAAAGCGATTCAGCTTTTAAGACATGCCAAGGAAACTGACAGTTATATTTCGCATGTATCATTATTATTTGTGTACATGTTTACGATATGGAAATCATGATTTGTTTATATTGAATATGGATATAGAAAAAGCAATCTTGCCCTTGTCTAACTTAATAAAAATATGATTAAATATTGCACCATACAGGATATTTCATAAAACGACCCAACATTAATTAGAAGTTAAATCATCCACTCAATTAGTGACTTATTCATCATTAGCCCATTCGATTACGAAATTCATTCGGTAACTAAATCGATTTGATCAGTACGTTAAGTACCACTCATATCAATAATCGTTACCTTGATTAATTAATGCTTCATTTATTATGTCATTAATTTATACGATTATGAAACATCCGATGCTTTTGTATTCGAATGATTAGTCGATTATTCGAGTGTCCTAGAGAGAAGCTCTCTAGAAAGTAAAGCTGTAATGTAGAAGAAGTTTGTAATTATTTAAACAAAGCCTTTACTAATTAAGTTATGGTAGTCAGGCCTTCCTAGTTGCATAATGTCTTTGCACTTATATTTGAACCCTGCCAAAATTTCCAGTAATCTTCTTCAGTAGGAAACGCGTGCCTACAGCTTATTTACTTAAAGGACAGCTATTACAGAGGTGCGAAGGTGTACGCGACCAAGGTGTTTTTCACGATTCCAAACTCTTATTTAACGTGCACGTTGAGCTAATAGTAGCAAAAGCTTCGAAGTCACTGAGTTTTGTTATGAGACTCGCTGGGTGTTTTAAGAAAGCCAAAACCCTTAAGATTCTCTATTGCTCTTTTGTTAGAAGTCATCTTGACTAAGCGTCACAAATTTGGAACCCGGGTTATGGGAAATACATGAATCATTTTGAGAGTAAGAAAGATTTATTAGTTTTCTTTGTTTTCGGTTACGTATACCATACCATTCTGATAATTACATAAATCTTTGCAAGAAATTTAATTTACAGCCACTTATGAATCGTCGTCGACTAGCAGATAGCACCATTCTCTTAAAAATTTCAAATAACGAGATTGACTGTCCTGATCTCCTGCATAAGGTGCATTTCAATGTCCCCCAGAGATCAGTTAGATTTAATCCACCTATCTCCATACCGTTTTCCTCATCTAATTACAGGCAAAGCTCATACATAGTGCGAGGGAGTAAAGACTTTAATATTCTCTGTAAAGAGTTCTCACTTGACCCGTTTACCACCAAATCCCACTCTGCACGCACTCGGCTGAACGGTGACTTTTTTAAAAGCGCGTAGGTAGTGCTGTTATCTTTTTATTTTTTCTCTTTCCCGTGTGATTAGTGCCTAACCTGGTGTCAAAGTGAGTGTACCTTATTTTAATTCTTTTTACAATTTTTTTTAATCGTGCTTATTAGTGATCCTGAGATTTCTACAACTTTTTCTGTTTTTACGCGTGAGAACCTGTAATTGGCTCTGCGTTACATAATTATGCAATTGTTATCCATTTGTTAAAGCTGTTGGTTCTCCTGCTTATAAATGAATAAATAATACCTATGCGGATGCCTATTTGGCTCTGTTTTCTCGTTGGTCGTTAATCGTTATGCGCGCTAAAGGGATAAGCAATATCAAACTTGTTGTACACACGAAGGAAAAGCAAGGCGGAATCTACTATCACAATTTCAGATTAAATCACTTAACCACACAATATACTGCTGTACATCTAACAAGGCACTTCAAAAACTAGTCCGACAATACTTGGTACAAGATACTCCTTTACTTAGAACTTGTACCGCCGTCTGCGCAGAAAGAAAGCGCCAAGACTCAAGGCCGGGCCCACATTTAGATCGCCCAGTTTAGCACATTGTGCTCAGTTGCCAACTGCGAGCTTGCGTTAATGCTTGGGACAATGTGTCTGTCTTTGGAGATAGAATCATGATTTGGTGTTCTTTTTTCTTTTAGCGTGGTTAGGTCCTAACCTGGTGTCAAAGTTTTTATGCCGCTCATGGGCCTCTGACTTGGCTTAAATGATTTGGTGTGATGGCAGAACATATCTCGACATGATAGTTGAAAAAGAGTTTTTAAATAGGTGTGATTTTGGATAGATGTCGAACCAAGTGTTGCCTTGAAAAATGACGATGGTCGACATAACTGGTGTTGCTTAAACCTATGACCATGGCGGTATAACCATTATTTATTCCTGCTGAATTCCTAAAGACTGCTCGATCGATATTGAGAGTAACAGCAGTCTAAGTAACCATAGCTTATTAAGCCAAGCGAAGAAGCTAATCTAAAGCCAAATGGTACTAATTCTTCCCTTCATTGCGATATTTTTTTTGCTCTAAGTATGGTCATACTTGGGAACCTTCAAGTTACTGAGATATTGAAGGTCAAAGTTCCAACTTTCACACACGATTTTTTTCCAGATAAACGTTTTAAATGTTCTAACTTCACTGTAAATACTTCCATGACCCCTGAACTATTCATTGCATCAGCACAATATTTGAGCGCAATTTTTCAACCCAAAAGAAGTCGTTTCCCAACAATTTTTTTGCGTATAGTTACTTAGTTTAATGTTCAGAATGCTTGGTTGACGGCTTCGTGAAGGGTCCGTTTACACCATGTATATTAGATGGAGAAGAGACCATTAAGGGGCAAAATAAAACTAGTTCCTCTTAAACTACAATTTAGAAGCCTATTAACAAAATCAAAGATGGCCACACTAATTCCATTGCACATGAATGCACCAATCACAATCCCAATAACTCGTCAATCCCGACTGACGAGTTACCTCTGCAGTCTATACAAAGAGATGCGTTGTTGGTTGTTGCTACTCGTACTCAACTTTCTCCCGCCAACCTTTGGTTTACTCTCGAACCGATCTTGTATCGCTTGACCTCACGACGAGTTCTTTGCAGTCCGTACGCGGTTGCTCGTTTTCTATCCTATTCTACTCCAAATGTGTTGCGATCCGATAGCCGGGGCGTTTGTTTGTCGTGTCGCGTTTAGGGCTGGTGGGATTTGGACTGTAAATGAAAGTTAATTTATGGGATGTGACCTTAATTAGAAGTCCTGGTGTGAGATTAAATCGTTTATTTAGAAATTGCAATAACTTGCGTTCTAAAATGGATGGGTAGTTGGAAGTTATCTATTGAAGAATCCCTAATATTTAGAGAGCTTGAGGAATGACCAGCATATTAAAACATACTGCCAGCAAATCTCTTGGAGCCGATTTACATTATCATTAAGAAAGTTGTCTTGGCAGCCCTACAAGGTACAGCCTACGAACAAACTAAGCTGAACCCGATTTAACCTAACAAGTAGCACAATTCCGCACAGACACGACAAAAACACGAGACCGATGCATCGATACCATCTACCGAGTACCGCGCTATCGATCGATACCAAACGATCGGAAAGAGCGCAAGGTCGCGCATTGTGCGCGTGCGCCGCCATTGTTATATCAACACAGTTGGCTGTTATTGTTTTTTGCACGGTATTGATATTTAATTAGATATTATTTGGAATTACATTTGGAGCACCCATGTGGGTCATTGTCAGTTCATCGAAGATGGCTTTGTTAGAGATGTTGATTCAATCATACTTGTAACATTGACTTATGTATTGGCAATACGTTTCATAAACTTGAATGAGTGTGGTAATTATCCATGCAAAGCTAGCTTTCTACAGCTTGTCAGAAGCACTTAGCAAAAGATTTGTACGTTTTTCTATAAGCGAATAAAGGAAACGCTTTTCTTGACAGCATGGGTTGGGCGCTAGCGCTTGAAAAGTTGCCTACAGGAGCAATTAGTGTGCGAACACATATCGCCACGCCTTCGTCTAGACGTCTGATGCCTGCCGCTGTCCGCTGCGTCGCTGCTTCGTGGAACAACACCACTTTCCCTACATAATGATAGTCGTTAAGGATTTTCACACGATATCTGAGCCCCTATCGATAGTTACCCAAAGGACGAGTCAATATTTCAGCCATCACCGTTCCCTGCTCCGTGTTCGACATTGTCGACGACCGATAGACGATCGCTACAATTAATGTTTTGTCAACAAGTAATTACGCCCCAAGCGGTCTCTGCGACTGACCAATTTACTACTCAGCTACAGTGCAACATACTGACGTTATGAAAAATGACAAATACTTAACATTCAAGGCTTAGTACATGCTCATTTGTTCATTTAAAGAGTTTGTTAATTCACTTGTGACAGGCGATGATTGATGTTGTAGCGTTTAATTGGTGACTGCGATTGGTATCTTACGCGTCGAGCTAATTGCTATATCGACACAAACATCGAGATCTCGATTAGGTATATAATATCTAATGGCGACGGTAATGAGATGTAATAAATCATCTCCGAGGTTGACGCACCGGGATGGAGGGCGAACGATATCGGCGGAAATGGATATTATGATAACGATGCGCCCGCGCAACTCGCCGTGCGCGCTGCGGCTGCGGGGTTAGCGTGCCATTCGCAATAATGCGAGGGACGGTAATGTATGCTAAGTAGACTCGATTGAGTCGTACATTTTAAATTCATTGACGCTTGTATAAACAAAGGCATAGTTGAACATTTCTGCATTGCCTCAAGTATAAAAGCTCTTATATGTTGAAATCATATTTCTGTCTTTGTTATTGTAATATATAGTCCGATTCAATCCATTTATCCGGCGCAGTTGAACGACAACTACTGTCTTAGCATGTGACTTCATAAATATTGAAATTATATTGATAGCTAGCCTATTACAGCTGCAGGCTAACTGGACTGAGTGCATTTCGTAGTCGGTATCGGCTGCCAGCTTGAGTCCATCTTTGGGTGGAGTGCGCGATAGCTGCATCGAATGATAATATGACTGAAGCGGGGTTTTATCAGCGGCACAACGGTGAACCTTTATTTCCGCATTGTGGTGCGCTGCTAGACAAGGAACCTGCATTAGCAGAGCTTTGTCCAGTGGCGGCAGTGCGGCCGCTAACTGTATGCGCACAATGGCTCAGAGCGACACTCAGTATTCCGGGCACGGCCAGCCGCCTCACATCAAAGGCGCAGTAAATTACATGCTTATCTCAGCGCAGAGTAGCCGCGGAT
The DNA here is from genome assembly GCA_964057025.1 of Standfussiana lucernea. Classification (NCBI taxonomy): domain Eukaryota; kingdom Metazoa; phylum Arthropoda; class Insecta; order Lepidoptera; family Noctuidae; genus Standfussiana; species Standfussiana lucernea. The sequence continues at coordinate 15,322,693 of OZ059791.1, read as the reverse complement.
GTGTCGGCACACGCGGTTCAATGGTGTGTTCAGCACTCGTCTATTAGCAGTCTATCCCTGCCCGTGACCTACCTCAATATGGGTCATTGCCAGAGCGTTGAATTTTACGATAATCGCTTGCGAAACTACCATTGGCAAAATTTCAAGATGCTGTAGTAGCGTCTGTAGTAAGTCTGACGGGATCGTGGCTGAATCTGCGCGCATGCAGTGAATCATCACCGCCACATAGTACGCCGCGGAATGGAGTCGCCTCCATTGTGATGACGACTCCCGCTGAGAAGCTTTTTTCTTTTTGGTGGATGCGATTTTATTCTTAATTTCTCCAGCCGAGAGTTCACTTTCGGTTTCATGCGCGGTGAATCCGGTGCGTCTGGACGCTGTGTGTGATTTTAATTTTAGAATAACGGAAACCGCGGCGCGGCGCTCGTCGGCGGAGTCGCGTTTTCTCGTTTATTTTCCCCTCGGCCTTCGCATGAATGGGATGCCGCGCGTCGGGCCGACGGTCAACGTTCAGCCGCGGGCCGCTTTCAGTTCAGGCGCGGACACTCAATAATATCGAATGGATTTATGGTTCATTAAGCCGTGTACGCGTGGAGGAGCATTCCTGGCTGCGGCGCTGACGGCTCGCGATTTGTTAAATAAACATCATTTCGGTTCGTCGAACTGCGCGAGAATAAACACCACTGCGTGCTCCGTTCTAATACGGAGAGTGAAAGCGGCGGGTAGTGCGTTAGTGACAAATTCCTCGACACGTGGCACGTGTTACACCCGCGGTAACATGAGCGGAAGGAATGCGCGCCACAGGATTGGAAGCCATTCAAACTATTCGTGTTCACATCACACGACGCTCCAACAATCGATTCATAATAATACTTTGAAATCCGTTTCTTCACAATGCCTTGCAGACCGTACCGGTAATGTATAAGGGCAATATCTCAAAATCAAGCAATTTCTCCAGAAAATGAAGTGTTCCGTAGTGCACGAGACAAAGAACCATTAATATGTTCAGTGATAGTACCGCGCAAAGATTATTTGCGGCACCAACTCGTGGCGGAGCATTAAAATAATGTATTTATTGTACAGTTGGCGCATTAAGAAGTTAGCAAGAAAGGGGCTCATTAAGTATTTGATTTTATTCTAATGCCGTAGTGAGCCGTTGTTGAGATTTTATCCGAGGAGTCATTACCTTGTGTGCACGTTAAACGTTAACTTTTACGTTTGAAAACTCGGAAACGCACTTTAGAAAAGTCAAGATGCACGATTTTATGTGCGACTTCTTGGAAATGTTTTCATATAAATGCGTTTTGCGTGTTAAAAATGTGTTAAGAAAGCTCCGACAATAATTTTGTTTGTCGCATGCAAATCTCGGTGCAGTCAGGTTTAGTACTTTCTAGGAATAGAAGGTTTTAAATGGTGGAGCTTGATTTATGACTAGAAATATAAGTGGTTGTCATATGGGTAATAAACTACACCTAGTTATGTTTCTGGGATCTAGAGGTCAAAACTCAGCTTCTTCAAAAATAACGCCACATACATAAGTGCCCGGAAGCCATAAAAGACCCCAATTTTCATCGGGTCATAAATGTTTCCCAAATATTTTTTTTTTTAGGCGAGGCCTAAATATTTATGAAAACCAAACACGTTTGATAGCCAGTTACCGAAAAACGTGGAGCTGTTTGTGTTTGCTCGAGGATAACATTTGGCAATATTTACATTGGAATTTCAGTCCACGCGCCTCTGGTATTTATAGGGTTGCCCAACGAAAAATATTATTTTTATGGCAGCTCCCACGGGTTTTTCCGGTCTCTAAAAAGTATTTTTATCAATGGGATGTTTTCACAAAATTGATTTATAGTCCTTTTATATTTCTACACGTCGAATCGAACACCTGAACACCTACACCATATAGCTAAACTGCTTTATAGAAAGTATAAAAAAAAACCGAACAAAAATAAAAATCAATGCAAGTTTAACTTTTAGCCCCAGCAGTGCGTGACATTCAGGCTGACTCATTAAACTGGGAGGCCAGCGCTGTTTAGGTAAAAAGTAAACACATAACACATACATACACTAGTCCGTTGACACATACATATAGGTATGCAAGTACATTGTGGGAAAACTGGTTTGGTTTATATAGCCTATATGATGACTAGTTCAGTTCAGATTATTTCTAGATCAACGAAGAATTGCAGCCAGTTGCCAGTGGGTATTTAGACTAAATTATAGCATGCTCCAAATACTGACACTTAATGGTTGGTATAAATAATGAAGCTTAAGGAGTGGGTCGAAATATTTGACAGTTGGTAAGAGGAGTTGATCGTTAAATTATATTAGTTCAGCTTAAAAGCTCCGAGCGGACAATATTTTGTGAAAATATTTTCGGAAGACTAAAATTTTGAGAGCCCTCGAATTTATTATTAAGGTGGTGTATATAAAGAAGATGCTAATGTAATTATAAGAATTTAAGAGGTAGTAAAAGAAGACACTGATATTTCAACTGATAATGAAGTAAAATATATCGAAGTAATCAATGATGGTAAGAAAAGAGCTGCAAACAAAGCAAAACCATCCAAACAAAGAATTGATATCGATCAAATAGATACTTATGTAATCTTTAGATTTGATTGGACAGTAAAAGAAGAAAACACTAATATTGCAACTGATAAACCGAAACATATTAAAGTAAGAGCATGAGCAGCAGAAAAATATCCAAACAAAGAACTTGAGATACTCAAATAGGACCAATTGCAACCCAAACAAACCGTACTCAACGCGAGCACTCGTAAATACGAAAATTAAAACATGTCAGACAATGGCATTTCCGTTGCGAACTGTTTACAATATTAATTAACACCGTACTTTGCATTGCTTTACCAATTAATTCCCAGTGGCGCTCAATTGTGCACGTGTGTAGACTACTTCTTTGTTTATGCACCACACTGGTCATTATAATATTGTATGGATTCCCGTGGGTCTTGTCTGTATGGTTCTTCTATAATTTTGTATGGGGAACCAGCAAAGATTGAGCTGTTTTGGTCGTTTACTTAAAATTGAATTCACACCTTCGTACCCGGAACTGAAAGTAGGTGATATTGTGTTGTTATCGATTGTTCGCGTACTAAGCGCCACATCTCTGATAATAACTGTCATTCAAATCTTACACTAAACAAACCTGAATGAGCATTCATACTCTCAAATCTTCAGATAAAACCTCGTCTGTCTATGACTCACCTGCAACAAACAAAAAACACGAATTTTATAAAAGCACTAAAACAAATCTTCATGACTGCGCAGGAGTCGCGAAATTGGACCTGTTAAACAAGATTTTAACACACAAAAAGCGAGTGTGTAAATCAAAACGGTCGTGGGAAGAGATCGTTAAATATTAGACCCGTTCCTAAAGTAATTATTGTTGTAACCCATATTTAAAATTTATGCGTACCTTCATAAAGAGCAAATGGCAACATTTGAAACTTTGTGACACATTGTCGGGCGTAGGACATCTAAGAGGAAACGATCTTTTTAAGAGTATATTTATAACGTTTTAATGAGTTTTTCTGGAAACGTAAATCACATTACTCAATAAATAAAACCTCAAGTATTCCCAAATGGAAATATCTAAAATATCTCAGAGACAATGCAAATTAGAAAACTCAGTCTAGTTGCTCAACTTAGTACACAAAGAAGAACCAAGCTATCAAGACGATGCAAAGAAACTTCAATATTGAAATAAGCCTCAATCTCTTCCACAAAATAGAGAAATCAAGTTCACACATCATGGTGATGGGCAAGCGAGCGCAAACAACGTTGATGTGTTAATAAAAACCATCGCAGTGATCAGTGTGGTTGATGCAGACATGTCGCAACCTACGCGTGGGACGGTGCAACGGTCACTGGTCACTACTCCACACCCACGCATCTCTGAAGACATAGGTAAAGCGCTAACTGCCACAGTACTCGAAAACTTGCGAAATGTAGATTTAAAAGACGATGAGGTCATTGCAAAGGATGATAATTGAAGGAAAGTGAATGTTGAATTGGAAACTTAGCTAATGTTAGAGTCAATTGAACAGAAAATTAAGAGCTAGAAAAATAAAAGTCTTGAGGAGAAAATGTAATGATGGAAAGTAGATAATTCAATAGAAAACATGATCACAAATGCAAAGCAAATATTCAGATGAGGTTGTTTATCTGTGAAATTAGCTACCAGCTAGTTGACTATGACGAGTACAATGACATGGCGCCTGTCTTGTAGGATTGACATAAACGGCGGGGTGGTACCAATTTTTCAGACAGAGTTACTTTGTAAGTAATTACATAAACATGGAAGGATTTCATCATCCGATTGGGCGATGTTTACATTAACTTGAATATAACAAGATGTAATGACGGCTCTGTAATTGAATTTGGCTGTCAACGATAAAGGTCGACCATGTACGTCAGCTAGTAATTTAATAAATAATTGAACCAAGAAATTATGATATTTACATAAATAAATAAATGAGGTGTCCATTGAACGTTGAAATTCAAATAAACGCCGACGCTATTCGAAAGGTCGCTGATTGAATTCGTTCAATAGGAAATTCTTGATGTAAGATTGTATTGAATTTATCGTAATTGTTGAAACATTTTTCGAATCGTACGTTAATGAGCAAGGCTTTAACCAGATTTTATCTATTTTATTCAACGTGCCATGCCTTTATCTGGATTAGCCTTGAAGGGACGATGACTGAATAGCTATTATAGCTAAGCTTGACCCAGATTCTACTAAGAATACTAACAATGAATCATCATTGAAAAGAAATTTAACGTCCCAAAAAAACTTGTATATTTTTTCCTGCAATTCAATTTCGATATAATTTATGAAGGTTACCAACCTAAGGATCTGAGGGCCGTTTAAGCCTATTCATATTATAATAAAATCACATTTCCTACCATATAATATCGTAGTTTTTATGTATCTACAAATAGTACAAGCACATTTTTAAACGCGGTCCCATTGATAGTCGCTACTTCATTAACATAAATGTCCACTTCATTTAGTAGTAAGCGATCCTTGGGCCTGTTATCTAAGGAAGTGGCCACATGTCTGCCTCGTATTTTCCCTTTTTGACCGTTAAGATGTTGTTTTTGTTAATATCACAGATGGATAGTTGAGTCAAGTTTTCAGGTTAAGCAATGCAAATGGGTTTTTGAGGGCTTGTTTCCTTTCTTGCAACTACCATACCGGTATCAGCTATTTACTTAACAGTTTTGGGTATATTATCGGGTTTCCAACTCCCACAATAACTGGTTTTATTCGCGTATGAATGCAAAATCTTGGAAGCTGTCCAGCTCAATCCTTAAAAGAGCAAAATATTAAGTACAATGTTGTGCCAAACTTTGAGCAATAAAGACGTCTGGCGCAGTTTCTATATCTGTGACCGAAACTTGTTAAGGAGCTTAGCAAATGGAATCTTCGTTGAAAACTGCGTCCTGAATAGCATTTGCATGGTCTGAGTCTACAGTATTATCCATTAAACTTTTAGAGTGCTGTGTTGCAGACGGCGTTGCATTAAAACTTGGGATAATAATCCTTTACTTGGGCACAGTTCCTCTATTTTATCTACAGCTATAGTTCTTGGCACTGAACTCAGGAAAATTGATCTAGAACCTAGTGTGACCGTTTCCTAAGACCACCAGGGCGTCGGTCTAGACAAACCCCGGCAAACGGGTAGCAATTTATTCGCGACTACGACCCCACAGAGTCGCGACTGCGTACGTTCATATTGATCTCGTTGACTCTGTTCAATCGATTCACGCACTATCATAATCGTATTATTTACTACTACTCCGTCGTGTGAATGAAGATTGAGTTATTTTGGTTCTGCTGGAATTACAATTGCTGTATCTGGCCACTTTTAAGAGACATCCAAGAACATTTAAGGATCCTAATATCCAATTACTTTTTCTCACCTGCATTTTTTACTGTTTGAAAAAAGCAGTGTGGAAAAGGAAAAACACGAGTAATAACATAACTAAAGCAGATTCATTCTTTTGATTTAGGATCCTCAAAGCAACAACTAAGCCAGTCATGCTTCCGCAAGCACTCAAAAACTTCAAAGGCTGCGTTCACGAGAATATTGGAAGCACTAATTGAATCAGCAGAATGATTTAGTGATAAACAGAAATTACGCGCTTCAGCCATACCCAGAAATGATTTAATGGCCCTTTCTTTTACGTGAGTTTTACCAAGCGAATTGAATGCCAGTTCTTTACAATTACAACATACTTGTTAAGAGCGAGCACAAATGCCATAGAGAAAGCAAAGTCTTGTACAAAATTGTAGCAAGAAATTGTCTGGTGGGTGGTCTACTACTTTTGATGAGCAGCTAATTGAAAATTATCGCCATCTTGGAATTGCTGTATTAATAAAAGATTTAGGTCTTTTTTGATTGGTGGTCTATAACATAGATTCACTTCTAGGACCCCGTGAATTGAGGTCTCCTCGTCAAGAACATATGGCAAGAAGTGCAGTACCTAACTGATTTGTACAGCTTGCGCAAGCGCACGTCTTCTCAATTAGCCGCCATTGCGCACTGATTGAGTCCATACTTCATAGTTAGCTTTATTAATGTGTTCTCCTCACAATTACAGTGCTATCGCAGAGGTGGGCTTTACATCTAGAGTAATGGTCTTAGCATGTTTAATCACAGTTTTGTTGTAGTTATTAATTATTGCGAGCCATGCCTGTGTAATCTCTTCATTCTGATTAATTTTCATAAATATAAGCTCTTGAACGAGGTGAGAGCTTATCGTGTAAGCAGGAAATAAAGTAACGGTTTCTGGAGCAGAAGCTGTTATGAGTTTCAGATTAAAATGGTGGACTAGGCAACGTCCGTAAGGACTGATTGGTTTTCTTCAATGATGACCATCTGCCTAGACTTTTCCCAACTACGTTGGGGGCTTACAGTCTTACCGGATCCAGAGCAGCTGAATACCAATAGTTTACATGGAGCGACTGCCTACATGACCTCCAAAACCCAGTTAGTAATACGGTACCCCTTGGTAAGACTGGTTGTCAGACTTTCGGGAAACTGACTGCCTGTAACGACTGTCAAAGATACAAATGACAGCTAGGACCAAAAGCTAGGTTTAAAGTGCTTTCCGAAACACGGAGAAAACTCGGTATATGGGTGGTCACCCATCCACAGAACAACCTACGCAAGCTCGGTTTAACCTGAAGATTGATCCGGGCGGCTGTTATTATTTAGCCACGAGCTCCTCTTTGGTTTTCTTCAATCAACACCAGAATTTATTTAATTGTTTCTGTATATAAAAAAACATTGCAGTATTCATATATTTTATGCTTTCGAGACTTTCAAACGTTAGGCATTTTGCAAAAATAACTTTATCATAAAGAATTCACGTCCACTGTTTTTACATTATCGATACTAATATTATAAAGCCAAAGAGTGTGTTTGTTTGGTTGAACGCGCTAATAGCAGGAACTACTGAAAAATGATTTTTGTGTTGGATAGTTCATTTGTCGAGGAAGGCTTTAGGCTTTATAACATCACGCTGCGACCAATAGGAGCGAAGCATCAATCAAAAATGTTACGCAGACGAAGTTGCGTGAGTCAGCTAGTAATCACATAAACTGTCATTGTTATTCCGTCGTACTAAGCTTTTCTATATTCGGTATGCATATTTCTCCGCAGATATGGAAATTTAATTGCGGTGCGGCGCGTCGCGACGCCAGCCGACCAATTAAATGTATTGATAGCAATAACACCTTATATGGCAAGCTGTCATGAAACATCACTACACGTGACACCTATTATGGCGTAAATGTTAGTGATTGTGACACGATACTTGCTGTCAAACTATGCACAGATTTATTGACCGTATAGGTAATGAAACCTGGCGACGAACTTGCGATAAGTCAAGATTTCAAGTTGATTTTATATCTTAAAGCGTGGACCAAAAAATCGGTCAATATTATTCAGAGCGTAGGACGTTCTTAATGGCTGTCGTTATAGCATTTTCTTTTATAGGTTTGACATTTAAGAATAGATAAATGCTAGTCAAAATGAATCAAAAATATCGCTTTATTACTCTTTGTTCAAAACACACAAAAATGCAGAACTATTTTACCACTTAAAACAAATTCCACATGCACACTTAATCGTACCAGGTCTATTTGACCTGGGGCGATCACAAATAACGTCGCTCTGTCCCCGCCGTGAATGGGCCGGCCATTCATCGAGCGCGGCTGTTAAAGACGCCCATTCAGGCGACCCACGCATGCCGTGTGTGACTCCGGTGACCTGGCCATAGTACTGACTAAAAATACCAGTGGACGTGTACATCTACCTTTAGATAGTTCACGCTCTGCCAATAGAGAATAGTTTCATTGATGAATACGCTAGAATTCAATGAGAGATGATTCGGTTGACTAGATGAAATTGTTGGTTATGACAAAATTTACAATGATTAGAACACAAAGTGCTCTGCGTTTTGTGGTAAGTAGCATGCCTTTAGAAAGTAGCCGGCCGTTCAAAACACAGTACAGCAAATAACGTAAATTCACTACAAATTCAAGCAATCGACGAGTAACAAAGAATGACACAGTAGAAACTAACAGTTACAACCGTGAGATTACAAGAACACGACACGATACATACACCCGGATCTACCAAAGCCCTTGACACGCAAACCACACCATGACTCAAAGAAAAAATGAAAGAAACTACCAATACAACACCATTGAACAATTTCCACTAAACTAGAACAGGCCATGGGAAAGCCAAACGCGGAAACCGAAGAACAATGTTAGTTGTTCACGAATCGCGGGAACCCAATACAATTACACTGTAATTTCTATTACAAGTGTATTACAATTGTAATTATATGCGATTTTGGACGATTACAGACAAATTGATTGGGTCAAGGGGACTGTTTAATCGTAATGGGAATTCGGAAGTTAAGTACCAAGAGAATGATTACTGTACTTATAGTAAGTGTTTACAAAGGAATCGATTTATGGTTAAGTTAATTGAACGCTTTTGATAGAGATGCAGGCAGAGTAAATGAGAAACTCCAATAACAAGCTCATTAACGAGCAACACAAAGAAAGACACAAAGAAAGACACGAATTTAGAGGAATTTCAGCGTCTTTCGAATTGAAACTCAATTTCACAATGATCTTTCAATATCTATAAAGAATGCCAAAGCATTAGAACAGAACTCAAGGGCAAAATTATACATTATAAAATAAATATGATTACGGCCAATTTTCTTAGTCAAAAGAAAACCTTGAAGACAGTTCGTACAGCAATTTGAGTGAGAAACAACACGACTTCTGGGCAAACAAATATGACATAACATGTTCTAAGAAGGAGCTGACCGCTATTGAACCTGGTACGAGGAACACAGAACACTACAGAGCATGTCAACTCTCAAGCCTTGTTTACTTACACCAGAATGTGCTGCATCATCGTCTCCGAGACAGCCTTGCAACCAATCAGGGTCGCTCCCTAATTGATATAAATCATTAACAACATCGAGCATAATAGGAAGTGTCGTAATTGGACTGTCGAAAACCGCAACAACAACAAAAGAATTTTATTTAAATAAATTGTTTTGATTTAACTTTGATTCAAGACTTCAAGTACAGAGTATATTGGTAGCATTAATATTCTTCGAAATCATTGAAGAGACGAAGGAGCTTCATGGTCAGATTTCGATGTTTATGGACGTGTGATTATGGATAATGATAAGTGATATGCTAGTGTGAAAATTAACAAATTAATATTTGGAAGTTATGTCGAAGCCGTTGAAACTTTATATCTTACATTAATATTGGCAACAAAGATCATTATAAAACAGCCATAATCCGGGTTTGAATCTGTCCGAATGCAACATTTGCTTGTGGGAGGCTAGTTTTTGTGAAGGCCGACTGAGTTTAAAATTATTTCATGTGCCTCTTATAAATATTATTAGTGCAATTTCGTCGAAAAACCGCAGGATTCCCGTACGACACAAATGCAACGTCACCACATCGCACGATGTGCTGTGACTTGGCGCGAGTAAACACGGCACACGGCATAACCAAACTAACTTATTAAACTGTACGATGACAAAGAGCATTGTTTTACTGCTGTTTGTTAAATTGGCTGCACTTAAAGTTAAGAAAGAACCAGGATCTAGATTTAGCAATGCACTGACATTACCTAATGCGGAAATCCAAATTCTTTCGCCACAGCCAAAATAAGACGGTGGTCGCATTTAGCAAAAGATGATGCTGATGCATACAGCTTCTCGCAACAAATGAACTTACTATGAGGGAATTTAGGACTGCTACACTGTATTTTATTAGAATCACCACATTCCAAAGTACTAGCTTGTTCAACTATGAACACGTCCAATACTTTTGCCCCGAAAATACGCAAAGCTTCCGAGTAACGATTTCTCAGTCTTACACCAGCATCTATGACTAAATAGCTAGAGGTGGCAGTTTGCCGGGTCGGTAACCGGTCTAGGGTCAATTTGCCGTGTCTGCGGGGTCCGTTAACAGCCTGCTTCTCACGCCTATAGACAATGACTACACAAATACATTGTGCGTCTTAGATTGTGGAGCTCTGCGGTCTCTCTTAAAACCTTTTGTTTAGATGTAGTTAAACAAATTGCTTTTCTCAGTGATATCTTCATATCTTAAGCCACATTGCCTTAGCTATTTCTTGTTATAAAATTTACTAAACATGGCTTCTCGAGATAGATTTGTCATTTGAGCTTGTAGACAAAGTACCAGGTAAGGAAAGACAATTAAGCATAAAGGTACAGCTGGTTATCCGATTGAATCACAACAGATAACCTCTCGTGTCAATCTCCAACAAAGAAACAACATAACTTTTCTTTATTACATAAATATGGTAAGTGGTTAGTAACACACGATAGCATGGCATAAATATCCCATAAATATGAGAATGCAACATTTTTATCCGCGTACAGATAATCAATTGCTGACTACATAGCTTCGTAATGAAGATAATGATAAGTGGTGACATATATTTATGTCAACGTCGACAGGGTGACAGGCGGCGACGTGGTGACACATTAGGGGTGTCAGATGGCCTAATATTTTATGTGACATGTTGTCCCGTTAAGTTAAGGTGGCATGTCGACGGAATTCTAAATTGTTTCCTGTTTTAGAGATCGGGAAGAAGCATCATAATCAAAATTCTATTATGCCACCATAGATTCAGCTACAACCGAAACTATGAAGCGATCAGACAATGGATTTCCTTATTCTAATCTGACTTGTATCATCATCATCTGTGTTCTATCTTGTTTTGTATTTGTGTTGTTCTTTATGAAGGTCTCGTAATGCGATGTTATACACAATTCACTAGCTCAATTACCATCCATAAGAACACAAACAAACAATCATATCTAGAGCCACATCCTTTCTGAAGTCCACTTCAGTCGAGTGCGTATTGTTAGCCATGCCAGCCCTAGAGAGGCGACGGCTGACAATAGCGAGCAGTAATTGCATCGATACGTGGGGAATTATTGTCTATTTGTTCGCACGAATCACGTTAACTCATTATCTTATTGTTGCTATGTCATGTGCGAATCTGTTATTTGCATCGTCAGAAGTAACTTGCGCGTAAATCAGTAGTGAGGCCTTTTGAGATGAATCATTTAGATTGTCTGAACTTAGATCCTCTTCTACTTACTGTTACTGTTAGCCTGTATCATCCCACTGCTGGGCAAAGGTCTCTCCCCATGACTTCCAAATTCTTTGATCCAGGGCTAAGGTGGACCACTGATCGTTGGTTCCGTCCAGCTCGTCCCGCCATCTCCTGCGAGGTCTAACGCGTCGCCTTCTGGCTGTGTCAGGGCTCCACATCGTGGTTATTTTGAGATCCTCTTCTACTTAATGTATTTTAAATTCTTTCAGTTCATTCAGGACCTTCCTTTATGCATCATGTAGAGACTCTTGTAGTTTTCACCCTATTTCTTTGAACTGAACTTGTACCTCATAATCTTCAGCGAAAATTGCTCGTATGAGAGTCCCCTAAAATATAAAATCTACTTTCCTTTTATCTCAGAGTGATGCCATCTTGATTAGTTTTGATGTTGTGAAACCATATTCATGACCCCAGAGGCAATATTTTATTTCCCCTCCAACCACTTGTTACTTTGATAATGGTTGCGGAAGACGAGGGGAGATATTTGAGAAAGGGTCTTTCCTTTTAGCTATTATTTTAATATTATCAAGTTTTATTGCTCTAACGGATCAAACTTAAAAACATCTTAAAATATTGCATCTTTTTTGATTAACAGTCTGTCTCACGTGGGTTCATACGAAATTGCAATTAATCATCTCTATGGGACTCAAACAGCGTTGAGGACAGTGGTTATGACTGCATCAGCGAGTGGAGCATAGCTGAATTTTGGGCCAAATATAATTAATGAAAATTTGCCATCAACACGCTAAGAAGAAGCATTGAGGTTTTAGAATACTTGTACTAGAATAGAACACCTGTTGCTTTTTGCTTCAACGAAACACGTCCACCTCTCCGTACAATTTCTATTCGACTCAACACTTCAACAGTATCCGTAATCTCTTTCGTCAGAACAAAAACTAACTCCTAGAAACACAACACGCTCGTATCAGTTTCTACGGTTGTCTAGACCATATTTTTTCCTCAGAGCAATAGGTTTTTAATTAGTCGATCGGTAAGTAATAAGCGATGGTTGGTAGGGCATAAATATTGCATGAGTTGCGCAGGCGCCGGCGTGCGGCGCGACGACTTCGCCCGACGACGCCCGACGACGCCCGAACGCGTGGCGCGAACGATAAGATTATGCGGATGACGAATAGATGGGGAATAGTGATAGATTTTGACAAGTTATTGATTATTTTATCGTTGAGTGGGTGCGCAGTTTCCTGGAGATGAGTAATAGGCGCTATGATAATCCAACGAAATCCTTTAGGAAAACAAAACTTAGCACGTGCCTAATATTTTTTTCTTTATCGTTTGGTTAATATTAATTATGAGGATTGTGTTTTCCCTCTGATGTTCATGGTTTTGTTCTCGTCAATAGTCCTATTTAATCAATTAATCAATAATGTTTTCCTCTCAATTAACTTTTCGCTTTCCTTTTCGCATACATAATTCCTTAATTCAATTACATCCACAAAGGCTTTAGTTGTGATAAGCTCCGCTGCTATATTAGATTCAATAAACCTATCAAAAACACCATATCTTTACACGTGTCCCAATCATTAACTAACGATAAACCCTATATTATCAATTCGCGATCATCCAATCGCTTGTTTCATCGGCGCACGCGCACGTGTAGCTCCATCACTCCGCATGTGTCATTACGCCGTTTACATATCCAACAGACTATATAATTAGCGTTTTACCGTTTTGGTGCCCAATTGCTGATGTTAAACGGAAAATTGCTTGAAGAATGCGGAAGGTGGACGTTTTTGATGGCGAAGAGTAGACGAACGGCCGTAAAACAAGGAATTTTCTAATCATTTTGTTGCTCTGCTCGTCAGTTATTAATTTATTTATTAGTTACGACCCGCCCCGGCTTCGCACGGGTAGTGGTGCATATTTGGCGGCTTGATTTTTTCCGACACTTCTAACAATTATCGTCATATTGCAACTAATTTACACAAAACCTTGACAAATGATATACCTAAACCTTCTTCACGAATCACCTTATGTATTGGTGAAAACCGTTTTTTTTTTTTCGATTGGCGAAAATGTAGTTTTTGAATTTATCGCAAGCAGACAGACAGACGTGGCGGACGACTTTGTTTTATAATATGTAGTGATTACAGTTATTCGAGTCATCGCACGTAATGACGATTGCCGATGGCAACCCAAAAACAATGGCTTCAACTGAAATCCGATAGTAAAGTAATAAATTCGTACGGAACCCAATTCACGCGTCAACTTCACCGATATCGTCTTTTGTTTCTTTCTGGAACACACGCACAGTGAATATTTCAATCACATAGCGTTGGAACAAGACGTAAATTAATCAGTAACTGTTTAAACGTCAAACAAACAATCATACTGTATACTGCTACTGTTGAGTTCCAAGACCTGATTATTATCCATAGCAGTTTTTCTAAACTGTTGGCAATAAGAATAGCTGATAGAAAACGCAGTGGAATGTGGTATCAAACTAATCTATCGTGTTTGATACTTCAGCGGTACGTAGACTACGTGGTGGACGTTTTTATGTGGTCGTACACGAATTCTCGGTATTATTCGTTCGAGGAACTATTAACGAAATTGAACAATGTGTACCGATCGAGTGATGTGATAGTCAGTTTGCATTACGATTATGATGAGCTAGAATTGACAAGTCTGCTAAATCGATATGGAAAGTCAATTATTTATTGTATTACATGCATAACGTCTTAATGTTTCATGTCTTCCGAAACGGTGTATGAAAAGAGTAAATACCTGGAATGACATGATGAGACCTTTGCCTAGCAGTGTGACATTCTAGGCTAGGAAAAATCGCTGTCTTCAAAACTTATAGTTTGAAAAAAAAGTAAAAGTCGCCCCCTTAATAACTAGCTTACTTGTAAACAAGCATAACAACATTATTTTACGGAACAGAACAACAGCTTCCTCCAAAACAACAGGGAATTTAGGCCAGCTGTCCGTCTAATTGAATCACTCCAATTATTTATTGCTCGCTTCCTCATCGCACCGCAATCTCCCCTCCAAAACTTAATTTCCAACTCTCCCCCTTCAAATTTTCATCAAACGAGCTTGATTTTTTCGCGTCCAAATGTTCGTGAACCCGCGAGGGTTCAACGGGCCGGTCAACGCACTCCGCTACGGAAACAATTTCAGAGCGAGAGAAAAAAAAACTGTGTTGCGATGAAATTTCATACCGACAGCGATTCTGATGTCTATTGAGCATGTAAACTCCGCGAGAGTAAACGGAATTACGGAACTTTTAAACGCACATGTTGCCTAACGTTTTACCGCTGCGATTGTGCGAATACAGGGTTACTTTTTTTTCATACGTTTTTTTTGCTTTTTGAAATTGGATCCGTGGGTGGGCTTTGAATGGAGTTTTGTTTTTAAATAAGGCATGACATAGGTATCAAATTAGAGATTACATGCTCTTTTTATGGTAATGAATTTAATGGTTACTGGAATTTATTTGGAGTTGCGATCGAAGATATTTTTATTCGAGGAAAATATTTCAGTGCGACTGTATCGCATGAATTTTAAGCTTACAAACATCTAGTACATAACCTGTATATTCTCTAGCATATAAGTAATTACACAGCCAGCACAAGCACCTAGAGACACAACATTTTATAAGACAAGAAACAAGTGAGATATAATTTAAAATAGATAAATATTTTCCATATAAAAACTAGGTCTAAGTCTATCGGACTGGATTGTAGAAAACTTGCTCTACTTGAAGACTAGATAGATTTATTTTTTCATAACTCAGTCTAAGACAGGGATAGGCTCAAAGGCTTTATGGATGAAGTTGCGTAATCCTTTTATTGATAGACGTCCGGCAGTTATACATATCGATTAAAATTAGTTATTTCACAGATCGTCGCATGCGCATCGGTTTAAAATATTTAAAATGGTTAGAAATGTTAATCAGGGCGGGGTCTCAATAAAATCATTAGCTAGTCGTTGATGCACTGGACGTCTCACAAAATTAGGAAAAAGCGTTTGTAAATTAAATAGACTACTGTCAGTTATGGCAGGAATCCCAGTGTGGTTTAGGTATGACGAAATAATTCAGTTTTAGATCAATACGTCAATCAATCAGCAGCTTCAGCGGCCAATAAGGAAGTAAATGACTAGATGCGATTTATTACTTGCTAACTACACTCTGACCTTTTATATTCTTTTGTGTCTAAAACACAACAATTCAATGTCAATTTAATAATGGCACAAAAATAGAAATACTTCCTTGTTATTTATTACATTGAAAACATTTCTTGTTTTTCTTGGGTTGCATAATGAATTGATGATTATTCCACCGGCATTCATCAAAGAGAAAATAAATCAACATTACAATAAATAAATAAGAAAATACATCACTTTATCAGTTAATTAACATTACATAAATAAATATAAGTGTACATGAAAAAGGGTATGCGCACACTGGCTTGCTCGTAGTATCAAAAACAAAGGCCTGCGCGGGCGCAGCGAGCAAGTTCATTGCCGCGAGTTGCGCATGCGATGTGCGATAAGCCCAATTCGGATGCACTGTGACGAAAATCGTACGTGCTTGCACATAACAATTTAAAAAAAAGTCTTGTTGTGTCTTGTTTAATAATGTTTTGTCAGTTGTGGCAAAAAACTAAGCGCAGACTGCATAAAGATAGGTTGGACTATTGTTAGTTAATAATAACCGACTGAACTGCTTTGTAGGTTACTTACTACTTTCTTGTTTAGTTTAAGTTCTATCGTAAGAGTAACCATGTAGTTTCTGGTGTTTATCTGGAATCGACCAACCCGAACTGTGCATCTATCTTTTTGTGACGTTTCATAAGTGCCCAAGTAGGTTTATGTGAACTAAAATCATTTTGAGTTTAAATATCTAGTTCACAAGGTAGGATTTAAAATGAAGTTTCCTTAGTAATTCCTCCCTAGCCCTGCATTCCTGTACCGCGCATCTGCGATACGAAAAACGTGCCACCGCACCGGCCCGCCAATTAAACAAATCACTATTTGCATTAATTCTAATTAAGATCCGACGAACAACAAACGTGTACTTAATTAAAATGACATGTCATTTAACGAACAACAGGAAAACACTATATATTATAGTGTACTACAGGGAAATCCGATACTGGTGGAAAAATTCCTAACATTGTCCGGTACCTAGACCCTACCAGGTCAATATTTGCATACCTGGTACTATCACAAGTCACGAGTACTAATATGTTAATAATCAACTTTGAGATTTTACTGTAGCCATCGTCATGTGCCTAGCCTTATTGTTAGGGTCGGCTTCCAGTCTAACCGAATGCAGCTGAATACCAGTATTTTACATGGAGCGACTGCCTATCTGACCTCCACAACCCAGTTAGTACCGGGTAATGCGATACCAATTGGTAAGACTGGTTGTGAGACTTTCAGGCTGACTACCTGTAACGACTGTCAAAGATTCTCATAGTAGTACGAGTTTCAAATTAAGTAATTTTTTCG
Organism: Standfussiana lucernea; assembly: GCA_964057025.1. NCBI lineage: Eukaryota > Metazoa > Arthropoda > Insecta > Lepidoptera > Noctuidae > Standfussiana > Standfussiana lucernea. Next base: position 15,305,477 of record OZ059791.1, on the reverse strand, counting down.
AAGTTCACATAATAGAATCATATCGCAATCAATACAGTAAGACAAAACGGAGTAGTTTATAAGTTCCTACGTGTATACAATATGATACTGTTCGTGACTGTACTTGTATAGGTCGAAATATACTACGTTTTGAACAGAAAACAATAAAGTGACTCACGGCGTCACGCGACAATGCAATCAAAATGCAATTTTACATACCGGAGCCGCTCTGGATGGAATTTACGTAAGTCATTTGTCAACCGTGCAAATTGTGGCGGCAGACTAGGAAACAATCTGGGGAAATTGAGCAGACGTAACCCCGGTTGCTGAAAGGCTGAACACTCGCATAGGGAAGTTAGCTATTCAATAACCATAAGTTTACATGAGATTTGATAGAAATTAATGGCGTAGATTGTAAACTAACTGACATTCAGCATGATTAAAGAGAAACCCTGATACCAATATAGAAATATGCGCTCCAAACACGTTTCAGCATTTTTTTATAACAAATGTAAGTCACTTTGATAGAACAATTGAATAGGCAATCAGAAACCCTAGACGAGTAACTAAAAGGAGTTAGAGACCAATTAAAAAAAAACACTAAACAGGAGAAGAATAATTAAGAAATAAACTCATTCCCGATTAAGGTAACCATCTTAATAGAATCCTAACCCACTAACTAACTCCCGATATAAACCTTAATTACTCCATAAAATCAGCAAGCTCTCCTAAAAGTATACGTAATGGACGTTAAAACTGTAACTCTTCTAACAGTCCAAACGCATCTATATTAAAGTCTGGTTACTGGTACTTTGGGATCTTAATCCAATGTCGGTAACGTTGGCCATTGGCCTGATGGGCTGTAATACAGGCTATAAACGATTTATGGACTATGCCATGTTTATGGACTATGGGTACTATATTGTAGGAGTTGTTATGTATTGTTTCGACGGCTATTTTCCGTATTACACAACATACAAGGTGAAAGATACACCAACGCATAAAACGCTTACAATTATTCAGTACATCATTGTGAACGTTTATATTTATTGATTTTGTGTCTTTAGTTAAGAGCTATCTAAGCTATAGCTTTTCGGTTGCATAGATAGATAAACAGAATAATATCTTCCTTTATTATGTTAGTACGCTATACAAATTACAGGTAGACATTTTACATACGGTAACACAATGGTCATATTTCATTTGCGGTTGAGATGTGTCAGTGCATGTGTCAAGTTAAAATACTTAAAGTTATACGTATGTCTTTTCTTCACTGACTGTTTATAGTGGACCCCTATCTATTAGTAGACTAGACATTTCCGGCTGTCATGTTCTATCAAAATATAACTCCGTAAAATGTTTCCTGCTACCAATCAACGTATCAAATATTAGTCTTAAAAACACATGTACATATAAGTTTTGTTTCACATTAATAAAACGGCTCTTCTAATTTATGATAAACGTAATGCAACAACCATCTTTAAAATTCTTTACGATCAAACTAAAGTAGTCCAAATACGGGACCACTATATTTCGCCTCAAACCAGTATGGGACCCGTTAATACCACGTAATAAATTGAAATGTCGCCTTAAAAATGAATAGTCCAATAGGCTATAATCCTCCCACAATGTCATATATTACACAGCTACATATAAAATGTGGGTAATAGTGTCAAAGATGACGGCGACTAGTATGAGAATCGATGCATAGGACAAGCGAAACAGCCAAGTTCTGAATAAAATTACAGTTTTAATTTCCTGTATCGTAGTGTGTGTGGATACCTATACGAGTTAACAAAGAGTAGGGATTCAGCGAAAAATTGGTACAGTAGACCGTTCGTCGATGGCAAAACTTTGGCCTTGGGCTGGCTTAGCGAAGTATGGAGTTTCAATAGGATAAAAGGCCCGGCATATACTGGTTATGTTACCAATGACGTGCGGCCTGCTGTACAAAGAACATCATAAATAAATTCAAAACTTCTTTTTCATGAGGATGACCAATATGGGTAATAATGAAATAGGAGAAATAAATGCAGCCGACAAGAAAATGCATAATTATGGTATGGTATTAAACTATTCCTGTGCGGTTATTTCAAAGGTAAACCCTAGGTAAATTATAACTGCCTTTTTAATTACCAAGAATCAATTTTAAGGATATATGGGTATAATTTCACCTCCTGCTGTGACACCAATTGAGTAGTAATTCTCTAATTCGAACTTTAATGGGAATTGTGTGAAAGATGATATTTGAGTACTCTTCCGTAATCGTATTTTAGATGTCTTATGGTAAAACAATATAATTCTGAAAAGACAGATCACTGTTTCATGTTTTAAACTTACTCAAATACTTTGTGCAAATTGACTGCGTGTTGCGGCATGGAAATTTACCTGTAACAAAATAATAACACATTGTTAAATAAAAATAGCCGAATTGAGAGCCTCCCCCTTTTTGAAGTCGTTTAAAAAGGAGAAACAAGATGCTAGATAAAATATTGTAAAAAAAACCTTGGCACTTGCTCTACCGTTCACCCACCTAATTTATTCAAAGACACGTGGTCGAAATACAGCAGGCCACGGGAGAGGTAATGCTCATATAATAAATACTGTTCAAGGCGTGAACCGAGAGAAAGTTTAGACATTGGAAATCGATTTACAAGTGAATAATAAGGTACCGACTGTTATTGACTGATGCTATAAATTAAGTATGGATAAAGTGTTCGATTATATTGATTGTAAAACCGTGTAGTAAACCGAGGATTATGGTTATGTTCGATTTAATTACGAGTTTAGAACCTTTTGAGAGAGTAAAACGATGAAGCCCTTGCTTGATGGTAATTATGTACCATGAAGTGAAGCCTTCAACTGCCTACCACACAAAATCAGTTGCAATAAAAAATCAATCTGTAACATACGAAGTACAAAAACCGTCCACCTTCGTCCCCTACCATTGTGTTAATTACTACAGACAGACGTACAAAAAACCCACTCGACTTTTAAATTACAAGCAACGGAAAACAATAAATAAAACAAATAAGACAATGGGACCCTCGTGGCTGTGTATCTCGAAGAGTCGAAGGGCTATTACCAACGGTAACATAATAAAAAGGTTCCCACCTACGTGGCGCGCACAAAAAAGGGGGGTTGGTTGGGCGCGCACGCGCATTTTTCAAGATGGCTGCGTTTGAGTGATGGAAGGGGAGCGGATTGAAATAGACATGTTAAGGGTTGACAGATGTTTTGATTTATAAACGCTACAGACTACATATTGGTACATTGCATCTGTCACTTTTTTTTAAATTTTCCACTCGTATTTTAAAAATGGTATCAATATCAATGGCTAAACTACAAATGTAATTTGTATAACTTTATTTGTACCACCGGGTACCTGCACCTACTTTGTTTTTTTGTCCCTATGTTTGGTTGTGCGGGTGTTTATTTCATTCAAGTCGTTTCAGTGTGCCCTCACTACCTTTTTAAAAAACTTTCCACCTTCGAATCCCGCTTCCTCCTTTAACTTCAACCCTCCCAAACCGCTGAGCTGCGCTGACGCAGCAGCGTGTGTGACACTCAGACCGACATTTGTCAAGGGACAAGTCCTGCTGTTCCACAGACCGTACAGTCCTGCTTATGATAATATTTCGCCTCCATGTTTAAGGAGACGGCGCGCGGCGGGACAAAGCAACCGCTTATCTACATGATGGATACTGTTCTACCGACTTATGTTTGGTTATCCTTTGTCCTGGAGGATAAAAATCTTTTAGTGGAGGTACAAATTGAGGTGTCAGGGTTTTTTATGACATTAAGTTTGAATATTATTGATGTTAGAGTAATTGCTCTACGTATTTTAATATGGAAGCTCTGTGCGTTTTTGAGTTCTATGGCGCTATATTGTGGGAAGCGAAAACTCTATATTTGTTTAACCAACTTCAAATAAAACACTCTTAACAGACCATAAACACGTCCCCCAATACACAGTCGTTAAAACCGTCGCGAACACAAGTCCGGCGCATTCGCACCTATCACAACTGCGGACAACGTAGTATTTTTCTCCCGAGTGACTTAATAATGGGAATAGCAACATGAACAAGGCACATAGGCTGACTTGTACGAAAAGGAAAAAGTCGTGCGACATTCTTACGCGTTTCAGCACAAACATTACGACTTAAAACCGGCATTAAGGTGACATACAAGCAATTATACATGCGCTGGCGCAGCGGGATTGAGTTTACATTGTATTACCAACAGTTGGTAATATAACGTCGCGCGTGTTAACGTGCTTTTTAATTTGTTAAATGGCCCACGTATATCATTCACTGCAATCTGTGTTTTGACGTTTATTTGTATATTAACTGTCACTGTCTGTTTTGACGTTTATGCTGTTGCTGTGTACAGGCATTTTGAACACCATGTATAATTTTAGCACAATATATTTTCGATATTTTTTATTTATATGCAAGATGTATCGAAGTTATATTGAGACGTTATCACAAATAATTCGCCTGTGCGAATGTGTGATATAATTTTGCCCTAACAGCGCAGAACCCAACTTCTCTGATCTAAAAAACACAACAAACTTTTTTTATTTTATGTGCATTTCAGACAATACTGTCAATAGTAATCTTGTGGTTTACTCACTACCGTCACACGGATGCACCCAAGGACGTGCGTCGTGTATTGAGACAAAGAGAAAAAAAACACATTTTCTTACATCATCCTGTATGAGGCCATTCGAACAAAATACTTATATTGGAATAAAAGCATACCTTTACGTAATTCTCAATTCCAATTTAAATAATAATCAACACGATGGTTACCGAAAATCGAATGATACTCGTTAATGTTTCAGGGTTGTCAAAAATAAATTGAACAATAATCACGATTTCTGTATCAGTTGTTAAAAATTGTATTTATAAATGTAAAAATAAAAAATCTGACAGATATATCCTTGCAATTTAGCATCTGTAGGCAGAGATAAACGGACACTTGATTATATTTTAATTAAAATAAATATATCCAACACTGATTGATTGACAATAGCTGTGATTGTTATAGTCAAGGGAATTAACCTGTCAAGTGGTCAGACGAAAGGCAAACACGTTGAGGTTACGCTACTGTACAAACTTACTGCCTTACAATAAGATGTTTCTGTATTTTTTTTTATTTTGCATTTGTGATTTATTCTTGAAAGGTTAATCAAATGGTAATTGTGAATTGTGATCTAGCAAGTAAACGATGTTTATGACATTTAATATTTGTAAAAAAATCAAGATGACATTTAAAACAATCTTGAACTCATCAAACAGTTTCACAACACACAGTTTTTATTGTAATGCTAAAAACAAGACAATAACAAATACCTACGTAATGACACAATATAAAAAAAAAAAACCATCAAAACGTCAGTCAGTATGTTTTCGAAAAACATCTCGTGTGTCGGTAATTGGCGAGAGAAATTCGTAAATTTGAGGCTAGCGTGAGTTCTGGCACTACATCTCTACCGGAGATAATATTTTACAAAGATACAACGGTAGTTAACTCTTTGGTTTAATTATTGAAGACGAAAAAATGCGCTTCGTTTCGTATCGTAGAAGTTTAAAATTAAATACCTATTAATATTCATATTAAATGTTTATAATAATACCATGCATTAGCAAAAATAAAAATACCGTGCACCTTTTTTTCGACGTTTTATAAGTGCTCATGTAGGCCTATGTGAAATAAAATATATTGATTTTTTGAAAAAAATACTTAGTTTGTCTTAATGAGTAATGTAATCACTTAGCCATATTAAAAGTTTATCTTAAAATATCTATAAAAATATTACAAAATAATTTACATTACCATCATCATAGTTTACCAATATTATTACACATCATTAAACCGAACATTTACCATAATATTTAAAACAAAAATATTAATATTAAGTAGACTGTCTCTTAAACAGCAAGTCGTGAACATTCGCCGCTTAAGTCTGACTTGGCAGGAATGTCGTCCAAGTAAATGCACTCGTATGGGAATACTGCAAATGAGCTCTTAATGAAGACATCTATCTGTATTGTACTGCTATAATATTTATAAAAGGAGATTCTCTTTTATTTGTACTTTGTATGCAGGTTAATTGAGACATTGTTATAATGTATGTGAATGTTAACTGCATGGTGACAACCCTATGAATAGAACAACTTAAAAATGCTACAAATTCGAAGTTGCCTAGCTTATGCCCGCGGCTTCGCCTGCGTGGAGTTCACTACTTCTCCCCCGGGATCGTATTACCGGAATAAAAAGTATCCTATGTGTTAATCCAGGTTATAAAACTATCTGTGTGCAAACTTCACCAAAATCCGTTTCGTAGTTTTTGCTCACAAACTTTGATATTTATAATTGGGATACGGGTGAAATTAACTAATACTATGACGGTGACATGAGCAGACGACATTGTTGCTATCGCGGGCATATCCTGGATGAGGCTGGTACAAGAACTTGGAGCTTGGCGCAAGTAAAGAGAGGCACATACCAAGCAGTGGGTGAAGTCGGGCTGCGGATGATGAACGCTTCTTTTCCACCTTTTGATCTAAGCTAGCTATGTGATTGGTTAGTTTTACGCAGATCCATGCAAATCTTTGGAAGAAACGCAGCAACGCCAGCAATAGAGGTATTTGCAAAGGTCGTTCCCTATAACCTCACAAAAGACATAGGGAAGCCGAATAGCCAGTACGTAAGAGTCTTACAAAAACATTCTCCACCGTTTACGACTCACAGGTCCATTCTACAGGCTTGGAGTCCTGAACGTTGCAAATAGATGTGTGTCATGAACCGCGGACAAAACCATAGAAACTGGAGACACAATGTTTCGTGCTTGTCAATGTCACTTCCGCATTCTTGTGACCGTGATCACGTGACATTCATTGTGTGCCGACTTCTGTGACAGCAAACGTTACTCCTTTGTATAACCGGTAGCAAACAGTTTTTAATAATGTGATCCGCAAACTTTTTATTTATTTATTTGTTCACAAAATCCACAGCTCTTAGAAAATATTAGTCTGACATCCAATTACGGAATTACAATTTAATAGCTAATTATACAATACATGCAGCAGAATCATACATACAGAGTGAAGTGAACTGCTAGCATAATCTGAGCATTGCTAAGTGTACCCCGTGGATGAGTGTGTAGGAGTGTGCATGAGGAGTTGCAAATGGGTATGTGAATATGTAATAGTGGTGTGTGGTGATTGTCTGTATAGGTATACCTGTATACCCATACCTTCTGGTATGTTCAATTATATTTGTTTTATTTACATTTATTTGTCAGTTCGTAACATACCGACGTTATTAATTGTTTCCTGAATTACCTTTTTTAGTATCAAATATATCAAGATGAGAGCATCTTTTGTTAAAATTACTTAGCATTCTACCAATTACTGAATTTTGAGCGTAGTTTGTACCACTGCGTGGTCGTCAATCGAAAACGATCGAATTTGCCAATGTCTCATTCATTTTCAATGTTCATTTGGTTGCTTTATGGTTAGCACAGTCTGTCTATCAATTTTAAAAGTTTCATATACAGGGTGATTATTTCAAGCGTTATTTCAAACTATATCCTGTATAATCCTGTCAATTATTTATGGTCCTGTCACACTATTTTACCGCTAGCTATCAAGGTGGGTAACCTTTGAAACTTAGAATGATACCCCTATAATTTTCTACAGGGAGGGGAAATTCGACGCACAACCGGTTTTTTTTTTAATTAGCGTTGTAAAGTTTCTATGTGTTCGGAATGATGTATTAATTCGTAGAAACTGCTTGTGTTAGAGATGAAATAACTATGAAAGTACTGCTGCTTAGGTCATTATAAGTCTTTTCAGACTTGTACAACTTTACAACTTGTCAAACTTTATATGGCGCGAAGATTACTCGCAACAAAAAAGGAAATTTTCCCCAATATTACCGGCGATTACGATACCCGTATACTTCGCTGCCCGAGGCTCATCCCACGGTATACTTACATAACAGGACTTTAGCGCCGACCGTTCCGTGATTCAACATGGCGTCTGCGCAAATCAATCAACACACCGCACAATGACAATGATCAATTTAGCCGAAGATTTACGAAGTCTGCCGAAGTAAACGCACGATTCACCGTTTTCCGAAATCGTTCGGAACAACGGGAGTTTTGAAATTTATGACTTCTTTCCCATGAAGAAATATGTTAAGAAAAGTATGATTCTGTATCTACGGCAAATAAATAACTTTTAATTACTGTGTAGTAATTAAGAATGTCTTTGCAGTGAACCTAGTATTTGTATAAGCTGTATTCTGTTTTCTGTATAATTCTGTGCTTTCAGAAAACTTGAGTAAATTAATAACTGCTGCAATGTTTGAGTAATTATTTTGTTTTGTAATTTATGGCATTCATTCATTAGGTATATTGAACTAACAATATCGTAAATGAAGGGTATATGCAGTACTCTTTGTTTCACTAACAATGCCTTACATAATATTATTAACATTCGTTAATTGTTTAGACTAGGTACACATTGTGTACAGGGTGTCGGTTTATACCTACAACTTATTTTGTTACCGAGTTATAAGTGAATTCGTTTTTATGTTCCTAAAAGCGAATTATTTATAGACATAAATACGTGGACCGTAAACATAACATCACGCTTGTAATCAACAAACGGTTATGCAGAGGTGAAAACACAAATACATCCACAATTCGGCAGTTATGTTTAAGTTCCATGTCATATGGGGCCTGCCTATGGCTAACAACAGCATTGAGCACAAATCAAGCAACAACAATAACATGTTTACGTAAAATCATCTCTTCAAAACGAAGTTGTACTAGGGCATCATAAAATTACCACAGTAACCTCAACCCATCGCCTCATCATCTCCAACTCCAAGCTTCACATTCACAAAAGCACGGAGAAAAAGTTTCATCATCACAGTTTAGACACAAAACATTATTTTTCAATAACAGAAAACCATCTCTTCAAAACGAAGTACCAGGGCATCACAAAGTTACAACCAGTCTATCTAACGTGTCAACTTGACCCATCGCCTCACCATCTTCAACTCCCAGCTTCATATTCACAACAGCACGGACAAAAGCTTTTGCACGCAGATTCCGCACTTATTCACGCCTCGCACAAAAGGGGGTCGGCACTCGAGTGAGCTGCCAATGCGATACGCGGCAAGTCTGAAGTGCTAACGACAGAATAGCGACGGAATTTTGATGAAGCTGTTGGAAATGAGACGAGTGGAATGGAGTGAATTTAATTTTGTTTGAGTTGGGGCTTGTGACCTGACAATTGGCGGCGATGACCTGTATGTATTTCTGCGAAGAACAATTATTTATTTAGATCCCCGTAATGATAGTTTAAATACTATTTATATTGTTAATTCTAACATGACATCACGCCCACATTTCGCCAGTTCCGGTTAAGTCCTATTTAATAGGGGGCGAGCCTATTGCCAACCGGGCACAAATACAGACCCCGTGTCTTCTACTGAGAAATTCTTTATGGAAAAACCAATAATTACACTTGACCCGACCTGAGAATAGAACCCAGAACCCCATGCTCAGCAGTCGCTATTGCAACCACTAGATCAAGCAACGAGGCAATGAGAACGATTTGTCTATTTATCGCCGTAATTATAGATTTGCTATTTCCGTTATTATTATCTATAAATACGTATGACATACATAACGTTTGAACTATTAAATGGCACAGTTTATTTCGAAATGTCTAGCATGTGTCACGTAATATCGCACGTTATGTCAAGCCTGTATTTGTATAATCGCATTAATCACTATTAATACATAGCAACCACCTGTGTTAAAGGTTACATAACAATGATATCGTACTACCTAATGTTGTGAATGCTTGCGAAATGAGTTGTTTTTAATTTGCAGGTTTGTTTGTTAATCTTCAATTTTCACACCTTGATGTTCATACACATGGATTTAAACTTACAACAATGGCAAAACGTAATTGAATTTGTACTTGCTATGTCAAAAGTAATGTCAAAACCAATGACTGTAAATTACAAAATCATCCTGTATTAGCGGGTACGCACACTAATTTAAAAAAAAAACCTTTTTTTTTCTTCTAGTGCCCTTGTCAAGTATGTCCCAAACTGGGCAGAGGCTTCCCTGTATCCTTCCAGGTACTCGTCTCCTGCGCTACCTCGATCCAGCCTTCGTGATGCGCGTCTCCATCATCTCGCCACCTCTTTCTAGGCCGGTTTATTTTTAAAGTTACGTTCTCTAAAATATTGTTTGCATTCCTTCATCTCTTTCGATCTTTGTTAGCCAATTCTACGTATATAATTCTATTCCAGTAGGCAAGCAAACCTTTACACAAATCGCTATTACAAAATACACTTCGCACGAAAACCTATAAAATTATTATTATTAACATTAAACCCATGCAAATACAAAGTAATTTATAACTTCATGCTACCATATTTAATGACCACAATAATTGTGAGATGACTGTCTCATTTCGCTGAACGAGAATATCTGTCAGCCATGTTGGAATTAATGAAATTATTACCTACTTTATTTTGTTAAGAACGTTTACGTACGTCAACCTTTGGTAAAGTGACAGAGCTGAAGGTAATGGATATGATTAACTGGCTTTTAATGTGAAGGAAAGGAAGTACTTTAAAAGGCTTTACTCTTTACATTGTAAATAGATTGATCTGTCGACGAAACTGCCATATTTTTAAGCAGGCAGAGTGTCATCATTGTTGCGGAATATTGATATCTTTTGAACGTGGTTCTGATCGCGTTTAATTCCATTGTTAAAATTCTCCCGCCCTAAGTGTTCAAAGGTTTCTATGTTTTCAAAATGATGTAAGTACTAAATACGTGGTGACCATTTTAACGTCGGTGTCCCAACCACCCTGTATGTGACTCTCGATCATAACACCATCTGGCCACTGACAGGTTAAATATCATTAAATTAATAAAGTACCATCTACCATTAAACCAGATGTGAAATAAAAAGCAATAATTAAAATCACTGATGGCTCAGTAATTACTAATGTCGGAAACGAGACAGTAGTCGTTAGTTCGCAGCCGGACTTGTTCTAATTTATTCTCCGCGGTGCTATTAATCATCAGCTTTAAAAGGGAAGGAATACAATACAATAAATGCTTGTCTTTAGTGACTTATTACGGGCTAGGTCGAACGCAGCAGAACGGAGTCACTGAACTCCTGTTATCTCAATAGTTTCTATCGGATTGGAGTTATTTGTAGAGAAGGATTAACTATAAAGAGAATAGTAGCCATCGTCCTTATTACTGCAAATAATTCGAATTATGATGCAGGAGACAGATACGATCGAATAGTGGTAGAAACACATCATAGTTTATAAGCTGGTCTCGATAGCGGTGAAGAAAAACATCGTGAAGGAGAAAAAAATCGAGCATAAGTAACATCCACAGATAGGGAGCACTGGGCCTGCGTGGTGGATCACTGTCCTATACTTTTCAGTGAGGAAGCCCGTGTCCCAACGGTGGGAACATAAACGTAGATGATGCTTAGTATAGTCTCCACTAGACCTTATAAACACCAGCTCTTATCATCGTATACAAAAGAGAAAACTGGTAAACAAGCCTGTATACCTACAAGCCAGAGTTATGTTGTTGTGTAAATAAAACTTAATTAAACAAGCGAGGTCGTCGCGGGCGCAACCTTTAACGGTGCAACAACATCTCCGGACAGAACAACTGCACAGAAGTCGAAATCTGCTCATTAACAAGTACTGATACGTGGATTGTGTATTTAGTGTCTGATTTAAAGAGTTTATTTAATTAATTAAACGTATCGGACAATACCATCTACACTAGCCGCATAAGGCAGGCGGTTTAAATGTTCGTGCAGGCAGAAACCACGACGTATTGGATGTCAAATAGCAGGAAACGACTATGTGGCAGGCCCAGAAAGAGATGGTGGGATGAGTAGATTCTCTTCTTATTGAACTCCTTCTAAGATGATTGGATCAGAATTGTGGAAGACTGGGGAAATTGCAAACAGGGTAGGGAAGCTTTCGCCCAATGTAGGCTTAAGTAATCATCTCTGGCTTCGATACACAATAGGATATCTAAATTACTATTATAAATCACCACTTCTATTCCTCCCGGAACCCAATTTCAAGCATAATGAAAGCATTTCGCACACAACAGGGTACACCAACACCATTAAGCCGTCACTCCGACACATACAATGCGCACACGCACAGCTAGTTCGCTAGTGACACCGGACGCGGCCCGTTATACAGCCCATCGATCATGCGACGAACTTTGTTTATCCATGCTTTGACCCTAATGAGGACTCTACATGACTGTACCTGGTGTAATAACTTTTATCATTTTTGTCAGTTGACTGATGTTTATGGTGTCTATGGAATTTTTACGTCATGTGTGAATTGTTTCTCACACCGTCAATGAAGGCCTTCCTTCATTCTGCTAGGTTTCATAAAAGAAGTTTAATACAGGTAAAGAAAGCTCACACTATATATTACTTACAACCAATTACGTTGGGTGGTTGTAAAAATACGCCACGCTTTAAAGGGGTGACCACTTGTATAGACAGTCAAGTCTTTATTGACGAGATATGAATCTCGTCAAAACCTTAGATGTAAAGCTTCATTAATCGTCCAATTAAAACGAACGACAATTAATCAAATTGGTTTAATAAACCTTAATCCTTTGACCATGCGCCGGGGTGCGTGCCTTCAAACAATAATTTTCATGCTATTTATTATTTAACCTCTAAAATGAATAAAGCTATTAATTTAAGCTTAATGAGACTAAAGGTCAAAGAGAATTAGTTTCAGGTTAATATTAGAAATACAATTTATTACGACCATGAAAGTTCGAAGCAATTAGCATTCGTTATTGACAGACAATTTGTCAAAAATTCAATGTCACATGATAACAAAAAGTATTTTAGGGAACATTAGTACCTAGCATTAAACATATATTAAAATTGTAACAGACCGACGTCTGTACATTGAAGATATTGAAAAAATATATATGGGGGTCTTTATTAGAGCAACAGAAGCCAAAACAACTGTTTTTAGATTTTTTGTCTGTCTGTATTTCTGTCTGTATGTTTGTACGCGCATCACGCAAAAACTACTGCAAGGATTTGAACGCAGTTTTCTCCGCTCTGCTGCTGGCAAAAAATATAAGCTACATTTTACCACAGAAAATGATCATTTCCGTTATTTTTATTTTTTACTAGATTCTAAGTATCACGCATACAAAGTCGCGGGCAAAAGCTAGTCATATTATATTTATTAATAGGGAAAACAAAAAAAAAAAGAAACGTATTGATTTGAAATAAAATGCTTATATTTCACCACACCACTGTTTTAATTGCAAAAATTTGTACATGTGGCTAGACGGATTAAGATGTCGATGGACCTGAAAAAACACATAGGCGACTTAAAATCAAATTTCAAGTGAGGGAAGCCGCGGGACAAAGCTAGTGGTTCATAATAATAAAAGCCGCGATTACAAACAAAATAATTGGCATGCGCGCGCGCACGATGCGTGGGCGCCATCAATTGGACGCGCGACTTCACCGCGCATGACGCTCGCTCTACGCAACGCAACAAGCCATCAAAACTGACGCACATATAAAACGGTGACAGATGGAAAATTGCAATCTGCACTCACGACATGAGGGATAAGCAGAGAGAATAATACTCCACTCGTTATTGTCTCTGCCCGAGTGGCCATTAGTCGCGGAATTTTATCGTGTTTATTGCTTCGCTAACTTTTATGTCTGAAACGTTTGTGGAATGTGGAGAAACAAACAAGCAGACATCATATTTTAATGCGTAAATATGTTCCAATTGAAATTCCACACAACAACTTTTTTTTTAAGATCCAGTCTCTAGAAAAGCAATCGTACACTAATTAATTCTCCCAACAATAACGATTTACTAATCAAATAATTAATTCTCGTATATGAATGTAACATCGTTGACTTAACGAGGTATTTGCCCAATACAAACATTAAAACTTTTCAATTACACACCAATGGCCCGCCGACAAATAAATCGATATCATTTGTTAGGAAAAAATACCCAGAGCAAACACACATACATGAATCGATTTCGTGTAATGCTTAGTCGATTTTAATCGAGAGCTAATGAAAGAACCCGACCCGTTCTAATAACGAGACTAGTGGATTGAATGTAACTAACTAGTTCGCAGACGAATAAAAATATTTGCTCGACACAGATGAGCATTTACGCGGTTGTAAATTCTGTACTATCTACACTGATAGGCGGTCGCAGGCCTTACGGATCTCTTTGAGAACTAAATGAACATTTCATTGATATAATATTAGATTGTTGGCATCAGGATGTTGCAAGTAGGTTGGCGTGTCTTCACATTTGACTTGTGAACGTCTAAGTGATGTGTCCGCGTGCTGATCACGATGAACTTTACAAAAAATGACCTGAGGATAGACTACTGCTATTACTGCAAATATTCGAGCACCTGATTAAAGTGCAGTGCTGCGCCAATTACAACAGGCGGTGTAAATTATGCAATTAATTAGAAAGCATGAAAACGCTAAAGAGTTCGGCATTATGCAACACCTTTCGCGGGTTCTGGCAATTTTAGCAATTGTCACGATCGTTCAGAGGCGCCCAACGCATTCACACTTGGCCGATTACAAAACTTTTTTTATAAGAGAAACCGATTAAAAATAAACGGACGCCGTTTATTTTTGCAAAGATCAAGTTGCAATTTGCATATAAAAACTGTTGAGTTAATTTCACTTTGACTCTTTGGAATCAATTCAAATCAATTGTAATGGATCCGAAACTGATTTACTTTATTGTATTTTTATTGACAATCAAGTTAAATTATTTGCATTTACTTTGATCAGAAAATGAAAACGGAATTTGCATGACAGAACTCGTAAACAAAGCAATAAAGTAAAGCATAAAATCTATTACATAGTTACGAAAAGTAAAATATTGATAGATCACTCCGAAAATGTGGATTCTTCCACTATTACAACAAACATGAAGGTATTTCCTATTTATGTAATAAAACATATGGAAGTTAATAACCCATTGAACGCACGAACACGGCACAACAGAATTGAAGACTTGAAGACCCATCCACTTACATCATACCTATTAGGAGTAACGACCACGTTTTAAAAATCATCTCTCTCAACAGATTGCCGGTTATACAACATTAAAACAATCACTGGACATCATAGAGGAAACAGTGTTGTCTTAACAACGTTTTGATTTGAGTTGGCAGCTCTCATAACATCCTAAATACTGCTTGGAGCTAAAATGCCATTAGACATAAGATAATTTGAATGGGGTATTGTTCTGAACCCCTATCTCAGTTGCATGTCTTTGTTGCATGCAAATGTTACCTCATCCATTTCGTCCAATATCGGTCAACCGAACTTCGTGATACAAGAGGCAATTTGCATCAGATTAACAGTTGACTTATGACCAAATTACGGTGTTACCAGACCGACCGATAATAACATATACAACCGGATTTATTTACGCGGACAATGTGAAAAAAATAACGGTACGCCTGATGGAAATGATAAAATATAGTCGAAGTTTGAGGCTGTGTTATGACACCCATTAATTTTCAACGTAATTGTTGGAAAAATTTGTGAAAGACCACACAAGCTTAGCAGTTGCAGAGAAATGGCGGCTTAAGTTCGCAAAATGAAGAAGAATCGTGGCGGTTTATAGGTCAGTGGAACACGAAAAGATAATTTGCCAGATATAGCAAAAAAGTGAATCACGGAAGAGAACAAAGTATCTGTGAAGAATTGCAGATGATGTAAACAAGATCCAAAATAAAAACATTAATACAAAAAAGGTGTTGTTTTTTTAGAAACTGCTTGGTCGTGACTATGATTAATAACCATTAATTAACTGGCATCGCAAACTGCAGAAGATGTAAACTGGATTGCCTTTCTTTTTGGACAATGGTTTCCTAAAGTGGGGCAGAGCCGTGAATGGGGACGAAATATGACGTGGAATGATCGAGGAGCGGCAGACTGCCCGTCGCTGGCTTTCTCCATGATTGGTTACCAATTACGCGTTCAGATTTGACAGTTTGCTGGATATACGATCAGGAAATTTTGAAGACGCTGTAATTAGTCGAAACCTCACGGAATTTTAAATTAAAATATTCCGAGAATATATGGGCCATCTTTTATTACGCAGAACTTATGCATAATCGTTTCGCTGCAGCCGGAATACACTCAAATATGTTTATAGAGCCGGACAGATTAAAAAAACCGAAATATTTTGAGCATCGATAAAGAAAACCTTGACGACTTTTAGATCTTGGGGACCAATTTCAATGAACCTAATTATTGAAGCGTTTCAAGACGAGGTCGCCTTTCGAATACTTTTCAAAAAGTCAACAATTAAACGAAACTTAAATTGTACACAATGGGTGTATCAGATGGGCTGGTTGTATGGTGCTGGGCCGAATTAGAAGCTATTGTTCGGGCGGTTCGGCGGCATTAGGGCCCATTGTTTCATGCGCAAGCGCACGTCCGACTAGGAAGGATGCGATACGAGACAGGTGTTAGAAGATCGGGTCAAGGATGATTCCAATGTTTTGGACCATTGTTACAGGTATCAGAGATCTAACCGATACTTCAAATATAAATATCGTTAGTACACACCGAATAATAACACAAGTCAAAAGGTTAGCAATAAAAAACCGTTAGACGTAATGCTATTATAAAATGTCTGATTTCTGACATGTTTGACTAACGATTGTGTGTAAATAATTTGATCACTCAACACAAATAAACATTCGAAACGAAGGTCGATATTGACGAATGAAAACCAAATAAATATACTTCCTGAATAAAGTTCTGATAAAGATCAATATAACGATATAAGCTCTTTTACTTGGAAAACTATGTTTGGAAAACATCAAAAGCATGAGATAATTTATAATCGTACATTGTTGGAAGACATCATAACCGCCATTCCATTCAATTCAGATTTTTCTAAGAAATGGAGCAATGGATCTTATGGGTTTATTCATGTAGTATTATTATGTCAATGCAGTGAACATCGATATAAAAAGAGCATTTATCTCGACGGGGGCCTTTCTAAACATCAAACCTGTGTTAAATAGTTAATTTATTGACACCAGGGTCCATACCTCCGCCCAGGGCTCGTTCGACAGGTGCCGTGTGTGGCTCAATAAAGTTCCTTACCTGTAAAAAAAAAATGAAAAAATGTTTTACGACCAATTACTCAAGGACAAATTGTCGTACTAGATGTTAAGAACCATGGACCGGTTACGGGCAGAGTTTCACGTTTATTTATAGTGTCCGTTAACATATGGGGTTGGATAAACAAGTTTTAAGAACAATATTCAGTGTACAAACACGAGAAAGGGCGCGTCTAAGCGTTCGGGTTTACGCCTTCGGAGTATAGACCACACAGGGGATCGGAAGACGTCGATAGGATGTATGTAAACAGGTGATCTGGAGCAGGATGCAATGAACTTCCAGGGAACACTACGTGTGGTCCAGTTGAAAGGGGTCCTGGTTACAGTGGTGTGTTTAGATAAAAACCAACAAAGTGTAACCACGACAGCACGCATGCGTCGTAAAGCGGACGCCGCGCCGCCGCCGCTCGCCATATGGCGGAAGTGGTTCGCATTCTTAACGAACCTTGTTAGTGCTACAGATACATCGAAACCTATTTGAAAATGGGCGACACTAATGAGTAATGCAACCGTGAAAATTTCAACTGAAAGGCGTTTATTAGTTTTTTCAGCAGTTCTATTTGCGCAATCGGTCCTATGATTACGCAAAACTATAACAGTCTATTTTTTCACTATTTGTTGCTATGACAAACTCACAATAGCCAAGCGAAACTAAAGTTCAAGGTTTGTTACTCTCAGCGCATTGTCAAAATGGATTTACAACAATTTATTGCTCTTTCCGCGTTCAGACCGCAACGAATCGTACGGTAGACATGGAGGCAGTAATCAGCGATCCATTAAACGCCCATGCTGAAATTAGATACCACACACAATGGGAATAATTACACGGCGCTAAAGACGCGGAAGGCCTTCAGAATACGACGGTAAAGATTACATGGTACGCCAAAATGTAGGATTGTCCTACCATTTGTGGTGAACCAGCGAAGGCTTTTGATGAAGGAAGGGGTAACAACTGCAAAATTTCGAAGAATTGTATTCAAATTCAAATAATACCGGTCAAGTTTAGTGTGGACCCATGAAGCGTTACTAATATTATTCGCGAAGGGATCGCTCGCTTACGTCAGAAAACAAGGTCAAAGTTTTTTGCTGTCGTCTTTTACGCCTCGGTGGAAGAATTTACGACAGGCGGATAACTTGGCCCGCACACCAAAAACGATGGGATCGTTACATGCAAATTTAATACGATAAGGGAGTTTTATTACCTGGTGATCAGACGTTGATTGGCCTTGTCAAATTGTTTTTGGAGACCTAATGTTAGCATTTGGAATTGTAGCACCAGCATTGTTAGCTTAAGGAACATTTGCCTTTTGGAAAATTTGCAACTCAGGGATTACAGATTCAATAGCTGTATTAGTTGAAGCATAGATATGTGATCAGACGATATTGTTACCATCGCAGGTAAAACCTAAGGCTAGGCTAGCATATAAACGTGAAGATAGACCCTAGGCAGTGGCTGAAGACGGGCTGTGGATAACGATGATGATGATACGAAGATGAAACTCTAAAAGACAACGGTCCCAAATCTAGAGCAAGTAACCTATATCATTAACATAATTACATATATTCTTGAAACACGAGAATAGTTTTAATTGTTTGTGAACGATCGCGTGTAAGAAAATGCCACATATTGTATTTTCTAACAAGCTCTAATATAATATGGTACTTACTTATGCGCATAATTATGTTCACGTGTACATAGAATTAATTTGTTTAAATATACTGCAAGTAACAACATAGGCGGAGGTCACAGAATACATTAAGAGAATGATTCCGAAAATGTAAACTTAATTACTCTCAATGTGCATGATAAACACGAGATAGATAACTACGTTATAAAATTCCCAAGTACTGAATTCCTAACAAAAAACCTATTCCTCAATAGGTTAATTGCATACATTATAATTATGAATTCAACGAGATTCATACAGGTCAACTTATAATGGTTGTTATAGTTGACAGTGACACTGCCCAGAGAGGAGCTCTTAAATAATAAATATAATTGCATTGCGTTATAAAAATCCATAATCTTTTATTAGTAAGGACATACAAAGAGTATCATAATCATAACGTAGCCAGTCTTAGCAATAATTGTCACTGAGCTGCAGATAACAGTACAATATCATCACGGATACGTATTTAATTGTCCTTGTAATGACTCTCATACATATTTCACTTGGTTTGCGAGCATAATAATGGCTAACGAGGTTTTATGTTATATAGTTGAAGTGCTCGCAACATGTTTCTTGGAATGCATATTTTAGTGGCATAAGAAGTTCCGCATAAGAATTAGAATATGAAGACACCAGAACCATTATGAAATTCAATTACATTATTTATCCGTCATCAGTAGTATTATAGATGAAATAGATTTAAGTATGATTGTAACATTTATGTATTTGCAATCAAGAGATCTAAATGTCAGTAATTCTGCAATGCTATAATTTGATGTCGATCTAAGGAAAGTCCAGTTATCTACCGTTCAACCAGATTGGGACGAAGTAAATGAAGGAAATGTTAATATTGGTAGTAATAGAAGAATCTAGAGCTAACATAGGGCCGGGGAAACACGAAGCTGAAGAAGAACAAGCTTTCTGACATACACAACAACAACCAAGATGAACCGTAGTTGGAGTATTTGCTAATCACGAAAAGAGAACAGACAACACACGCCCCACCTAATTCCCACAACACACAAATAGCAACAAAAGCTGAGCATAACTAAGAGCGGCAGATCTATATCGCAAATCTTAAAGGGAGCGGCGGACGAAGGCCGCGCTATAGTCACGTTTAGAAAGACTCAAAGATATCATACTGGTCTCTGGTCCAATACGCAGCACCCAAGGTTGGTCGTGACTACGCGCCAAAGGTCAAAGGTTACAGCGAAAACCGAACGCGTTCTGACAGCTTGACGTATGTCGTAGACAAAGGTTGATAAATGAAACGGTATCGTGCAATCTGATTTCGAAATGTTTGTTAATATGATACCGATTTGGTTATTTGCGAAATGGTCTCGGATTTTAGGCTACATTTCTATTTGTGAGTGTTGGTGATCGCGAAAAGTCGCAGCGGAATTCGAGTCGGATTCTTTATTTCCACCAGTCCGTTACTAACCACTGAAAGTCACGCAAAATATTAAGAATATTTTCTTTTGTTAAATTCTTCTTACCATCATTCTCTGAATCATCGGAGACCTTGAGATCTTTTATTTAAACCGGAGGTCATTCATCACAGCAATATTTCTTCTGGTAAGATGTTTTTTGTTGCCATTATCGTAACGTAAATGAACTCTTCAGATGTTCGGTCAAGCATCTCGATGGCAAACGGACAAAAAGCGCCACGACTGCTGTGAATCTAATCGATTAGAACCGCTCGAGACGTTTCAACCATCGGCTTTGTTTCCATTTATCGATTGCGCAACATCGATCATCGATTCCGATGTATAAACAATATAATTTCTTTTCATAAGAAGCATTTTGTTTAGCTGCTATTTTCTCTAGTACATTTAATCCGAGTACTTCGCTTTATCACAATGGCGTGCGTCATAAAATCATAACTCCATAGAGTTGTTCAATCCGGCCACCATGTTTTACAATAATTAGAATTGTCAAAATAATAGACCGTAACTATGGAAATTGATATTGTACAGAGCACGAACCTGTTATGGTTTTGAATAATTTGCGTACTGTAATGCAAAATGGAAAGACGACAAAGGAATTGTATGTTGAGAAATAATATGTGAATGAAATAGTGAGGAAGTTCAAGTGAGTAATACTGTAGAACATAAGTTGACGCTTGACAACGCCTATCTATTAGGTGTAGCGTGTAAGTAACAAACCTTGTCACAGAGCGGTCTCATTAGCGAGCCGGAAACGGGGCGAGGGGATGTCGCGGGCGAAAATAAATTTGAGCGAACATGCGCGGGCGCGTAATGAATGCTTAACGATCGCGCATTGTTCAATTTTGGCCGTTAATTTCCAGACTTGTTGCTCTGTGAATAGTTAACAGAAGGGCATTTTCATGTAGAACTGACAGCATCCTGTCTTTTAATGCTAACCCTACCTATGTGCTACGGTTTAAGTTAATACTGGCTATATTTACCTTTTTAAGGCTGATATAGCGGTGTATTATCCCAGAAAAACTTCTTTATTTTCAAAGAATTACCAGCTCTCTTCGAGGATTAAAAATATCCAAGTAAAGCTGGTTGCTCAACATGTTTATTGAAGACAAACCCCCAATAAAGAAGCTCCTTCGTGTAATATTTTTAATATCTCCTGCATGTAAACAAACAAGAAACTATGGCCACAATGTTGCGTTAATCCCTACTTTATCTATGCATTCTGGTCATTATTTTTTCTGTTGAGCTGTGTGCGTATTTCGCGGTAGATAACATAATCTGGCGGTAGCGTGCGACAGGTGGTTTAATTAAATTTATCGCTCGGCCCGTGCCGATCGGCCGATGTTATCGGCGATCGCGGTAAATGAGAGCAAAACAATGCGCGCCGCCACTGCGGTAGGTACACACCCGTACATACTGCTGCACGCACTATTGTACATTATAAAACGGGACCGTGAAGCTTACAATGTTTTGGAATAGATGGCCATACAATGTATAAATTATGTGCCGACGGTATCAATGGCTTTAATTAACGCGATTGGATTTCAGATTGGTTGAGGTCGTACTTTGATTAAAATAGCAACATTTATTACTTAGTTGGCCTTATCCCAGCTTAGCGCTATTTAGTCTTTTTCAATAGAGTCGAGTAGCTTCGACGGTTTCTTTGAAAGCGCTCATTAAAATTTTCAATAGCTTTAGTCATAAAAACAATCTTGACACTTAAATTCCTGAGCTTCCCTGACACACACCTCGCCATTCACGCACATCTCTCACGCGCGTACGCATCGTTTCTAATTACCGCAAGCGGATTCGCCGCTTTTGTATTTCGAACGCGGACGAACGCGCGGGCGCTTCGCAAACTGGAGCGTGTGAACGCCAGCGGCCCACCGCGGCCGCTTATGGTAAACGCTGATGAGCAACGCGTTCGTGGCCCATCACTAATTACCATGCCTTAGGGCTAGCGTGCACTCCACAATGAGAGAAAATACAAGGCGTCTGGGGCAATAAACAAAGTCTTCGCCTGTCCAAAACAGTCGCATAATGCAAGCTTTGTGGGTCTGGAGAATGGATGGGAGGAAGTCGAAAGTAATTGAATAATGGCTAGTCGATAGACACAATTTCGAAAGAGTATTCACAAAACAAAAATCCAAGGCCAAAAATTGCATCAATTTCCACAATTTCCCAACCACAGCTTTGTCATACGGCGACAAAACTAAACTATCGACATTTCTTTCATGGCAAGACAAGCCCAGTGAACGTGCATCCTTATAGAGCCGACACGTCGGATGTTCAACGGGAACATTCAAACCCTTACTAATGACGACTCTTGAAACATTTCAACATGCTTAATAGGGTTTCTGCTATTGTAATTATTATCGTTAAGCCATATTGAGTTATCAGTACAGTATAATAGAGCTTTCAATTAACCAGCATTGGCTGCTGCAAAGTGCTGTATGAGTTAATTGTTTATGTGAGGATATTTCTGTACACGATACAGGAGAAATTCCTAGTGGGGTAACGTTTAACTTTCCAATTGACATTAAAATTTCGTGGATTTAACTAACTACATCATTTGCACTGATTTTTTTGCTTACCAAGATTATTAGAACTTAAAACACAAGTCCAACATATTCATTAACTTTAGAACATAATAGCACCCACAACCATACCGCACCGCATTCATTTAGCAAACAAAACTAGCGTCAACAACCTGCCCAAGCTTTTTGCTGGCATTAACCAAAAAAAACCTTCCTCATACAATGCAGATGGATTCATCAGATTTGTCCCGGCTCCGAGGTTTTTGTCCGCGATTCGACTCGTTCATTCGTTCTTCGTTCATTAAGACAATTGGAATGAAACCTGAATGGTCTGGTCACGTTTTGCGTGGAGGAAGCTCATGTCATTAGGGACTATTAAGAAGGCTCATGTAATTGCTAGCTAAGCCGCGGCAAGGTCGGACGCCATAGTTGTCATTTCTTTCTATTATGAGACTGCTGCAAATAAACCATTCATTAAATTTAATGTGTGGCTAGAGTGGCTAGTCTACTGTCGCTATTTGAGGAGTATTTCTAGGATATTTTTATATTATTTCTATGATATTTTTAGGGTTCCGTACCTCAAAAGGAAAAAACGGAACCCTTATAAGATCACTTTGTTGTCCGTCCGTCCGTCCGTCCGTCCGTCTGTCAAGACCGTTTTTCTCAGGAACGCGTGGAGGTATCAAACTGAAATTTCTATATGATACTTAGTTCTACTGTCCCTGGAAGCTGTAGAAAAATCAACCTTCTAAGTCAACGCAAATTTCCGCAAATTTTCGAAACTCGCACGGGAATCAAAACCTACAGGGTACTTCCCGTGAACTTAGAATCTTGAAATTTTGTACGAAGTCACGTCTTATAGTACAGATATAGGAAAAATTACGAAAACCGTAAATTTTTAGTTTCGTCATATAAAAAAAAGTTATATACCCACAGGTTTGTACGGAACCCTCGGTGCGCGAGTCCAACTCGCACTTGACCGGTTTTTTTATTACTATAATATTCATACAAGTATCTTCTTGACTGACTTCGTTGGTCTAGTGATCACAAGCGCGACTGCTGATCATGAGGTCCTGGGTCGGATTCCCGGGTCGGGCAAAGTGTTATTGGGTTTTCCTATCAGGAATTTCTCAGTAGCAGCCACGGAGTCTGGATTTGTGCCCGGTTGATAGTTCTCGCCCCCTATTACATGGGACTTAAACATAACCGGCGAAATGTGGGTGTACTATTACGTGCACCCCTGCCGAACCCTTCGGGGATTACAGGTGTGATGTTGTTATGTTTTTATTATTCAAGTATCTTCTTAATAAAAATCATGAATTCCTCTCTCACATACTGAGGGTGAGTACTAACGAAGGATTCTTGAAATTTCATCACCTGAAGTTGTTAAATAGGGGGTGAAAGTTTGTACGGAAGTAAATTATTTTTGGCGACTGTTAATAATAACATCGAGCATACTGCTTGTTTAACTTTAAATCTACAATGACATCTATAAATCTAGACTACAACTTCATCGTACACTGTGTCTAGCTTGAATTCCTTTGTGGCCAGACAAAAACCCGTGTAAACGACGACAAACTTCCTCAATTGAAAATTGTCGAGACTTGTTTCAATCAATTGTTTAGTTTCGGCACTACTAGTTTTTTTCCTAATCGTGTATATACGCATTCCAAGAACCTAAAATCAATTTTCAACCTTGCCGCATAAATAAACTAGGTTGTTTTTGTACATATTTTTTATCTAAAGTAATAAAAACATCCCACGAGCATCATCCATTTGCTATATTTTACTCAACAAAATAGGATGGTGATAAAATAATTATCTACCTGAAATTGATTTTTTGAGTGTAACGAACTATGGGCATTGTTATAATGTTCAAAGAAGATGGATTCTTGCAATTAATTTTACGCTTGCAAACGGCGCTATTAAAGTGTTAATGGAGAATTCGACAAACGACGCCAAAAATTAATTGTGTCGCAACGTAATATGGTGGAGAGAGCAGAAAACTGTAAAAAAAATTCAAACGTCACTTGTTTACATTACGTAAATTACAACTACTACATTACTACGAGCAAACTCACGGCTAAACCACGTTCAAGAACTGTAATTGTCATCATTGTTGTGGAATATGAGGAGTGCTTCATTGGTGTGATCGCAAGCACGACGATTGAGCAAGACGTTCTGGGTTCGATTCCCAAGTCGGATAAAGTGTGATTGGGATTTTCCTTCAGAAATTTCTCAGTAGCAGCCACGGAGTCTGGATTTGCGCCCGGTTGATGGCAATAGGCTCGCCCCCTATTACATTACTGGGGAAACGTAGGATTACAGGCGTGATTTTATGTTATGTTGTAGAATATTGGCACTGAAAGCTTTTGACCGTAGTTCATATGTGCGTGATCGCGTTCAGATTAATAAAATTCGCCCTTAGTCGCGCAAAAAATAAAGCCCATTTCATCCTGACTTCCGAACGACATCATCAGTCGACATCATCTTGCAAATATCGCTGTTACGAGCGAAGATATTAAACACTTTATCACGAATCTCAGTACCAGTCAGTATCAAATATGGACAAACCCGCAGCATCCGTCATAACATTCCTAAGAACATTATGAAGTGGAAACATACTACGTATTGTTTGTTTGCGTCGCGTTCCTCCGCAATCCGGCTCGCTGTACCACTGACCTGGCATGCTGCACACTTCACTTGTTTTTGCATGGTTGTATAGTAAGTCATGGTGGTTGTTATTTGGTAGACAGCGCTATAGGTACTACGATTTTTATGACACGTATCTTTGAATGAGGGCCAAACACAGACATTGATTGGCAAATGGCAATCGTTTTTGTATTTCTACAGAAATTTTCAACAGAATTAACATGAGGTCTTCGGTTAGTTCAGTTTATTTATTTATTTATTTATGTACACACAAAACACATTACAGGAACATAAAGAAAAAACATAAATACATAAAGACAAAAGAGCACAAAGGTAAGCAGTTTATGTCAGACCAATAGGTTTTTTGATGTTTGCACCATCATTATCGCTGCAAGAATGATATATATTGTCTAGGCCCACTGTGATAGATAAAATAATATGAATAGCAAACTAAGGCCGACAGAATCAATCATGAAAGTTCCCATTTTTTTTTGTTTATTGCCATAAAATTTCGTATGTTTACCAAATTTTTATGAAAGTAAAAGATGGAAAACGAACAAATACGAAATCACATATCCATCCATCCACAAGAAACCTGATTGCACTTTCATTAAGTATCGTAAAAACATCATTCCGGGTGTAAGCATCTCATAAATAACCCCTTACAAGTGTTCATAAAAACTTCACACCTATACATGATCCATAAATCTACCTGTCACTGTCATTTTGTACTAATTAAAGCAAGACAGCCATATTTATAGAGCGCATTAATTATAGAACTCTTAAAGTAATGGTTGCGACTACAAAGGGCTGTTTAATTATAAAATTATGTGGATGACAGATCCATAATTTAAAGAAAAAGAACCTCTCATAATGTGCACAAAAATCCACTGACATTTACATGATGGCCGACATTTTGCGACAGGACATCTTTTTTACTAAATTCATGCAGATCCTTCTTCTTATGGATGTCTTCTGATTCTTGACGATGTCAATTCAAATTGGGTCGGCCCAGAACTTGGCTACAAGTTTGACTTCTTCAGTAGCGTCCATCAGTTCTTGAAACGAACAAATAGGCCACACAGGTGACAGAATACGACATCAAGAACCCCATCGGTTGTGAAGCAGCACCACATTTACATTTTAAATCTTTTGTACTCTCTTATGAACGTAACGCAGCAAACATGTCCCACCAAGAAGCAAAACAAAAGCCCACACGCCTTCAGAGCATTAATGGACTTATAATAACAAAGACCATGAATAGTAAACGATGTTCACATGGACATGGACACGGACGCTCCCGTAGATAATGTCCATAGTCATTAGCGAACAGGAAGCGACATGGCGAATTATCGCGACCACTTCCATGAGCTAATTGGAGAATCTGCTCCTCCTACCTACATGCTTAAAGTATGTAAGGAGTGTGTACTTATTTGAGGTCGGCTGGTTTGAATATTCAGGCAGTGTAGTACTACGTTTTGGACTCAATGTTTGAGTTGAAATGGTGGATTGAGTTTTGCAACAGAATTCTATAAGAATGTGTTGTGGAGTTTCACAGACAAACTGGTGAAAAAGACGATTGAAGTAGGTAAGTGTTATCGTAACTTAATAAAAACCGAGGCACCTAGTGTTTAAGTCCAAATAAATAAGTAGTAAAGATTTGCCTCGTTTAAGACAAAGGCAACTTTATTGACTATCAATCATCGTGATGAATACTGAATACATCCACACCGAAACAAAGTGCACGTAAATTATCTCCATTACAAGGAACACTAGTTTAAATGCCACTAAATACCAGCGAAGGGCCGCGAACCAAGCAGCGCGCTGCGCACACGCCGCGAAAATGTAATCTTTATTTAATTAAACGCTTTAATACATATCAATGCGGCACATAAAAATGCCGGTCGGCCTTTAGGGAACGAGTTGGACGCAAGCTAGAAACGACACGTGTCTTTCGAGAATTATTGGAAAAATATGTCTAGGACTGAGGAATGCGCGACAGCGGAAGAAGAATGCAGGGCATTAGGGCTTCCTTGAGAATGTCTTAAGCTTGTTAGCTTTTGAAGACATGCACATGACTGTAAGTATTGGAATAATGGACGCTAAGTGATGGTAGGCCTCGAGCTGAATACCAGCTGCGTCCCACGGCGCCAACGACGACCTCGCACACTTACCGCCTTCCCCACTTCTTGTAACTAAGCTGAGCCTGGGAGGGAAGCAATCGCACTGCGGATAGGAAGACATAAAACTAGATAGTACGTCTTAGCACTAATAAAGGCTGAAGAATATTTACAGCCGCTTAATAGCTAAACGGATTAGACTACATATTAATGACCTGTCATGGAGCAACATTCTTTCATTTTATTGCCATTATAAATATGTTAAATATAACTGCAGCTAGTTAGCTAGTAACTTTCGAGAGACCTCGATATTTCACATGTTGCAACTGGTTTCATTCAACACAAAATATCTCCACACATTTAGATGACATTTGGCTGGCGCGGATCGTGACTGCAAAATGACAAGACGTGGCATTCTCGAAGTATTTTTCACCTTTGCGAAAGGAGTCGTGATCGGATCGGTAACAATCGTAGTTCCAGGCGGCCGATCTAATCGAAATAGGTCGTTCATACGTTCTGCGCAGGCGCACGGTGCGCTTGCGCAACGCTAGCTCAAGGGATTTACGTTCGAAAGGTCGTATAGACAACAATAACAAGAATATTGCACGTGAATATCGCTCACGCTTTGCATTGAATAGAACATGGAACAGGACTTCCAACAAAACCAATTAGGATTATGGTACACTATTTATGAACAAAGTTTCTAATCAGCTGCCAACTGAAAGCAATAAGGTCTGACTAGCATGAGCCCATATTCTCTTCAAAAATCTTTGCGCATGACAATAACACCATCGTCCAAGATCATTCATGGATGCTCATATCGGGAGTCAAGTCAGCAACGGTCACCGGGCGGATGGACCTTCTACTGATCCTTCAGTCCTGTCAGCAGCAATCCGGTTGTTCTTCATTAACATCGGCCACGGCTTATTTTTAGCTCGGCCGTCCGCTATCGTCCGACGTTTTTGCTACGAGCCGGCCAACATGCCTCTGCCGTAATTTTATAGTTCCGGAGAAACGGTTAAGGGAAGCGACATACGCACTTAAACGCCGCTAATTATTTGTTAAATGCGCTCGATGGCGCCATTATGAAATATCTGCGAGGTTGGGAGCAGTTTGTGGGAAATTACGTTTGACAGTAACGATGCTGAACGTTTATTGATCATTAATTATTGTGCTTTATTGAGACTCCGATCGAGGGTTGTATATCAAGGCGGATGTTTGTAGCATGTTAGATGGGTGGGTATCTTTTAATGTCTTCGTTTATAGAGGGTCGTATACGGATCGTATCTAATATATTAGCGACGGGCACGACGATGTCTAGTCTAGACTCAATATGCTAATCTGACCAACGGCTAACTGGTGTTCCACGAAGGAGTACGTGTAGTTTCATGTCGGAGACACAACAAAGGGCACAGTCAGGCTGTTCTGGTTGCACAATGCAACAACAACAATACCGTGGCGCCGATGGAGCCATGCGCGTGCGCCGGATTTATTGCCTTTTAAAACAGCACGAATTAAGATGCAGAAGGCCTATTGCGTTGAAAGCCTGACAGAATCACGGTACAGTTAGCTAAACACAAGACTTAATTATCCGTAGACGCACATTTGACTGTACTTCTGAGTAAATTTTCAATTATGCAGTTGGTTCTTGTTACTATGTCAGTGTGGGCCCTATGTATGAACTTGTGGATGTAGTGAACCTTCTAAACTCGAAACCCTCTTGGCGCCACAGTTGCGCACGCGCAGTCAGCTTCACCGCTTCATTTGCGTACATCGCCTCCATTAAGCGGATATTATGACATCCACCGTTATTGTATACGATACATTCGTTAGCAAAATCAGATTAGCTACGCTGTGTAAAATGTCAACCCGGCGATTCACTGTCGTTGAGAAACAATGGGTCGTGGACGGAGGTATGCAGTAGGTATTAGTAATAGGTTAGCGGTTGGCAGTATGCCACGGAACTATTGAGTCGAGTTATTCCCACGTATGTCTTAAAAGGGATAAAAATGTGTGTGATGTATGTAAGTATGTCCGTGTATGGCGGTAGGCGGGGCGGCGGCGGCGGCGAGGGTCTTTCGCATGAGTCAGGCGGTGTCAGCTCGTAGCTATGTGATTGAAAATGTTATTCTAACCCTAGCAACAGGCTAACCCTCTACGAGGGGAGATACTAATCGGATATTGCCCGATAAGTCATAATCGACGGCAATAAAAGCTGTCCACGCCTCTTGTCTTCCGCAAAGATCAGAAGCATGGAGAGAATTAATAATGGCATGAATTGCCCATGTTGTGATAGTCAACCACCGTGATCTCGTTGGAACTACACCTTTAGTCCACACATAAGTCGTCACCAACATAAGTGGGGCATAGTTTACATATGCCCAACGTAATAGAAAGCCATTCAAAAGTAATAAAACACGGCTAAATTATATGAAAAAGTACAAAAATAGTCGTTATTAAAGGACAAAACAAACGGTAATGAGTAACTAATTGCGTATAAACGACGTATTCAGACCTTCCCACGACTGGGACAAAAAGTCACACACTTGAATGAAATACGGGGTAAATATGGGTAAGTGCGGGTAAATATGGGTAATAATGATACGGTGTACACCGAGATTGAGATTACTTTTTACTTTGAAAGTGTTGCGTACCGCGGTTTGCTATTGTGACATTCTGTGCTAAGAAAGCTGGAGTAATTTAACGAATGACGGGATTTGGACATAAAAGGCGGATGGAATGGAACCGCAAGTTACTTTGTTGATGATACTGTTTTTACAATATTGGGCAATTTTGTGTCTTCTGGCTATCAGTGGACTGATTCAGTGTTCGAAATAACTTTACTCAGTTTTGTTACGGTATAAGTTACTTTAAGACCATTGAAGTTGTAATTCATTTAACAACTTTAATTCAATTAGAACATTTAATAAATACCGTGTTAAATTAAAGTATAGCTAGAAGAAAATATGTTGCTGGCATTTTTTATTTAATAATAAACTATTTCATCAGATTTCGTAAATACGGAGATATCTCATCATCATAATAGTTCGTTGCCAAAACTAAGTTCAATGAAGCATAAAGTTCATTTCTCGAGAAATCTAAATAATTATAAATTCATTTATTCAGTGCGATTCAAATTGTTTTCGATTTTGTAATTCAATCACTTTGGTTTATATAGGTTTTTCACTTGTTTATGACTCAATGATATTGAGAGTTCTTGAACGCAGTTTATAGATCATGTTTAGTAGATCGTGTTCAGTTTCATTGATTAAACTGGCTATAAACTAGCTCAGCATGCAAAAAAAAAAACAGGAAAAACTTCAATACTTACTTTTAGGTTATAGGCAATTATTTACCTGCATTAACAACAATCAAAGTATTAAAGCACGTATTTCAAGGTAACGCCATCTGATGTATCACGGCACCAGGTGACAGCACAAAACAATAGGCGTCGCGGACGTCGCTGACTCAGCGGCCTTGCGTATGCACACCCCCCCCCCCCACCAACCTTGCCGCGCGACGCCGGCGCATCATTTCACGTCATTGTGTTTTATTCAATAAAAGCTCGTTAACCTGCCGTAATTCCTATTAAGAAGCTGCTAATGCCGCCTATTGTTGTTCCGACGTAGTTTTTCATTGTGATGTCAAGAAAAAATGTTTATGAACAACAGATTTAGTGAGCATTGTTTTCGGGTAGTAGTACTCGGAGTAAAAGCTTCGATACTTATTAAAATAAGCGTGGGTTTGGTAGGCCCATGTGCACTGTTTAGCCAGTCGAGCAGTTGAAGATTTAGATTCGACTAGAAGCGACAAAGCAGATTTACAGAATAGCCAACGACGTAGGACGGATTAGCCTACAAAACTCTGTCCAGTCAATTTCAAGAAAGTAACCTTATCTTTTGCCACGTTTTAACAGGAAAATAGAAGGCGGTTGTTTTCACTATGGCATAGTGATTCCCGGTACAGCTGCGCCGGCGCCGATACGACACGTCGCGTTGCGTCATGATCCCTATTTGCCGATAACGTAGAGGATGATACCATAATTATGATAACACAGTCGTAACCCGTTGGATAATAATATGAATAATAAAAAGGTGTGGTAGTATCATATTCAGACGGGACACACTTTTACAGAACGTTAAGTGGCTATCGTATGACAACGAAAATGTTAACAAGATCTTGAATTCTTGGTAGAGTGCCAAGTCTTGCTGGCCAGACATTTTTATTTACTCCTACAACTTCGAGCCTCGAAATTCGAGCCAATACAAGCCTTTTCTAATTCGAGAAATAAATTCTTCGAGTTACAGCTCGAATCTAGAGCCAATACAAGCAAGAAAGCATAGAAAAAGAGATCTCGTATTATCTTTCCTATTTCAAATATCCTGCCAGTTCTACTGTTCTTACTTTTAATCCCTATGTTTCTGAACACAAAAGCTACCACCATCAGCAACGTATTCGGATACAGTCACATTTGCTAAAAGACAAGCTTTTAGCCAAATGTGACGCTTTCAGTCTAAAGCTCCGCGAACTGAGTGCGTTTCTCCTGTTCGCATTTTCGCATTAATCTACCCCCCGACCGCATGCATTCCACCCTCGTCATTACAACCCCACCAGACAGATGAGTTCTTTATTTACATATGTTTGAAAAAATCTTCTTTGACGGGAATAATTTCAAAGGTGACTGAAGCACATAGCGCCTCTTCAAGAACTTTGAAACTGTTTTAAAGGGGTGTAAAAGCAGTCACTAAAGTTTTAGTATTGTATTGAGCTAAATATATAAAGTATAGGTGCCGGATGTGCAATGCATTGATATGACGTAATTTTACAGTCCAATACACGCAGGTTACATCACAAACCTGATGCAGAACGCTGAATACAATCAACTAAAGCATGAACTCAATGCAAAAAGATTTACTTGCTGTCTGTAAATAATCCGCAAACACGCTGTTTTTATTTTTATGTAAGTTTTAATTTCAGTACTTTACTTTTCACTTAATGTTAATTTTATTTATTTTATGTAGATGTCTACTTGCACTTTGTAGCCTGAGACACAGGTTCAACCTAGTTCAGGCAAATAAGCAAATGTGCTCTATTTTAATTGTTATGATATTTTATTGTAACTGTGCACCTTTTTATAAAATAAACGATTGATAGATTGATAAAAAAAAAACTACAATACATGGTGTACACAGACTTCATGACACAGAACTTAATATTAAAATAAATAATTTAATATAACAAAATATATCATCATCTTCCTGCCCTTGTGCCATGTTACTTGGGGTCGGCGCAATACGTTTTTTTCTTCCATTCTCTGTCAACCGTCACGCTATCACTTCCTCCGATATAACATTATATATGTATAAGTATTAAATATTTTTTTTTACTTTTTGACCAAAGGCTGGTTAATTTACGAATGTAAAAAGGGAATATGAGACGTTGCTGGAGGCGCCGGAATGACACTAAAACGCGTCGGCTGTTCTCATTCGCACATTAAAACCTTTTAAACATCTCAAAAACACGTGACGACGTATAAAACATGTCTTCCTTGATGGTTACTGAACAGCCGTTTAAAAAGATTTATTTACACGCACAATAAAATCATCTAGATATACAATTTGCATAAAATTGTAATTAAAATGATAAATCGCGTTGTTGATTCGTGTTCAATGTAAACACAGGAAAAATAATTAAGTGCATGAATTCGTTGTTCCGATACGAGAAATAAGAATTAATGTTTATTGCAAGATTTCCATGTTTCAACTAAATATATAATCTGATGATATCCGAGATCAAACTCCACATACTCGTAGCTTATTTAAAACTTCCTGAGTCATAACAATGACTCCTTTCATCATACGTTTAACTCAGACAAGGGCCTTTCCACAGCAATTCTAGTGATAAGAAATGACTAAACACAAATACTGTAGAAGTTCAGAACTGCAACATCTGTCACAGATCACGCTCATAACATTAACATAACATCACGCCTGTAATGCCGATGGGTTAGGCAGAGGTGTACCTAACAGGACACTCACTTTCGCCACTAATGTTTATGTCACATGTAATAGGGGGCGAAACCATTGCCATCAACCGGGCACAAATCCCAGACTCCGTGGCTGGTACTGAGAAATTCCTGATGGGAAACCGAATAACAATGCCCGACCCGGGAATCGAACCCAGGAATTCTCAGCAGTCGCGGTTGCGACCAACGAAGCACTCATATGCTCATTACTCAGTAATCCGCTCAGCAATGATTTCATACCCAGATTGCAAAGACGACGACACACAGCTACACGTGAACAACGCGGACAAAAAATCTCAAGATAAACGATAATACCACTGAAATATAACACTGCGTGTCTTTAAGATTAAACGTCAATAGCTGTTGACAATGTTGTTAAGTTCGTCATTCGTTCATGTGGGTGGGGTTCGTCGCGGAACATAATATAATAAGCTATTACAGTAATCGTTTTTTTTTTTGTATTCTTATCTTTAATGGCAGTTACTTGGTCTTAAATCTAAAAAGGTCTGTGTATTTTTTGTTGCAGAGCTTTTTCTTGTATGCAAAGGAGCTCTGACGATTAATTTTGAATTTGTCAAGCTATAAGAAAATGAAACGCGTTACTTGAGGTATATCCTAAAAAAAAATCTCCTGCAGGTTAAGCATTTCACTTCAAAGTGTCTCGTTGGAAATTTTATTTGAAGCCGTAAGATAATTCCACTTGAAACAAATGTATTCAATTTCCCAACAGTTGGTCCATCTGACATTGTAACACTAGACTTGATCCAAATGCCACACAACACATGTCACACAAACGACTCGTCAAGAATGTTGAATTACTGCATTAGGTATACTAACAAACATCTCTCTCCGAAACGCATCGGACGATCTCAAAAGCATGGCGCCAACGTCAACGAGGGCTTTACGCAATATAATACATAAAAAAATCTTTTAGAATAGGTGGATTGAATTTTTATAGTTGTTTTAGCTGAGTATCTATGTCGCGGCAGTAAACCGTGCGCTGGTACAGTTAGGAATCTGATACGTGAATGTGGCATTCTAACGTGCGCCTACGCACCCATGATACGTCGCCGTCGTTTTTGTTACGAGAAAAACTTAATGGCATCAAATTAAACTGATAATAATCTAGTTAATGATGTTCTGCTGAACACGATGCAGGAATCGCAATAAAATGCTTAATTAAACACGGAGCTGTCGGCATTGTTCACGAACGCTTCCGACAGAAGCTAAGTTATTCAAACGCCTACGCCAAATTAAACGGCGATCACTTTGCATTAGAATTAACACTATTGTCGCCGAGATTCAATTACGACAAACCCATAAATGTATGTCAGCTGTTTTAAATGTATGCAACACGTTAATTGTGCAATTTGATTTATGCGCCTTGTCACAAGCTCACAACACCAAACAGAACGCACGTGGTACATGTTAACGATATTGTCTGATCCAATGATACCGATTAATCGTCGTTTATGTGCCGTGTGGGTTGAACCGACAACATATCCGATATTTTCTACATTATACGGTTACTTTGCAGCGGCCACCAGCTCATTATGGTAAAACGACAAAGACCGTTACGCATAATATTAGTGTTATAGAATGTCAAAAGTATTTCGATAACCGTTACTTCGCTGCGATTCGGAAAACAATGACAAGTATTGACCCTGAGTTGTGGGTAGAACCCACAATTAAAGATTTGCATCCTAAGTAAACGGTGCAGTTGTTGGAATGAAGTTGTTTACCGTTTAAACAAGGGGGAATATTTTCGTATGGATTGGCAAACACGCGGGCATTTCGCGGGCGTGCATTAACGCTAAGTAATGTTCAAACAAACACGGTCCCACGTTGGGCGCCAGTGGGACGCCTCGGATTATGCGCCTGGCACGTGATGCACTCTCCTGTTTACGCTTTAATACTTCCTTACTTATGTTTCTATGTTTATATTTCGCAGCTCAATAAACAAAAACCGTTCCCTCCGTTCATTGACAGACCCTATATTTGCAATCCCCAGTGGGACACACTGCGGAATGCCGTTTATAAATGTGCTGGCCACGTGTCCACATACCGCCGTTAATAATTTCCGAGTGAGAAAACTAACAGTATTGAAACTAATTGCGAATAAATCATTGTGATTGGGTAACGTGACGTGTGATTGTGTCAATTCTTGTGGAAGTTTAGCAAACAATGGCAAATCGGAACGTAAACAGTTGCATAGACCGTTAGTTTCAAGAATGTAGGTAGGTATAATGCAAATAACAATGGCTGATTGGGCAAATGCAATTAGTTAATTGGACAACAGAGAATTGAAATATATTCACAAACGCTGCAGGAAAACCCGTAGCAAACTTTGATATGCATACATCATAAAAAAAAATGAGACACGCTGTACACGACACATGAAATATTTAAATGATCAATTCTAATTAACCGCAACGCTAACAAAAAATGGCTCTACAATTTCATTCAAAATCTTCAGAACGACAACACCAAATAAGGAGAAGGTACCACAAAACGAAAGTAGACACCATTTCACAATCAAAACCAAATCATGCGCATCAGTGCGCGGGCGAACCTGCGGCGCATCTTTCTTCTACAAACAGGAACAGATCTGGAAATGCAAGTGCCATTGTAGCGCCTACGTGGACCGTTATAATGAGCCGACCTACTTGTACTGACAGCTTGTCCCTCATCAATGCAGCTTTATGAAGTTGGACAGGGCCAAGCAAGAAATGTGAGGTTTGACGGGAAGATAGTAATAAATACTGAGATGTTGAGAGGTTATGTGTAAGGATTGTGGCCATAGGAAGAAGGCATGAGTTTATGCAGGTTGAGAGGTTCGTTCTGCTCACGATTTTGAGCTAAAAAGAGTTGAAGTATTCAAAACTTCAAATTAAACCATCGTCATTTATCATCATCGATCTTCAGTGAGAATAGCACTTTTACTGCTAGTAAAAATAAAAAATAAAATCATTAAATCACAAAATAGTCTATCTTGTATCCGTACTTATTTTAAATCTAGAAAGAATAATATTTTCACGACACAGCGGGACATCTTTATTTGACTCTAAGAAAAAACGGAGTTCTGGTAAGTTTGGATTTTCCTGTCTTCAATTCTACGAAAAGCTACAATAAAACGCCTACTGCTGTTGTTAAAAAGCCATATTTGGCACATCAAAATTGTTAATTTGTATGTGTGGTGCGCGGGCGCATCGTATGCCGTGCATTACTGATGCGCATCGACTATAATATCTAGACTCTGTATACTAATGGGCCACGTGTGCTGATATCGAATATCGACAAACATTACAACACCATTAAAATCTACTCTAAAAGAACACCCTTAAGAAGCGATTTCGTATGGCAACACTTTTCATTCACGTCCATTATTATGATAAAACTATAACCTTCTGAGTAATATTGGTAAGTAACACTAATGCGTTTTTGTATGCAGCAGCCATAAATATGACGTATCAGGAGATACGCGAGTCTTTAATGCTGTGTAGACAATTTCTTGGTAACATAATGGACGACAAAGGTGTTATTTATTGAAAATTTGCAATAAAAATAATATCGAGTTCTGTTGGAACGATCGTAACGCAAGTCTTTTAAAAGTTCACGGATATTTGATATGGCAACATTGACAGCTGTCATAATTTACGCGCTAAATGTAATATTAAGTCAAAGAACAGTCGCATTCGAATAAGGAACACAATAAGATTGGAAATTGACAGTTGAACAAAAATTTTATTTTTAAAGTCGTCTGGAGTCCGAGACTGGCGGTCGATAAATCCTGTTCGACGTATACTTCAAGGGCGTGCGGCTATTTTTATCGCGTCCCGGCCGAAGGCCGCCGTTCCAGGCACCGGCTCGGAGGACGCCGCGTCCGGACGAATGCGAACGGTCGGATCGGCGCTCGAATTTTAATGCTTTTTTTTTCTCCGAATCGCGACGCCAAAGAGTGCCGCCTTTTGGGGTTAGATGTGTGTAGCAACCCAAGCAGGTACGCGTACGGACACCGAAACGAATCGGTTGTAGCATGTGTTGAGAAACGTAATTTACGAATCATTTTCAAATTAAAGGGATTTATGGTCAGCCCATCCTAAAAGCTTAATCGGAATCAAATGCGAAGTTAATGATATGGCTTTGGAAATACACGCCACAGTGGGAGAATAACCTATAGCAAACATCTACCTTACAGACAAACAACTAAAAAACTTGGGAAGATTTGTAATTGAATAGCTGTAATATATTTTCATTACGAAACACAACACTATAACGCCATACAAATAAATCGTGGCTTAGTAGTTAAGACATCTACATAGTCTAAGTTACATCTCAACTTCTCAACTCGCATTCAACACAATTAAGACAAACTTGGCAATATTACAAAACTACGCTGGAAAGTTCCGTTACATTTTAATACAGAATATTATACGGGTATTTATTGTTATTATAACGTGGCATTATTGTCTATTATCCGATATTATGAAAACGGTGATGCAACAAGGAAAACAGACGACGATGGTTATAAACAAACAGACGAGGAAGCTTTAGCGGGTCAATGTCGATTTGCAAATCAGCTTGTAATTTGCAAAACAAGGAATGTATCAGATTGAGGGTAAAGATTGTTGCTAGTTGCAATGGAATGGAAGATTGAGCCAACTGAACCATTGAAAGCTGAAGTTTCACTCTAAAATCAATCATATTGAGTTAAAACAGTTTGGGAGTTCCAACGAAAAACATTGCCTCTAACATCATGTAATTTATTTAATCTGACTCTTATTATTTTTTAGAAAATAATAAAACACGAAGGAAATTAATACGAACACTTCCAAATCTCGACAAGGTTATTAGCAGCGACAGAACCATTAAGCTTGCAAGATAATATCTGTCAAGAATCGAAGTTTCGCCGTCTGCGCGTCTTGTCGATCATCAAAATGTTAATTCCTACATCCGGTTAATATACCATCAGATTTTATTCGACAACATTTGCCAACTTCCTTAGAATTTGAGTAAGTTTAAAC
The DNA here is from genome assembly GCA_964057025.1 of Standfussiana lucernea. Classification (NCBI taxonomy): domain Eukaryota; kingdom Metazoa; phylum Arthropoda; class Insecta; order Lepidoptera; family Noctuidae; genus Standfussiana; species Standfussiana lucernea. The sequence continues at coordinate 15,266,744 of OZ059791.1, read as the reverse complement.
TTTCGACGCGGTTCAATCGATTCTGTTCGGTTCTAGAAAATTGCGAGAATTTTGGTACAATCAAGATTTTTTACTGCTGCCCTTGGTTTTATTGAGAATGGTGCTATATCACTCTGAATCTCCTTTAGATCGGCAATTTTGGCGTTTTTGGCAATTAACCCTTTATTCATTGCCAGCATCGTAAAAATTTAGTTTCGTAACAATGTTAATTGAGAAACCCATAACTATATGATCTCTTCAATCTATAGGCCATGAAGGCATGAACCTTAGGTCAGAGGTTCAGTGCAAATTCTCTCAATTTTTTTATGGAAATTAGGACCGAGTTTGAATTACTCAATAACAAATTTTGTTAGTTTCGCCATACCAGGTAGAGTGAATAAATTACACATTTATTATATCAATTCCACGATTCTTTGTGTATTATGTAAGGATGACGACTCCTGCGCCAGAGAACTCGTTAGCAACAGATTTGAATCAATCATCTGTTTAGCTGGATGATTTCACCAAATGCATATAACTAGGTAACATATAGGTGAGTGAGGGAAACGAGTTTTAAATAATGATTGTAGACGATTGGTACGATAATCTTCTTCTTGGCGTTTTAAAGATAGCTTTTGAAAATTTTACTTGGTATAGTTAAAACAATGAAGTAAGTAATACAGCGGCAGCATGTCTTGCTGCACCGAACCCAAATAAATTGGGATAAGGGCAGGAGAATGATGAAGCTTAAACACTGGATAAGCCATCAGTTGCTGAATATCGAGATCTAGTCCTACAGCAATCATTCTGTCTAGCAATAGTTAGGACTATTACTGTTAGGACAAAAGGTGATGTAGCTAATTCACGTAAGGGTAAGGGAACGGAAAACCAGGATATAAATAACAATATAATGGCCCTTAAGCAATAAAAGGATAAACCCAAGGCAGAAGAACGAGCTCCTTACATAACCCCGCATTAAGTTGATGTAACACAATGACGGGACGGACGTTGCGCAGGAGTTTGACACTGCATCACTTTCTTACAGTGAAAGTATGATTTATCTTAAGGATACACTTCGAGGCTTTCAGTTTATATCGATGGCGACCTTTTATTGTATAATAAATAAATTCGAGGTATCGTAAGCCGGTATATTGGAGGAGAATTTGTATTGTGTCTGGAGATTTCTGAGCTTTTATTATAAGACTAAATCATAAATTGTATTTCTAAACTGTTTTATTTGTTGTGATTCAATCTGTTGGGTATTTGGGGCTTTCCCAAAATTCAGAATCATGTGTTTTATAAGTCTTAACTGGTGTCATCGTTTATCAAAACACAACAACATCACGCCTGTTTTTCCCCAATGGGTTAAGCAGAGTGTGTATTGTTTATTTTGTAATTTAAATAGGTTGATGCAAACAGACATGAAGGAACATCGCCTTGCCAAAAAAACCAGCCCACTTCCCCTAAAATTGACCATAAAACCTCACTTATTTACTCAACGAAACATTAACCAATTACCTCTCATTCGCTATTAAGGAACATTAAACACTTGTTCAATAAATCTGCTGGCCACTTTGCCGTCTTGCGAAAAACATGACATGGAGTGTGCGGTATGTACCATGTGATTCAGTGGTCAAATATTGGACAGAGATTTACTTGCACACTTTGAACGTGTCGCTGATGGTATCGTGAATTACAGGAACATGTATGGATGGGAAATATAAAATGCCAAGTGGTGTTAGAGATGGGGTTTTGTTGAAGGTGGATTTTTGGAGATCAAACAAGCGAAAATGTGCAGATAATGAGCTTGGGAGAAAAGGAATGCCGTAGTTGGACAAAAAGACAAGATACACGCAACGAAAACAGGATATTCCAAAGTGCAAGCGACACATTCACTAAGATCCCTTACAGCATCCATTCTAAACTTGATGTACAGGCGCCAGCACATCAAGCTACCTGAAACTGTCAACTTTTCCCAATCAATCTTGAACCTAATTCTTTAACGATAATGTTAAAAATCTATTAAAGAAATTTGACAGATTGTTGTAGCTTGATGTGCTGGCGTCTGTACTACCGAGTTCACCGAGGGTCGACCACTTTTCAACAGTATTACTTAGGGCATAAGGGTGAAAAGTGGTAGACCGCCAGCACTGTACTTGCAGAGTAATAAAATTAGTCTATCATCCCCAAGCATATATCATGCAGTTTCTCAACCAAAGAGGAATGCTGTCACGTTATGTAGGACTTGTAAAACGAAAACATCTTCCATGACGTGTGTTGTGCAACACATGGCTATACATTACACGTTTGCGAATAAATATCCTGCGAAACAAAGCAAAAAACAAGCGAACATGAGTGTTTGTATGTCCGCAGTTCATATCTGGTGGTAATTTATTGTGGCGCCATGTTGCGGTGGGACCGACGCGTGCGCAGCGCAAACCCACCTCAATCATTGTCTTAGCTTAGAATACTAAAAATAAAAGTCATATGGGATTGCATTAATTGAATTCCGAAGCTAGGCATAAAATTATAATGATCTGAGAGCAACATTTGTTGCAGTGTTTAACATGGTACAGTTTTTATTGCAATTAAAATATGACCCACCCATTTTAGGTGATTTATTTATTTATTTATTTATTTAATTTGGCTCCTCAACAATGAGTACACTAATACATAAAAATAGGATAACATTTCAAAACTTAAGTCTAAGTGCCCCATCACTTAAAGAAGAGCACTACATGCACTATGTTATGCGCCTAAACAGCTAGTGTAACATCGAAAAAACAAAAAAAAAACAAAACAGAATAAGAACAAATTAAAACAGAATTAAAACAATAGAAATATCCAAAATGTGAAGGTAGGCCAAACAGATCATTTGATTTCCTTAAAAGATTAAACACTAAACAGACCCAACATAAGTCACGCACGTGTAGCCATGCTAAACTACATAGTGTAACCCGAAATGGTATAATGATATAATTATGTACAGCCTAAGTATCTAATCGTTATTATTTTTCTTGGTCTGCGTCCCTTGAATAGACTAAAAAATATCCGATAGAATTTGCAATTCCTTGGCGTCTACGTATAAGTAAGTACGTCTATTTTATCGGTGGCCATAACTCGTCTGGACAGGTTCCGTAGGCGGGTTGGGTTGCAATAAAAAGCGGGGTGGTTACCGAACGGAGCCGGGTCGTCGCCCCCGCGCGGCCTTCGCCCCCGCCCCCCGCCCCGCGGCCGCGCAGCAAGGACGTCGCCCGCCGTTGCATAACCACTCGCACGCAAGTCGTTGATACCGTTCCGAGATGCGCTCGGTGTCGTCGTATAGGCTGCGCGAGCGCACCGGAATGAAAATAAAAGCTGAATGTACGCATAAAACCGTCTTATTGATATTCATATAAACGTCAATTATTGAAGTTTTTACACGACGGCTAGGCGATATTGACTTAATCCATTGTAATTAGACGATTTTCACTTTCCACCAAGGTTCCTTGCGTTTGTTGATTAATTGAGATTAATTTATGATAACACAATACTTAACCGAGTTCGAGTTATTTTGAATAGCATCATCGTTACTAATTGCTTTCGAATCCCATGATTCGCGGAAGCATAACTTCCATTAAAAATGGTGTGTTTATAGTACTAATAAGAACGTGATCTTGACAGAACTACATTGTGGCCTTTCGAGTTTCCTCGATACATAACAAGTAAGGAAAATTCTTAGCCTGGTTTTCTACGTACAAGATTTTGCATTCCCAAGGACCTCATTAATATTCAGAGCGTATTTACATGCCTCCGTAGATAGATACTAATGGTAGGGGGCCAATTGAGTCTTGGACGTGCGCCTATAATTGTAGGAACTGAGGCCGTAGGCCCGAGCGGAGCCTCGGGCGCAAATTAAAATAGGCTCCAGTGTCCACTGCAACGGACAACTAATAATAATTGTGTTGTATTGATAAATGTCAAAAAGGATTTATAGCTTTGCAAATCTTGAGTTTAATTCGCCATTAAAAATGAAAAGGTGTTTTTAAGAAAATTATAGCAGGTGTAATTGTGGACTACTTAATATTCGTGGAGCGAGGTCTGAAGTAGGTGACTTACTTGCATGTAATTATTTGAGCAATAATTATGGTTTTAGTCGGCAAGGTTGAAGTTACTTGGCTCGTTGGCTGACTATTAAAGGTCCTAAATGATCAAACATTACCGAAGCTAAAATGTTAGTAACAAAAGCAATTTGTGTTTTGTAAACTTTGAACGCAATCTGGCAAATATCGAACGGTCTACCTTGCATCTTAACGCAAAGCTGGGATTTTTTTGCCCTTTAATGAATCCTTTAGAAACATCTAACATATACGAGGAAGGTATCCATAATCAAGAGGCTCTATTTCTCACCACGAAAATCCTCTTCAATCCCCAAAAGTCAGTAATTCCCGACTAAAAGTTCGCAAATACGACAAAAAAGTCGCTCCATCATTTGTCTTAATATCCAAAGACCCTTCTCAAGAAACACATAGCTAAAGGGATTTGAAAGGTGTCTGACTACGTCTCACCAACCATCAATCACTGGAATCGCTTCACAATGGGGATCGGCAGCGTTCGCAGAACGTCGGTGTCGACACAACGGCTTACCTAGAACAAAGACAGATATGGTTAGCACTGCAAGTATACGCTTTATAAAGTACGGCCATGGAAACTGAGGTGATAGCTTGGTTTGTTGTTCTGGGAATATTCATAAGATCAATAATAGTTATGTTTAAAATTGACGAGATTATGGCTACAATTGCCTAATTCCTGACAGTAGCCTATTATAGGTTCGATTTCCGGATCGAGATCGGACAAACTGACATTGGGTTTTTCCATCTGGACTTTCTCAGTAGTAGCCACGGAGTCTGGATTTATGCCCGGTTGATGGCAATAGGCTCACCCTCTATTACATGGGACATAAACATAACTGGCGAAATGTGGGAGTATTATTAGGTACAGCTCTGCTTAACCCTTCGGAGATTACACGTGTGATGTTATGTTATGTCTGAAAAAGATTTCAAGATTTCAACTTTTGAACACAGTTCATTTGTTATAACCGTTTTCAGATTTACTGGTGCAATTCTTTCTAACAATACTTAAACAAAACCGACGTTAAAGTCTAAAATCGAAACCAACCTATTCTTTCGGAAACCTTTCAGTACGTATGTACTTCATTCGCGATTTCAAAACAAAAACTGTTCACAGTATCGTATCGCTGACATTTAATTTGTCTAAATAAGTAAATACCAAACAGTCCCGCTCACTTTATGGCCCCAATCAATCTGGCCACATCCGAGCGGGCTAGGAACAAAGGATTAGCTAAGCCTTCACCATTTATATTCTAAATATCAACTGCGTTTCGCAAATGCCCTCTGTTTACGGGTCTAATGCAATTTTCTGTGTGAAATCATGTATCGTGAGTACTGTGTTTTATATGGGGGTTTTTAGAAGTCAAAGTTTACGTTATCTTTCTAAATTGAGGGGGAATTTTAGCAATGAAACTCAAATTTTTACACCAGATAAGACATATCATCATCGTAATCGTGTAATTGGGTTTTTCCATTAGACATTTCTCAGTAGCAGCCACGGAGTCTGGATTTGTGCCCGATTGATGGCAATGGCTCGCCCCCTATTAGATGGGACTTAAACATAACTGGCGAAATGTGTGTGTACTGTTAAGTACACCTCCGACTAACCCTTAGGAGATTATATGCGAGATGTTATGTTATGAACGCGGTTTAAATGAGCTGATGTCGTTCAGTTTCAATGGTGAAAGTCAGTCAAGTCCTGTGTTTTTCAACAATTTGGTCCTAAAACTCGAATGTTTTGAAGATGAAGAGTTGGATGTCCGATGGACGGACTGTACAGGTACTTTTGTAGGTAAATAAATTAACTGCTAGTACGCTTTTAAGCAAGGACATAAGAAGTAGGTGCAACACAAATATTATATTAACGACAAAAACTGACGCAATACATCTCTGTATTGCGAAAAGATAACTGAATCAGAAAACTGCTTATAAAATCTAAGCTTTTTATCAAGAAACATGAGAAAAGGCTGTTGAATAACAACGAGGTCAACAAGAAACTGCGATAGTGGATGTATACAGAAGCTTAAATACGATATCATTTACTTCTTATCAATAATTACTAAAAACACGAACAGGCATTAACCGATTTTTGACCGAAGCCGAAGACTAAGAAATTCAGTTCAAGATTGGTAAAGTGAATAATATGATATTTTTTTTTTACTTTTACATTAAAAAGTTTATGTTGACTTTATATACAATTTAATGAAAGGATTAAAATTATCATGTAACTTGTCAAAAATAATAATAATTGTGTGATCCTTGCTCGCCTCGCATCGCCTTTTTCGCTGCGCATTCGTTACTGTTTGTTCAATTTTGGTAGTTGCTGGAAATCTTCGTCTCCGGCCAAAACTACGACCTATTTTGGACGAAGGCGAATGTTTGACCGAAGGTGGCCGAAGCCTAAACTTCGGTCGAACACTACTTATCAGTAATTACTAAAAATATGAACAGGCATTAACTTGCAAGCATATTCATAGGCAATTAGGGAGTAACCCCACTTATTGACGCGAATCGGCTTGAAGCGGTTAAAATGAGCTTTACGTCCTTGAAATAAAGCGAATACCAAGACCAACTAATGCCCAAACCGGAACGAGGAACCTCTTTCTTTCATTCAACCATTAATTCATTACATATCGAGACTCCTCCGAGCCTAAGCACGTTAAGCCGTTGGTCCCGGTTGTCATTTGTAGATCTATGACAGTCGTCACAGGTAGTCAGTGGCCCGAAAGTAAAAAATGTAAAATACAAGTATTCGAATGCATCCGGTTAGACTGCAAGACGACCCCAACAAAGTTTGGAAAAGGCTAGGCAGATGATGATAAAGCTCTTCTGCCTGGCTTACGTTAATTCCACGTCAATAAGTGAGCATGTGCGTCCCTAAGTATATACACACATCAACACGGTCTAGGGATATTTCATACTCAATTAAATAACTCGAAAAGTACTGGCCGCATTGGAATCTTTTATACACCGATTTGTTTGTAATTTATCTCAGACTAATTCCAAATTTAAATTTTTGAAAATTCTTTTGTTTCGGTGGCATAAAAATGTCTTGATGTATAGGAGAGGGAATTTTCATTTGTGCGAAATTTAGAAAACAATACGAATTACGTTTAGTTACAGTTTTTTTTTCATTTTTAAACGAAAGATAAAGTTAAAATTGAGGTATTGTAGCCATGCAACGCCGACATTTGACGAGGGCGGAGATGTTACGAGCTGTGGGAATGCTGGAAGCTGGATCTGTTCAGCGTAATGTTGCTGAGGCCATAGGGACCCATCAAAATGTAATTTCAAGATTGTGGACACGCTATCGTGCCACAGGTGAAGTAGCGGAGAGGCACCGGGGGCCAAGTCGCATCACTACCCCCAGACAAGACCGATTTTTGCAAATTACTGCGCGAGCACAACCAAATGCAACGGCGACTCAATTGGTCCAAAGGCTGCGAGTGGAACACCAAGTGCTTGTGAGTGACCAAACTGTAAGAAGGCGACTGCATGAAAGCAATCTACGCTCTCGTAGACCACTCCGGGTCCCACCTTTACGGAGAGGCAATCGTGGACGACGATTAGAATGGGTTCGGAACCACGTGGACTGGGGCCGTGAGCAATGGTCCAATGTGCTGTTCACGGATGAATCCAGGTTCGGCTTCCATCCAGATTCACGAAGGACGCGTGTTTGGCGAGTTCCTGGACGATGGAGCCGTCTCCAGAACCCTCAGGAAGTTCACCCATATCAAGGAGGAACAATTATGGTTTGGGCAGGAATTCGTCTTGGAGGACGGACGGGTCTCGTTTGGGTGCGGGGCAATATGACGGCAGAACGATACGTCCAACAGGTGCTGGGGCCCGTAATCTTGCCCCACAGAACACAAATGGGGCAAGATTTCCTGCTCATGCACGACAATGCCCGGGCACACACGGCGAGAACGGTAGCAGCTTGGTTACATACACATAATGTTAGGGCCTTAGACTGGCCTGCTCAATCGCCAGATCTAAATCCCATTGAGCATGCGTGGGATATGCTGCAAAGAAGAGCTCTGAAGGAAGTTCCTGAAAATCTGGCTACAGAAGATCAACTTTTTGCGCACCTCAGAAGGACATGGGACAATATTCCGCAGCAAAACATTGACAACCTTGTTCTGAGCATGCCGAATCGTTGCCGATGTGTTATGAACATCATGGGCGCTTTCTCAGACTACTAACTTCAAGTTTATAAACACAAATTAAATGATTTTTCTATTTTTTTCAGTTTTTACTCACAAATTAAAAGTTCATTCATATACGATTTCCGTCTATGCTTCATTTTTTTTCCATAAAATCCTGAAATTTTAATCTAAGTACCTTAACCATTATTAAAAAATGGTAGAATATTAAATAACGTATCTTTTAAATATATACATGTCATATAAATAATTAACACATTGATAGTAATTCGCTTTTTTAAAAATATCCCTAGACCGTGTTGATGTGTGTATATTTACACCGGTCGAGCTGCTTTTGTTGAACAGCTGATACATTCATTTTATTTTTAAACTGTCCAACGTAAACTGAAGGGCATTGTGTTGGAAACGAAACATATTTAATAACAAAACATGGCTGTCGGTGACCCGCACGCTATCGGTGCGATCTGAAGCGGAACACGGCCACAATGCGCAAGCGCACATATCGATTACGATAACGCCCCTGACGCGTATCAACTGCGCCAGGGTTTATGAGGGCGACTTCGTGTAGTAAGATAAGAAATGCGAATATTTTACTAATAAAATATGCTACAACTTGATGCTGTTGATATAAAGGTATTTTATTTCAAGATCTTTATTACTTCACAATAAAATTCATAGCCATGAGCTGTGAAGCTGGTAAATAAATAAACAATAAGTTTTTCTTTTTTGGACACATAAATTGTACCCATCTTCAGATCTTGGGACTCCTATAAAAGATCAAGTGTTGGAAAAATTCCGCGACGCCTCATAATAATCAAACAAAAACACAAATATAATAAATCCATTCACCGACACAATACGTTCATTAAACCGACTGGTGGCTTTACCTACACTCGTAATAAAAATCCATATAAAGCCTAGGAAAAATATTAATTCATGAATTGTGCTGAGTTTTTTGTGGTGTACCGGTCATATATGGCGACCACACACGGGTCCCGCAATGATGCATTGTGGGCTCGTGGCCGGAGTGAGAGACCACAGAGTAGATTTATTGCGAACAGCGCCGGCGTGTATGGCTAGTGTAACAGCGTCCCTACATGCGGATTTATTTTGTTTATGGTCAATAGGTGCATAGCTACACCGAGGCACTGAATGTTACACGCATCGCGCGCTCAGGTGCGTGTGTGGCCCAAGTTATACAAGAACGCCTAATAGCCATCGTTGGTCCATTTGCTTAAATTGACCTGTATGAAGCAAATGAGACAAGCCAAATCTCTCAGTGCTCCTTTATTAGTATTATCTGTTATCAATTAACTTACTGCAGTCGCACCTTCTCTTGCATACCACATCTTACACTCCTTCATCTGGCACTCTCGTTTTATAACCGATTGTATAGTATATCTTATCATAATCATCATCGTTGGCAGTCTTGTTCAACTCATATCTGAGTGTAGGCTCCATCCCTTTTGTATTTCTGTGTGTAATTCATTTCATATGCACTTGCATCTTCTATCCATGGCTGGCTATGGTGACGAAGTTTAACAACCTCCCCAAACTCCTATGAATTGCACCAAATAGAGTTAAACCGTGTAAAAGTCGAGCGCGCTCAATAAACGCGATAAACAAGCGATATACTTAGAGGCGATAAGTCGCACGACACCGCGATAAGTCGCGCGACAGCGCGATTGTCGAGCGTTTGTATGTAAATATCGCCTGCTACAGATTCAGTATGGTTTTTGCCAAGTTTGGATAACACGTGCGAGCCTTGTTCACTCCGCTGACTCATGAGATCTATTTCTACGACAAATCTTAGTCATATCATAATATATGGTTTTTATGGTTGTAACTGTTAGCGTTATTGAAAGATATAAATCGCTCTTCAATTAGTCATGACAAAGGACAGCCATGTTTATCCGTTAAGTGAAAATCAAACAATGTACAGTTAGTTCCAAGAATAAGGAAGATTGATTAAGCAAGTTATTTCCATGTTTACAAATCATTTCTCCAGATTTAAATTAGGCTTTTGGACATGTCGTGTCTGATGAAAAGTTAATTTAGAAAGAGTGACCCTAATTTTTGACAGGCGGCTTAAAAATGTATAAATAATTTATGTAGGTACAAGACAATGCTTTTAAAGCCAGAACCACAACGGATTAGCAACATAAACGGGACCATTCCGAAATTTTCGTATATGGAACGTGAGAGATCGCGTGCAAAATTATATACGTGATTAAATTTCGCGATTTCATATTCCGAATAGCGTTGCAACTGCCGCGTTTGTTTGCGCACGCGCGTTGCGCAAACGCAACCGTCGAATCGCCGCAAAGTGACAACCAACAATTTATCAAGCAAATAGCTGCAACTGTTTGTACTTAAGTGAGGTTTCAGAATACGACCTTCGATTTCCTTTCCCGTGAGAAAAGATGTAATAAAATAATAATTACGTTTTTCTTTTCTATGAGTGATTAATATTCAAAAACCATTGTTCGTTGCTTTAAAACGTATTAAACAGATATAATAACCGCGAATAGGGTCAAGTATACCGGAAGCGCGCTGCCCGCTGCGCACGCGCTGGTCGCTCCTATTCAATCTTTATCGTGGAACACAATGGCCGTACAATATTGCAGCTCTATCTGTTATTGTTGTGCTCTTTCGTTTGTGCGTACGTTTTACGCAACGGTTGGAGTATCACAAGTCACAAGTGACGTCGAAATAGCACTTATAGGACAATGTGCAATAGTAAGCACTATTATTTCGATTTGTCAATGACAATGATTTGACGATTTGATCTCTTGGGAACTATAGTATTATACGCAAGAACATTCTTAGAGCTAAAGCATTAATTAATAAAATTTCGTATATTTCGCAGGAGCTCCCGAGACCCGAGCCCTCGTTAAGGTCTACATCATCGAGAAGAGGCCAATTACATTAATTGGCGCGTTTAATATTCTTTTCACTGCGCAAACGAGTGTTGATAAAAATCCACGTTATCCACATTCCGTACATTTGCATTTGTCGGCAGCAACTGGTAAGGAACGCCCGCGCCAGCTCTCTCGACTAGGGCTGTGTCGATAAAAATACGAAATTCTGGTTCTTGTTTGGAAAAAATCATAATCGACTGGTCTAAACGGAATGGTAAAGCATTAAAATATGCTTACGCATGTTCCATCTAAGGGATTCAGTAGCTAGTATGAATTTGGGACCTTCGACTCTGTCACCTCAGCTATGTAGTGAAATAAGTGACGTGAAACATAATAAGAGGCTAATCCAGAGGCACTCACTGTTTTATCTGATTCGCCATGCCATTATTCAACCATATGGATTAAGGTGGCTTGCTGATTAAACAGCAAAAGTCAGCATCGTGCAAAAACATCAATCCGACTTTTTCCACGAGCCTAACTGAAAAGACCATTAAAAATCTCGGAAGTAAGTTCAAAGCCCTCAAACGCACATGCATATGAGTCTAAGGACCCACTTTACTTCAACAGCTTAGCCCTAATAGGCACCAGCCCTATTCCACGTAATACGCAATGTGATTAATGGCGATGTAATAGCTCTATTACGTGCCTCTGCCGGCACTGCGAGAAATGCCCGTCCCCTTTCCGCAGCAAGCGTATTAATTGACATTTGAGAAAGCTCATTTAATTACGAACATTAACCAAAATGTTAAGGTGTCAGAAAAGATTACCGCTCTTGACTTTTTAGGGATCCACAAAAGGTTAATAAAGAGGTATTAAGTGCTAATGTGATTAATATCTTCATTGCAAGGCATCGCGATGAAATGTGATCATAAATTCAATGTTGGGATTTATTGTTTTGTTTAATGTTAAATCTAAGTGTCAGGGGCAGTCGGCCACATCTGTGCTGAACGATTAATAACTGTCGAAAGTATATTTCTGACTTATTTGCGGCTCTCAATAATTGGACGCACAAAAATATTTCTCACGCGTGTTTTCATTTCGCGTTCATTCAACACCAGCAACGGTTATGTTTGGAAATTCTGGAGCGCTTCCGCATTGACACACAAAATGTAGTACCTACCCTTCGTATTCGGAATGTTCAAACTTGAAATAAGTGTTTCGCATGATCTAAAAGACCAAAAACCCAACTAACACAAGGAACTTCCACCAACATTGTCAATCGTCGCTACCTTCGGTATAATGAGGTCGTGCGCTAATTATATGCGCACACGCGATGCAGCATAACATTGCGAACATTACGCCGACGATTACAGCACACAACATAATTATACATAACAACAATTATAAGTTTTGTGAGAACGTTACATGTGGCTGGCCACGACTCAACACAAGCTGTGTGAGCCAGTTTTTGTATTTTCTTCTTTGTCAGTTTAACGTTCAAATTACTCTATGTCTCTTTAAGAATTCTCATTTTTATTTTCCTGTGAATCCTGGCTGGTTTCCAGGTTCCGAGTACTTCAAAATAACGATGGTTTAATGGGAATTATTTCTCTCGATCATGGTAACTATGTTTTGATCTTCCCTCCCGAATTTGAAAGGCCAACACAAACAAGTAAAAAGAATGATGACATCCTTGCAAAAGCTGGTATTTACTGAAACAACTCTGACTAGACCAGAGTAAGTTGCAACAATCAGATACCAACCCACATTGCTCATGCAATTTTCCCTTAGCTTTAAGCAGTAACAATAGACATCGTAACACAACCAGGGATGCACATCTGGGCAACTTGAATGTAACCGAGTATAAACTAGTATTGTGGTGTAACATAACATGTAGTGGAGTGACGTAGTGTCCCACAAGCGTAACAGAATTCCCTCAGATGATGTAACCTAATGCAATCGTAAGAATCTAGCCGTATCCTGTTCTATTGCTTTCTTGGGTTTGCAGTAAATCACGATTGATTCATGAGTTGAGGTATTAGAACGTGACATGTTGAAGTGCTGCTGAGCATGGACTTCTGGACTGTTCATAAAGGATGGGTGGTCGATTGTGATTATGCAGCATAGCCCGTCAAGCAGACGATTATTGATAACAGTAATGATCCATCGTTCAACAGCGATGTGGAACCAAAAACTGTAGGACAGCTAAATCTGTACCTAAGTTAAAGCATAGCTGGACTATTTTAAGCTTTCTGAAATATCCGGACCACTTAAACCGCCAGTTCAAAAATATGTCCAGCAACATAGTGCTTCAGGAATACTTGCGTCATTTCCTTCATAAAGCCCACCGATATCAGACGCGCATTATGGTACAGATCGAGTGCTTGCGACAAGAGGGCGCCACCGTCTTCTCGAAGATGCAAGATTTATGCGCCTGCGTCGTGCGCTTAATATTCTACATCCGGCAGCCACTTTCCAAACAAGCGTGTTTGAAAATTGCCGCATCTCCAGCGCAACACGGCACAATAAATGAGCAATATTTTGTTTTAGGTTTTGCGTTTTGGCATCATTAGATGCAATTTGTAGAGCGAAAACATGATTTTTCTTTAATTTGCTGAGTTCTCCTTTTCGGGTTGACTTGGAAATGTGGCCGAAATTACTGGCACAGTTAGTGTTTGAGGTCTGTTGGGACAACTTCTTTCATTTCGAATTTCTTTCATTCCTATCACGTTCCATTCCATAATACGTTTTGCCTTTACTGGCTACTAGGTTTAAATTTTCATTAACATCTCACCGTTTTACGTCCACTCTAAGTCTTTGATAGCACCGCTATTGTAATGGCCTCATCCTCAATTTCACTCAACGTTTTCATTCATAACGATTTTACGACCCGAATAAACGCGCTGTGCTCATTTTTGTATCGCGGCATCGGAGCAATAAACTATTACAAAGTACACCTTCCCAGAAATGTGTTTTAGAGACAAAACGTGCACTATGGCACGGTTAAATTGCAAATTTTATGGGTTTGACTAAGCCGCCCCTGGTGCCTGCGGCCAGTTCAAAGGGCTACCCTCTGGCCCGCAAGACTGGGACACGATATCAATGCATCAACCAAACAAAAACACACCTTAGCCTTTGTTGTATAAAGTCTATCGTACAGTTTTGGTCGGAATCGCTATTGTCAAAAGCATAAGCATTACAAAGTGGCCGCATGTCACGCCAGCGCCAAAGAGCAAAGGTTCCGAACACTAAAAATGGGAATAAGCATTACTTTCGTTTCGAAACGAACAATGGCCGCCGCACGGTGGGTTTATGGGAGAAATCGCTCGCAAACTAGGAAGCAAGTAAATCGAACTACACTAATTTGTTTTGCCTTTTGCAGTAAACTGAGAAAGCAACGTTTATGGGTTAAGCAACCATGTATGTAATGGCTTTCGAGTGGTTTTCAATTTCACATGAGCGAACGGGATCTCATGAATTATCTGAAATAGCTGCCGACCATACATCGCCGTTTTATTGTACTTTCTTTGTACATTTCCATGTTCGAGTGCTGCTAGAACCTGTTTTCTTAATTGTCTTGTGCAGTGTTTGAAAGTATTAGTAGTCTTTAAAATTGATGGCGTGTTTAGAAAACTTGTTTAACAGAAGTTTACTGCGTCCAGCGTTGTGTTTCAATATTTACCGACAGCAGTAAGGTTGGATGGTCAACGTTCAGAAGCAACTTCAAATAACTAAACATTTAAGCAATAAAAAATCGAACACGAGTGTTGTTAACTTGGAGGTCTTTCACCAAAAAACATTGATTTCATCAACAAACGTGCTCCTAGACCTAACCTAGAAGATGTGGCGAAAAATACCGAACAAGGCCGATGAGTCCGCTCGTTATTGCGCCCGCGCAGATCCACCGATAGCAAAACAAGAGGAAAAATACTCGCGTAGGCAGGTGCACGTAATTTAAATTTAGTCTAATGAATGGATTTCAGACCAAAATCTAGCTCTGCACCGTACTATCATTACATCTTACTAAGAATACACTATTCAAAAAGCCGATTAAAATCTTAGCATGCAATTTTAATTCAATGTAACTGATTATATCATTGAATTATTACTGGTTTTAGGATTCTATGAAAATGGCGAACTAGTTACCACATGAGATTCACGGAAATTATTCATGTGAGATAACTCGAATTTAATGTGCGATAAATTTTTATTTAGGTTGTATTTTCCTCTTTTTCTAGATCAAATGTAAAACTATGCCACGGGCAAATTTTTGCCCTACTGATATCGATCTAAAGACTGTAAACACAAAATTGCTATTCAAAATTTTTCCGAGAGGCAGTTTTCAAACAAGTCAGATTCTCTCAGTTGAAAAAGAAACACAATCGCTAATTACTTTCTCAACAGCAAGAAACGTGAAGTTTTTTGATAACTAATTGCGGTGTTGTTTATGAGAATTCCCCAACATTAACGTTTAATTAAGATCTCAATCGTGGTGGCGACTCGTCTTCTCTTATCTTAACTATCCATCAAATGTAGTGACATCTAGGCAATCGAGATAATCTACGCGACGACGTATGATTCAACATTTAGGGATCTGTTTTTTTTTTTTATTTTAAAAAATAAATTAAAGAGATTCTTGGGGAGACCTTTGACCAGTAGTCCAACTCAAACAACAAACAAAAAAAAGGATGATTCTTACTAGCGATGATAATATACCTAATCATTATCTTTTGTTACTAAGCGAATTCTTGATTCAAGGTTGCATTGTATTGATAGAATAACAAAGGCGGACGCTTTATGACTGGTAATTAACTGCGGATTTATCAATGGTACAGGTGTGAAATGTCCACACATCTCTTTATATGCTCCCCTTGGCTTACTGTCAGAAAATTATTCAGGTTAGGCAACTAGTCGTGGGATCGTTGGCAACTGCGCGGTCAGTTTCTACATCTATGAGCTCAGAGTTGGCAAATTAAACTGCATCTAGCCACCATTCATCTTAAAGACCCTTACGAAAACTAGCACTAGATGATGTTGATTATGATCCAAGAATCAACGATTCTGAAACCCCTTGTGACTGTGGTAATCCAGAACAAACCAAGTAGAAAATTGGTCAATCGGCTCTGAAATAAGAAGAATCTATCAAGAATCCACCTTATTTTCTACAGAACCACAGTAAATATCTGGAACCAACGGCGCCATTACCAGTCTAATCCCAGTTGTCACAATACCCGAAAGTGTGAACAAGCTTTATAATCCCTTGACCCATTATCCCCAGTAGGCCGATGGTCGGAAGAACAACAAGACATTCCTCAGACATTGCATCATATTAGTTAATGTGCATCTGACGATGAGTAATAGCCTGTTAGAGCCTTAATTTGTTGGTGACGTATGGCTAATACATAATAGATGATGGTGGATATAATGGTGTAAAATTACAGGGTTCTTACTCAATAATCGATTTGGTGACGACAGTGTCATAGACCTTTGCTGCACCTATAATTATTTGGTGAACAAGACTTGAAATAATATATTCATGGAGGGCTACCGCAGGGAATTGCACTCGGCCCTGTAGATGTACTGGATCCGTAATTGCAGACTTTTCTGCTTATAAGACACTTAAGTAAATAAAAATGTAGAGCCCTAATTGACTTCTCAGTAAAGACGATTTGCTAAAAGTAACACATCGACATCATCATAAGAAAGCCGTCACACATCTCAAACCCAAGGTTGTTTGTTACCTTAATACCGATTCTCATGAACACAATCAGTTGCAAAGATCATACAGATTCTTTTACCATTTGTACGGGAGGAGGCAAAAACATCAAAAAGGCCGCGTCCACACACAATTAGCGCGAGTTCTAAGAGCATCCGACACTTTACGTCGGGCCAGGCTGTGGAAAAAAGTGACCAAGACACCAAGTGCAAGGTAGTCGTTAAGGGTTCCGTAGAACTGACACACATTGATGATGTTATTGTAGGGATTGTTTAGGATATTCCACGGAATATAAAGTTTATGTTAAGAATATACTGAAAATTAAAATGTTTGGAAGCAATTTACCAATTTGTGACAAAAGATCCGTTTTTGTTCAGTCCAGTCCGATTGTTTATGATTAACTGAAAAACGAAAATCATGAAAATGGACAACTTTTTCTTAACGGTTTGGTGTGCAATGCATAAACAACAAAAATCTGCCTTGTCGGACGTCAAATCTCTACCCAAAATAAAAGCTAGCATTACACGTACGGAACCCAAGCCAACATGAAGTGGATGTCGGACTCGTCTCGTGACCGGGTCACGGCACGGAACCTCGCCGGCACTCGTACCCGTGCTCCTACATAAGGGACAACACCTGACTAAATATTTATGAGGTGCCGTGTGATCCTCTAATTAATTTGAAGATATGTCGAATGCATCAGCACTCTGACTTTGACGACCTGAAGCGAATCGTTCGCTTTCCGGACTCGATTTACGAACATAAAATGCTCGACCTACAGATTGACAATTAAACTCCGCTTTCAAAGTTGTTTTTAGGGTAATAAATCCACTTTATAAGTAATCTAGCGCTGGATCAACAAGGTCTTTTTCTTGAAGTTGAAAACTGGCTTGCTTTTGCAAGAGTTTCAACCCCAAAGAACAAAGAGATGAATGCTTTAAACAACTAGCATACAGCATATGCTCAACTCATAATAATGTTAACTAGCAGCCGATGCAGATTGTACACAATTGGTCGAAAAAAATTCCTGCACATAAAAGATTTTTTTCGTCGAAACAACAGAGAAATTCATGCAAATGGACATCCTGAAAAGAAGTTAACACTTGCTGGAACTTGAAAGCGAACAAAATAACAATATCCTACACGATCATCTGGATTCTATGAAGCATTTGCCGCCACAACACATGGGGAACAAAGAATTGAGCCCGTCATGCGGTCCCATTGAGTCTATCAAAGCTTCGAAGGTCGGAACTCAATAGCTGGAAGTGACACGCATTGTTGCAGTGCAAAAATAGACACATTGCTTTTTGCTTATACAAGGATATAGTTTTTGTATCGGGACAATGTTTGATTATATTGCAGTATTTTTTGTTCTGATAAATGCAGCGGTAACTTTTTATTACATGTCATGATCAGTCCATAACGTCCCCACTTCTAGGCTTACTTTGCTTGTCATTTGACCTATATTTGGGAGGGAGGGTTTTTTGCCGTAAGTGTGTGCCTTTTAAATATCTAATTTATGATAAAACTGTCTGTCTATGTTTGACTCGCGGATTTGGTCTAAAGATTTCAATCAAAACGACATTCACCTGCCTAAATTTTATAAACGATTTTACATTCGAACAATTATGTCACCGGACTATTATTTACCTGCGCGGGCGCACCCAGGGCGCGCAACGTCCGACATTGTCTCGAGTTCATAAAAAATATGTACGAATTGTATCGACCTTGTTATACGTTTTGACATTTCCTTATATCGCTGCCTAGTATTTATTTATATAACCTTAATTTTATTTAGTCCTTACATTTTTTGCTGATTAAGTATCTGTCTCGAATTACAGTTTCTTAGTCATTGAGTTTATTTTAGAACCGCAGTAAAAAATCTACATCTTACGTAGATTTTACTAGGTGAGCGAGGAGCGACAATATTAAGACGATTAGATTACTATTCCTGGCAGTTATCTTAATTTTCTAGATGGTTAAGCGTTAATTATTTTAATTGATGTCGTTAAAGTGAAAGACTAACACCCGTATCTATAAACAAGCCAAAGTATTTACTTGAGCAAATGCCATTATTTAAGTTACGATTTTATTATGTAGTTTAATAATTGCTTGATGTTAGAACTGTAAAAAGTTAAAATTTTTACCTTTGCTTTCTATGACGGTTCTTACTTCGTTTAAATTATTGTCTGTTGCATAAAAAAAAAAATTGCAAGCTCAAGTAATTACTTTAACTTGACTATAGATACGGGTGTAAATTAGTATTTTCATTCTGAGTAGCGGACTGATTTGATACATAACGTTTAAAAAGTTACAGTACTGGCTTAATGTCTTTATTTACAGCTACGTTCTTTAACGACTATTTCGAGGAGTTCTATTAACTTTCGAAGAATTCTAATAACTAAACCTTTAAACATTACAATTAGGTTTTCTGCTAAACTCGTGGAATGGTAATAAACTGAAATGAGAGTACTAAGCCGTGTTCTATTATAATAGCAATTTAGTCACAAGTGGTGAACGTAAGGTCAACATGGACACTATACAGAACAGTTCATTTATTAGCATGCCCCCGGCTGGTCTACTATTACCATTGTCAGCTGTAATAAGATTATGTCCAACTAATTGCCACCGATCATAATCTGCGAACATTAACTACCCTCACGCCCATATATCGTTCACTTTGACATATCGCAGTAAGCACTTGACTTTGACATTTATAATTACATGAATATTGAATGTTATTGTTTCTTTGTTCGGCGGTTTAGTGGACTATCCTTGACCTGTCGGTAAAGCGATTGCAATTATAACTATTAAGCGGCGCCTACGCACCTCGGATTCCCGCCGTACTCTCGTTCACGTGGGCTCGAAATTCACATGAACAGGGATTTTAATATAAATTAATTCCACGTCGTCGGAAGTGCTAATTACACGGCGAGGTGCAGCACCGACAAGGGATAATCGCCGCTCAACTCAACGTCATTCTGTAAACTATTATTAGATAACAACCAACACTCCGCATTTAGCTAGAAATATCGCTTCGAGAAACGCCCGACGCCCTCTGAAATAATTAACAGTTATAAAATGTTATGCTGAGGTGCTATTTCCCGGAAATGACACGTAAAGTGGAGACCCTGAGCTGAAGTTTACAGGTGAATTGTTCAAAGCTTGTTTACATTTTGCTCGACCTCTGGGGGGTGACATTATGGTAGGTCACAGGAGGGCGCGGACTCCCACTGCGCGACTAATTACGCTTGTAGTGTTACCGCGCAGACTTCCGAAAAGCGAAAGATGTGCACCCTGGGGAGAGCCGTTTATTCACGAACGAAGCCGCGATTTTCCTTGATAATCAGTTTTTAAATAGGCAGCTTTAAGCATGCGCCTCTCCGGCGCCGCACAATGCAACAACTTGGGCACAAAGTAAACAAACACGAGTGAACGCATCAACGACTTCCTTTCTTTCCGCTTCGACGAAGTTCACTTCTCCGAAACTAAACAAATGGACGTTAGGCGTATATTAAGGCCGAACGGCTTGTTGCAATCGAAATCTGAGTAACGTAACGATTTAGGAACAATGCAACGTAGCGTCTGGTTGCAACTGTGAGCCTGTGATGGGGCGTATCGCAACATTAGCGTTAGTACATCGGGCGTAGGTTCCCGCGGTCACTGTCTTGTTGCACAACAGTCGCGGCGAGGTATTCACGAGTTGTTTACAGAGGTAATTAAGCTGTCGGACCCGCGCCGCCCACTGTGAAGACGCGGACGTTTCAATTAGTCGCAACTAATCCCAGCTCTCGTGGAATGGTGTCGCAACCGTTTGTACAATCGGCGCGTTATCACGACGCGTGGTGATAAGCGGCGTCTCTCGTGAGAGTCGTGCAAATATTGCGACACCGTCGTCGCTGCAAGTAAATGTAGAGCGCGCGCGCATGACACTAACACAGCCAATTATATTGTGCCCCAGCATGAATCCAATCTCACGAGATTCCAAGTAATGAGGTGCGAAATCCGTATGACATCGATTTGGCCGCGATGCCCTCAAATATATTTTCAGTGAATGTTTTGTGTGTTTGCGTAACTGTCGGTAGGCGTTAGCAGCGTGTCGCGAATCGTCGCTCTAGATGTGCGGAGACAATACGTTGCGCCAGCGCGAGCCACGACACCGGTTTGCGCAAGCACACAGCACTTAAACAACGTGAAACTCTTGTATCTCTCGATTTACGGATCACGGAAATCTTTGGGGTAATTTAAACAGGGTATTAAGTAAAGCTGCCCACGATTAAAGCTTCCAGCTATTCTAAGTTCGTGATATAAGGCGCGTGATTCGAGAATAACTTTAACGCGTGGTCATAAATAAAGCTGAACAGGATCCCAATTGGATCTCGGGTACGGTTGAAAGTCGCCCGCCTTAATGTTGTGCGTAATTTGCATGTGATCGTATCGAACTATCGACGGACTATCAAAGATGTCGAAAGAACCGAATAGCCCTCGAGTCCCCCGGATCGCCCACTCGCTCTCACGGCGTTGGCGTGCTCCAAATTAATATTATATTGTGTTACAATTACGGCAACGCACACAGATTTATCTGACGTCGCAATAGCCAGCCGTATCGGCGTGTATATCGCTCTTATTTGGGTCGCACCAAATTGCTTCTCTTATCGTATTTTCGCAAATCAGTGGGCGATTGGCGATTGCTAACTGAAATGTCAAATCTTTCTTTCAATGACTGCTCATCAAACTATTGTACTACTACTACTGTACCTACTCTACTCACCACTACTCTGTTTAAAAAACTTCACTGTTCGCATGGCATACGTATATATGTTCGCGGAACACAATGGTCTCCGGGTGTGATCGAGTCTCGATCGCAACCTGACCGGCGTGGGAACAACCAGCGACAAATATGCGACAATAACCTTTTGTTGGGTCGTGCGTGCCTCGCACTTCTGCTAAATATTCCGTAGTTAGACGAAGACTGCACTCCGGTCCCTCGTTACGAGATGCAATAAAAATAGTTCGACGCCATTGTGTCTAACAGACATGTTAAAAATTCTCACATCTTGGTTAAAGAGGTAAAAGTATGCAAATGAGTATGTCTCAATGAGTCAGAGAAAAAGTTAGCAATCGGTCAGTTTTCACCTTGGAGCGCTAACTGTTGTATCGATACAGCTTTTTTGTAAGGTCGTACGGTATCTGTCGATAAGATAGACATGTTAATGCAATGAAATCAATTATAACAGACAGTTCCGACGCTCGAGTATGTGTATTTGAACCAGTTGAAAAGTGTACCAGTCTGTGTATTTGAACTATGTTTTTAGCTGTGGAATCTTGTTATCGATAGGAGAGACAATGAAAACGCATACAACTGTGTAAACACGTTGGAGGATCATGTACATGGAATTAGCAACGGCTAGTGCATTCCTGGTATTGTTGGCTCAGAAACCAAGTTTTCTTTAGTAATTCATAGTCAAATACAACGGTTGTTCGTGGTTTGTGTTTGCTAAAATGTGACCGGATCGTCAAAGAGACACGCCCGGTAGGTACAGTAACCTCGGTGAGTCATGGAACCGCCTCGCCGTGGAATCATAACGAGGAACCGTTGAAAAATTATCAAATTCGCATTCAACCGTGTTGTCCTCGTTGGCTGGCTTGTATGACAATCCGGAGTGTCTGTTTTTGTAATAACAAGACGGAAAATTCCAAGATAGCAAGAGAGAGAGACATTATAGAACACTACATAAATACAAAACCACAGACAAGACAATCTGAATACAAGGATTGATTAATTAAATACAAGATGGTTGTTTCTAGTGGAAACCGATAAAAAATCTGACGAAGAAAACATTATTTACAAGTCAAACAGCAATACTTCTGATAATTGGTGTTACTTATAACAACCTAAACACAGAACAAGAAGGTCTAACACATACAAACAGTCATACATGCATGCAAATTCCGAATCTAGGACATGAGGCAACCCGCTGCGTATCGCAACAGAGTCTCAAATCAAAATCATTAAAGCACATACAATAACTCATATTAACTGTAATACTACAGTTAATGCGGGCTACATTTGCAATAAAAAAGTAATAACCATCCGCAATTAAATTGTTGATCTTGACCTGTGTAACTATTTTATTTATAGCTCGTATAGATTACATCGTAAAATTGATGTATAGGTCCCTACTAATGACAATAACTTAGAACATAGCTTCTGATCGGAACTTCGTTTGCGTACTCGAAAAACAGTCCAAATACTTTTATAGCTTTCTTAGGTGTATAATGTGAAGTATATTCAATGTGCCCATAACCATGATACTTTAAACAAAAAGTTTTCACAGCTTCTGCTCCTAAGCCCGTTTAAGGATCAACCACAACATTATCTGATAACTTACTACGCACAATCTTCATGCCAGTTCTCGCTAAGCCCATTCTAGTACCTAATGCTTTCAAAACATAAGTTCGCGAGACTCAAACATTTAGGTCAAGGCATCCATATCAAGTCCTTTAGCATCCGTGAGGCAGAAATATCTAATACCTCCTACCATTTCCTTATTGAGTGGAGACCATCCTGGCTAGATCTCAACTATTCGAACTCCAAGATTGTATCAGTGGAAGGAACTGAGAAATGGAACTAGTTATTGCTTGTGACAACTATAAAACGTTATTTATTAGTGTTTGTGAGCTTAGAGCTCGTGATGAATTTCTACTGATTTGTATCGTATAATAATTTATTTGTTGGGAATATACGATACTCAATAACCAAATCGTAGAAAGCCATTAAAACTGTCCTCAATAGTTAAGTAACATTACAATGCGAAGGTGATTTATTCAGAGATTGCCAACATTTGGATGCGGGTCATTTGCAAAATGTTTGGGTGCGCAAGAGCATGATCTTGACACCGACTGGCTAGCTGGGTGATAGATAGAAACATGTCAGTGGGACGGACCGATACGTGAGCCTTATTTACATTTTACGACGACGTTGCGTTGTGCAAAAACACGGCAATGGCTAGCTGTAAACTAGCAGCTTCATGTACCAACTACTAGATACACACAGAATAAGATAAAGTTACTTTGACATTTGATCAAAATGTTGCGATAAAGCCGCCTTTAAGGGACCTAATGAGCGCTTTGAACTTTCCGTTGGGACTCGAATTAATGGCAGATTAGATTTTTGATACTTGAACATCTAAAATGTTGTTTTTAGGGTTTGTTGTGGAAATTTTTACGCTAATTTCGTTGAAAACATTAGTTTTTCCTTTCACGTTTAGCAAAACATCCAGGCAACAATGACAGCACTTCGTAAAGTATGAATTTAAAATGACGACCACCCGCCTTCGTCCAGCCTTACCTTTGTCATTTAAACCTCATATGTTTCAATTGTCATTTAAGAATTCTTTAGACAAAGCCCGCCAGTCCAGCGTCTGGCTCATTTAATATTAATCATGTCCTGCTATCGAGCAAAAACGAGCTAGATCTGATAGACATGGTACCGACGTATGTCCTCCTATTGAAGCCCACACAATCGCCTATTGACATTGACACGCCTAATTACAAGACATGCGCATGCGCATATCGACCGCGAATACATCGGCCATCGGTCACCGGCACTCCACTCATTCAGATGTCAATCCCACTAATAGTGTATAACCCGGTAACGTTGCAAAAGCACATATATATCGATGAGATGTGAAAAAGGCTAGTATATGGTATTTGACATTTATGTAAGAATTGGAGTAGTGCGACCTTGTTATTGTATTCTAATCGCGAGCAAAATATTCTATTGTGTGCTTGGGTCGAGCACGCGCACCTTCACTGAGCTGAGGACAGCTGCACTTAGGTGTGGTGACATTATGGCTTGATTTTTGCACGCTCATAACTCCTATAACATAAAGCCTATTTGGCCTTTGAATAATTATTTCATGGTCAATGATTTCACTTCATTGTGCATTTGATGGTCCAATATATTCAAAAAAATATTATTAAAAGATTTCAACGGTTATTACTTTTAAAATTTTCCATCCTCTCCCTGTACCCCAGTGGCCACCTTTGTGTTATATCTTCTTTTTTTCGCCCCTCAAAAGGCCTTCAAGTGTAACAGTCGAAATAATAATTTCCGCAGCTGTCCGCTTTATAATCAGGTTTTATTGTAAGGATTAGCTTTGGCACAGTTCCTTGATATTTTTGGATCCTCTTTTGTTAGCAATTCTTTGGAGATTCTAAAGGTGTACCGTGTAACCCCTCTCCCCTAAACATTGGGGTAAGTGAACTGTTTAACATTTTTTTATCTGATTTATTTGATTTTTGCTGTTATGCTCGTACATCTCGAGGAGCTCGTGGCTAAAATAATAACAGCTGCTCGGGTCGATCGTCAGGTTAAGCCGCGCTTGCCTGGGTTGGTCCGTGGATGGGTGACCAACCATTAAATACCGAGTTTCCTCCGTGCTTCGGAAAGCACGTTAAGCCGTTGGTCCCGGCTGTCAATTGTACATCTTTGACAGTCGTTACAGGTAGTCAGTGGTCCAAAAGTCTGACAACCAGTCTTAGTCCAAGGGGTATCGTATTACCCAGTACTAACTGGGTTGTGAAGGTCAGATAGGCAGTCGCTCCATGTAAAATACTGGTATTCAGCTGCATTCGGTTAGGCTAGAAGCCGACCCCAACATAGTTGGAAAAAGGCTATGCAGATGATGATGCTCGTACATCTGCCGTGACCGTTCGGGTCATGACTCAGCTTACGTGTGATTTCTAAAATACGTTTTATTGGTTTGACAGGTTCAAGCACCTAAATAAAATATTGGTTTTGGTTTTAGGGCGTCTTAACATCTTCGGTTTTTATGTCAGCATCGTCAATCAACATTCAACTTACTTATTCCACCTATGGCTTCAGTGCCATATTTTTCGGATCCGACTTCGAGCCTCTCCATTTCTTCTTCTTCTTCTTCTTCTCGAATCGATGCCGCGATGACTCAAATTTTGTCCGAGTAGTACGTTTGTTTCATTCAAGTCTTGGACGGTGCAATTAGTTTCCTAATTCTGACTTGTATTAAGATAACGTCGAACGTTTTTTTTTGTTTCAGTATCATTGATCGTTTCATTGGTGCGCGGGCGCCGGGGAGGATGCGGCTCATTAAGACAATTAGAAGCTGGTCTAGCTACAACCGCGCATGCACGACGCGATTCAATAACCGCTTACTTAGATAAATGTTATAGGTTATTTAGTTCTATTGTTTTAAGTACTGCAACTTCTTCAACTTTTGGCAACTCAAAGCTGAACGTACGTCTCTTCTAAATATGTCCATTTTTGCGGTTTTGTGTCACGGCTATCCAGCTTCTTTCGAACATTTTAGTAAGATCGTCGGTCCACCTAGTCGGTTGACTTCCCACATTCCTTCGTCCTGCCCGGGGCTCCATTATTGGTAAATTTCTGTCAATCTTGATAACCTTTAAATAGTGCAAGACTTCAAAAAGGCGTAAGTTGAACTACTTCTTCTAGACCTAGTAGAATCTCATTAGAAATAAATCAGGCTGTAAGTAGCATTGGCATCCAACGTGGCAATGCTAGCAGCCTTCTGGGTAGTATTCCTATTGCCCAGAAGAAGACGAACGGTTTGTCGCCCTGTAATTCTTTTCTCATTTTGATACTTGTATATTTTTGTTATTATTTTAGATCTATAAAAAAGGTTGTAAGTAAATATTGCATGAGGTCTCCAAAAAGAAAATAATAAAGTTGTGACAAATATTATGTGTTTTTATTCTTATTATACTGTCTCTGTCTACCTTATTATCTGTGGCATATCGTTACAGACTGGTTTAATATATTCAGGCTTCCAGACTTGGCAAATTGGTCTCACTCCACATGTGCAACTTTAAAAAAGGTATTGCATACTGCATTAACACAAAAGTTTTCACTCTCATTACTGTTATTTAAATCTGCTGTTGAACTTTTTGTAAAGACTTAATCCTTGGACACACTGATTGTTCGTTCTTTTCGAATTTTTCACTAATAAGTGCTCTTGTGTTCCCATTGTCATAACAATATGCATAGCCTTGTAAGAATAAGGATTTTATTTACATAGCCATATTTTTTTGTCCGCCATTGTAGTCGCTCTCTATATATTTTATCCGTCATATATTTTCTTGTAAAGGATGTAAAGTAAAGTAAGTTCTAGACTATTTAAGTTAGCAGTGATTTATCAGTCAATTAAACCGAAAAAGCAACTAGTGCGGTATGGCCTATTTTACTATCGTTACAGATTGATGATTTTCCAGTGGAGGTTTGGTTTAGGGGCGAATGGAGCAATAAATAGTTTTTATCAGAGCGCAGTTGATCCCCATTCGTCAGCGGGGCAGGCACTTAGTGAATTGGGCCACGGTGCGCGTGAGCAACCGCGGGAGGAACACGCAGATCACGACGCCCGCCTTTCACCTTGTGTTTGTGTTGCCAGTGTGAGCGAGAGGCGATTTTGTAAGCGTTTTTTATATCCTAAATATGGAACACTATGGTTCCCAAAAAGTGAACAAAAAATTATGCTCCTAAATTATAGCCTTTAAAAACGTTTTATTGTTTTCAAATTTAATGAAATCCTTATGAAAGACTTTTTCCATTTATTCAATTGATATAATTTTCTTCCATTTGTACTGAAATTCTATTAACCCTTTTCGTGAACACTAGAGCCACCGACAAATCATGCAGGGTCACGTTTCGACCATTCAAGTGTCATTAACCGGCGCACGCGCATTATTTTATTAAACGCTAGTAAATTATGTGTGAGCCGAATGGAAACGCACATCATTACCAGCGTCATTACATCGACGCCTCATATGTATGCCACACGGTTGTATCAAACATAATTAGTTAATGAAAGCGAACGCAATTTATTGCCGTCCCCATTCCATTCAGTGTATCTCGTTGAAGTACTGAAGAATATAAAGTAAGACTAACCTACACAAAAGAACATAATAAAACAAGAATGCAGAATTCCGAGCTAGTAGCAAAATATTCTCGTAACCATTATCTACAAGAATTTAAAAGTCCATCATAAAAATTACAGGCAGATACATCAGCCGCCTTGTAACTCTTGTACAATCAAGATAAAAACGCTTAATGATAGAAAATAAAAGTGTTATCTGACAACGCGCTTCGATTTTGTGCAGTTCGTGTGAAGAGTTATGTAGTGAATTGAAGCGCATGGTGTGATCAAACGCGCGCACCGATCACGAGTGCCATTGCTGTAATAGAATAATTAATGGGCGCCGGACCGCGCCACTCGGAGGGTCACTGACAGGCTCCCTTCCACATGCGCAAGAGTGTGTGTGAGGGCGAAATGTGAATGCAAGTTCATACCACTTCAGGGTGTGCGTCTAACCGAAATCGTGCATCCGCTCTACCATGGACGCTTTACATCCATTCACGTCGACCTATAAGATATCTATTCTATTGCCAGGTGCTGTTATCTGTACTCATTTAAGAGCAAAACAGATTGCCATTAATCTTGAAGTAATTGATCGCTCCAAAAACAACATTCGCGAACAATTATCGGAACATTTACTTCTGCCAATTTGGTACCGCTATAACTGAACGCCAAAACTCCAGCCGCCTTGAGGTTACAAATTCGGCAAATTCGACCCAAAGCATGAAAAATTGTGGCGCGGAACCACCCAAAAACCTTTAAATAATTTGTCGAGTTTCTAAAGTCCGTTCCACTTACGAAAGCGGCTGAAGGCTCAGTTATTATCAGCCATTCAAACGATGGTGAACAATGCCTCCTCGGTTAGGGGGTCGGACAGACAAACTCATGCAAATATCCGACACTTAGAAGTAATCACCGGTTGGCGGCTACTATTGTTTTCGGTGAAAAGATTCTGGTGACGCAAGCCTCGGCCAACGGAACTCATTGACGCCTTTGGATTTTTGCACAGCTTGGTCTTTATCTTAAAAATGTTTACTGAGCTTCGCCTCGTTAGGTTTCACATGTGTGTTACAATCACAAGTGGTTCAGGGACTTCGCACATGATTTCGAGAGTCTAGCTCGAGATAAACAACAGTTATGCAATCGATTAATATTAGTTCGATATTTCTAACATTTATCTCATAACCGATCAGGTTATGTATCGATTAATTGAAAATGAAATAAAACTAAATTAGCTAACAGAAAAAGGATGTGAGCTGCATAATGAAGTCGCCTTCTGCCTATCATTCAGACATTGCGTCGGAAAAAAACATTGATTGGTAAGATCTAGTCTGATTGGTGTTTATACCATCTGATTTCTTATAAATGGCAGATGTCAGTCACGCAATGCGATTGACGATGCTTAAGAAAGAGCACACGATAAATGGCCGTTCAGTTCTCAAAGTATAGTAGTTGATCCCTGTCGGGGTGGTCGACGTGCCCTAATGTAATGCAAGCCCGCTCGGGGCGCTCCCGACTTGAAATATCACGGAATCTTGCGGTAACCCAGATGAATATATGTATTTCTATATTGAAACTAGATATGAAACGTTTCCAATGAACTTAAGTATGCCGGTGGCTTACTTGTATGATTAATTCGAATTATCAAGAAAGGCGGCAGCGGGACTTTGATAGTGGAAAACTACGCAATATCGTGAGATAAATATAAGATACTTTAAGGAAACAGAGGTTTGTTTACAATCTAATACACTGATATGGAATCTTAGTTAGAAGGATGATTTTAACAAAAACAAATGCAAAATTCCAACGACCTCCTCGGATATGGCAAAGATCATTATCATGGCCTTCAACGTGACATCCGTTGTTTTCAACGAAAACTTGGCAACGCGGTGGTCACCCACGACAAAGACGTGTCTCGTTAGCCGATTTTATTGCGAATCAAGCCATACATGGGGACGCATGGGCCACGCATAAACAACTTAATGGCGGGCATTGGCAGGGCGAAAAATCGAGGGCAAACGATACTTGCTCTTGCAAAGGATACTTTTGGGCATTTCTGAACTCGTGGCTTGTATTGCCAAGTTACGTCATGCCCCGTATGATGTAATGTTCAGGAATTCGAATTCAATTTAGGGTAAGCACATAACGCTCGTGCCCATTCTTCAGGCGTAAACCGCAAATTTACACGTTATATCGCGGTTGTTCGCGTGACGAAATGAGGATGTTTGTTCACACGTCGAAAATAACTATGTTCCTCTATTAAAGATCTCGTTTACGTCGTCGTAGGCATCTAAATTAAGTTTATATGCAAGAGAGAGGCCGCATACCTCGGAAGTTACGTACGGACGTGTCGGAGGTTCAAGAGCACGATAGCGATCTGCGGAAGCTGCACTTACGGGAGCCAACTCTCGCTCCTATTGTGAACAGCCGCCGCCGTAACGGCGATTGCCCTCTGAACTACAATGCGACCGAATGGCAACACACGCGCCTCCGTACACAATAGAAACAAAACTCCGGCGCGGACTCACCGGGACACACCAGGAAACGTTCCGCTCTGCATTTCTATCTGTGCGGTAAAAGGAGAGAGTTGCTCGGAACACTGTCTCGAGTTACGAGTGTCCGTTTCAAATGTGAACGACAACCGCGGATGTGTAACGTGAATATCGCTGGAATCACCGTTGTCTTGCAGCCCGCGCTCCGTGACAAAGTGTGAAGCGGAGGGCTCGGTGGAGCGATCACCGCAAACCACGGTCTTTGTCGACGGTTAATAACATCGAGGAAACGCTGTAATCGCGCGACCCACTTGCGGGCTTGCCCTGCGGTGGGACCGCTACGCCATCTCAATTTCGCGTCGGCTCTCGCGGGCCGTTTTTCACCGATATATGTCCGATGCTCGCGCGAGATAAAGGCGTGGCAAGTATAATGATGGAAATGGGAGCCGGTCCGATGCGGCGCATATCCGCCATGCCATCGAAGCCGGGGATGCTAACATTTCCAGGCACGCGTTTAACGCCTCACCATTCTAGACAATATTGCATTCCAGGGGTGGATGTAGCGTTATCGCACCTTGACATTTACAATTCCTGTAACAAAAGTGTGCGGGTTTCCGAGCGGCTATTGTTTGCGTACGTGTAGTGCGCGGACGATGGAGAGCTGCGCGTGAGTGCGATACAATGGCGAGCGTTCGTCGTAAAAGATGGCAGGAACTAAATGGTTCCCGTCGTCATTTGACCGATTGGCCATAAAGCTCGCGGCTCCGACGATAGTTTTGTCCCGTTCTGACGACGATTGAATGCGCTCCACATGATGTATGCTTCCATACGTTGGAGTTTATTATCATCCGCGCACGCTATTTATTGTACTTGCTGCGATAAACGTTAAGAATAGACAGTGTATGCCTATAATTCATATTACAATGCGCTCAATACGATTTGACCTCAAATATTAAATGGTATGACGGAATCTGAGAAATGTTGATATAAATATTTCAAATCAAAGTGGAGAAGACATAAATTGATGCATGTTCTTCGATCACGACAGCGGTTCACGAATGATTTAACAGGTGACGCTGTAGTTAAAACAACAATCAAATGGTAATAATCAAAGATTCACAATTTCTCGTTAGTTTAAATACAAATACAAGAATGACACTAATATTGCTTTTCCTTATTTTTGTAA
Source organism: Standfussiana lucernea (assembly GCA_964057025.1). Taxonomy (NCBI): domain Eukaryota; kingdom Metazoa; phylum Arthropoda; class Insecta; order Lepidoptera; family Noctuidae; genus Standfussiana; species Standfussiana lucernea. Next base: position 15,235,325 of record OZ059791.1, on the reverse strand, counting down.
AGGGATTTTCTCTATTATTAAGTATAATATAAACTATTAAGTACCACAATTCGTCTTACATAAATATTAAGTCATTCAGCATTATCCTCGGAGATTCCTGCCGCGAGATTACGACAGCTATGCAAGCGGAAATGTATAATTATTATAATTTAATTTCGTGGTGCGCGTGCGACACCGAAATCGTGACGTCACGTGAACAAGTCGACTACGAAGAAAATGGTGTGATTCATTCGTCAAATCGTGTCCGTGAGGTGCGCGGGCGCATATTGATGCGGGCACGAACCACGCGCCCTCCGTGCATGCCTAACGAGCGACCATGCTTTACTGACACTCATAACGGCGGCCACATACCGAGTAGACGCACGCCTCGCACTTCCACAACACCAACACTTACCTGGAAAAAAGAAATTAAAACATTAAGTTCAATGTTACAGAACCACTGGACTGAATAGAGACATTAAACAACGAACGTCTTGCAACACATTCGTGGCCTAACATCAGATACTATCGGCATGATAAATGTTTTCATACAATCATAAATTACAAAGTAATCCAAAACGTGGTTGTTTATTGTTTTTATTACAGCAACACCATAATCCAATATAATTGCTAGGTGAACGCAACAATTGCTTAAGAACAAACGTCTGGAGGGACAGATCACGGCTTGCGCAAGCGCAGAGTAGAGGAGACGTGCAATAGTTTCATTAAAGAGTATGACATTTACATATGTTTCTGTAATTGAATTAGGTATGAAACGAATCGGTAGCTCGCGCGGCTAACAAAAAGGCGGAGTTGTGCAACAATTGGACGCGAAACGGCATAAACGGTTCAAGGTGGCCTTTTCAATCGAACATCGATTCTATCAATTCGTAATATTGTTTCGCAACCACTCTAGTTTGTTTCTATAAGTGTATCACGTGTTCGTGATTAGATAAGTGACGATGTCGATACTAATTGAAAAAAATGTTTTGCACATTCTCTGTACGGCAATCGATTGTAGCCAAATAAAGCAATTTCTCCTTTTACAAGCAAGTGTTCAGCGATTATAATGCATTTGCATGTTACGTTGCAAACAATTTTATTTGCTAGTCACTTCAGACTCGCTACGACTCGTTTAAGTGCGAATGCGGAATGCGACTTTTAATACATCTTCTCGGCAATAATGTACAAGTAATACATTTCTAAAGACAATTTAGCACTCATCGTGCGCATTAACAATACGTGTGAAATGGCGCCGGCATGCGACTATGCGAGTCCCCTCAATGGTTCGCTAACGAACTCCTCACTCGCCATCACCACGTCATTAAGAGTCTTCGAATTGATGCGTGCCGAGCAAAAAGCCGTTTGGAATTCTCCTTGTATCTTAACAATGGTCGTGTTTCGCTGTCATCGTTTACACCGAGCCGAGGGTCCAGGTCAAACGAATACAGTTCTCGTCTCGGGATTTCACTTGCGAAATGTCGAGACTGAATGCGCGCTGACGAGCTGACATTAGGCGAGGGTAACTACGCCCGACACTGATGTCACGTTATTAATATTGTACACAAACCATAATACATGTTTCTTAAACTAATAATTCCCATTAAACTTGAGGTTAACTAAACCAAGCGACTAAGATTTATTAGCAAGCTACCGCAAGAAAACAAGGCGAAACACACAAAACATAACGTGTCATCGGAGCGTGGTAACTGATATTACGTCAACAATCGTGACGGCGATGTCGTAAACGATTCGTGCAACCTATGACAAAAATAACATTGTCGAGACGTTACTATCCGAAACCGATACAGATCGTAGTGAGTGCCTGGTACTGTGGTGCAGCTTCGTGTACGAGGCATGTGAAGCGAACGCAACAAAAGGATGGTTGCATAACGCGGGAAAACTATAGATCACGACACGACCGCCCCGCAGCGATTATCGAACGAAGAATACCTAATGTCGATGGTAAACATAGTAAATACACAATTAACTCTTCAGCCGGAGCTAATAATTTAGCTGAATTTCCCGGCGTCCGTCGCTCCGGCGAAAGCTATGTGCGCTGTCGAAGCGCGTGCTTACACTCGCGGTGCCCTCAGCGGACCAATAATTCCTCGCTGCAGCGAGATCGTTAATTAAAAAATGTTAACTCATTAATCAGGCGCCTGGCCGTACTCCGATCGCGATCGGCAGCACCGATTTATTACGCTCCAGATAAGAGCTAGTTCTCGGACCGATCAACGCACAGATATTCAATTATTTTATTGGTCACAAACGAGAGTTTCCCATAACGAGACAATATTAGGAGAGCAGCACGACAAGATAAAGCCGCCAAAGTACTAAATAACATCCGAAAGAATAAAGCGATACCGAAACGGCGGGTTAACAGTTTCATCGAGGCTGCGAGGGACAATAAATCGATAGCAGTCATTTATCTGGCTGGATTACGCAATGGGTAATATTTTAAAGAGAATAATGAATAATTGCGCAAGTCTGGTCAGACGCGGCCACGGCGCGGCGGGCCCGAGTCGCAATGATTTGCATAGCTAAGTACACACACGAGCCATTAGACGAGGTGTCGCCGGGATCGTTAACGGCTTCATGGAAGGAGCCGAGCTACGGTTGCTCCTCTATCTGGTTATGAGAAGACGAGATTCTTGCTAGCCGCCCTCACTTAGAAGGTGCGACCGCTCCGCAACCAGCAATTTTTATGAGTTCGATCACACGGTGTGCAGGGTCCGCTCGTTCTAAGAACTAAGGCGTTGCACCTCGTATGTTCGACCGCTGTTCGCTGATTCATGTTCCCATAATAATGTTGTATCGACGTCGGTTCCCGGTGGCGGCGGGTGGTCGCGATAACGCGCCGTGCGCTCGCGCATCTCAGCGGGCGCATTGTCTAACTATACACTGATAAGATAATTATGATACCCCACGCCTAATTTATTGTTCGTGCTATCACCTCACCTTAATTAGGGCAGACGACAGTATTGCATTATGTACTCCTGCCTACTTATCGTGCACGGTGCATCGTGTAAACAATAAGTTCCATTTCATCGCTGAGTTGCATTATAAAAGTGAAAATCAACAGTTAGTATGACGTGGCCGTCGTATCCGGTGGTGGTCGGGGTTCCTAGCACCAAATAGGACACTACGCTTTCTAGGAAAAGCCTGGCGAAATGACGAACGACACTGCACGACCAGAATACAAACAAATCATTAAGCCACACAGTTCATATTACATCCTTGATTAATCATCGCCTCGTTGTAATGAACAGCACTTCTCAGCTTTTATTTGTGTCGAGCGCATCTGCGTGCACGATCCGGTTGATGCAAAGTGTTCATTATTTTGAAAGGGAGACCTAAAATGAGTGCACAAAGGACGCATAAAGAGCAAGCGTCTTTACTAGCATCTGAACTTCTCAGGTGTGTACTGGGCCAAGGCGAATACTTTCAAAGGTTTAAATTATTTAATACATGTTTTGTTTAGTGTTGAAATGAGCCAGCTGCAAACAATGGATAAGGATGATTTTACGGGTTGCGGTTTAGTTAAAATGGATCGGTTCGGTGCGTCGCGCGCTAGCCGGTGTAAACGACCTACGACGGTAACGCGCACCTCACCCGGACTAATGGAATTCATCTCACACCACGCGCGCTGCACCCGGGCCGTGCCGTTACAAACAATGACCCCCCCACAATTACACGCCGATTCGGTTCCACAACCTGGCATTACGCACCGAAACAAAATAATCGAAAAACGGTACGAAGAAATTCAATCACAAGAGGCAAACGATGTAACGGGACCGTAAAATCACGTCGAGCGAAACGAGAGCATTTAGTTGTCACATGATTACTTAACAGTCGTTCTATTTGGCAAGTGTGTGGAACTTTCTGTGTAGAAAAAGGCGCGAGCGCGGGAGCCGGTGGACCTCCACCCCGCCCACCAGTACCCGAACTGGGTCACTGCCAATTTGCGAATCGGGCATCATTGTAATCGCATTACGACACGACCGCGACCGGCTGACGCGCCGAAATTGACGCCGGCCGCAACCGGGGTCAGGCGTCAACACGACATTGTTATCTGAACTTGGATGCCGTGACCCTCACCTGTGACACGCATTATACAAAATCAAGTTATTTACGCAACCACGCATGTATACGCCTGAACGTCTCTTACCATTTTGGTCATGCCTCTGAGGTGGCCCGGGAGCGATGCTTCAATCAACATTATGTAAATCTAAATAGGAGTTTTTCGAGCCTACAAAGTGGCGACTGAGAACCTCAAGCGGTCGATATCTGATGTGGATGGGCCAATCGAGGGGTAAATAACTTCATCGCGTCGCATAAAAGATTATTACCCAGGTACAGAGGAAGCGTGGTTGTATCAGACATGAGCGTCTCGTCGGCGAGATAGCCTCGCCCGTAAGATGGGAGATTACACGCGATCGCACCATCACATACGGCGTTGTGTTTGAACGCTGCGAGCCGCGATGGGAACTCCAAACAACCTTAGAATAACCAGTCATAAATACGTCTCCTGCGCCGATATGAAGCGTGTTTCCGTTCAGATAAACTCACAGTAATGTCCGTAATTTTATTGGTGTGATCAGTTGAGGATGTTGTTAATATGGAATAAAATAGCGCAATTCTATCACTGCAGGAACTTCGCCTTGTACGCAAATAAGGGGATATAATTATGGCAAAAAGGAATAGGGATCACAAAACGTTTCGAACGAATATTTCTATATCAAATCCAATAAAAACCTTATGTCCGTCTGTGAAAAAATTACACGTTCGATTCGCGGTGTCGTGATTTGCGACTTTGTTGCGCGTAATTATATCGCGCCCAGAGCTCGTTGCATATTTTAATTTAAACGACATTAAAATAGCCCGGAACTGAACGTTCAAGGGCGCACTACAACCATATTTCACGCGAAATTCCAAAATATTTCAGCTAACACCTTAATCTTAACGAAATAAGAATCAAAATCCATTCAGAGCCGAAAACCGCGTCGAGACGCATAATGCGTGCGTTGAACTTAAAAGGTTGTGACAGGGGTATTACGGTAATTACCTTAATTTGTAAACACAAAAAACGGCCGTCGCTTCGTAGTATGGTTAACTGAGCGAAAAATTAAATAACTGAGATGGCGGTGAACGAGAGAGTCCGCGGACAACTATTAATTCGCTTAGAATGCGGATTGCGCACCAATTAACGCATCGTGCGCCCGTTCGTGAGAACATTATCAATTTTCCGTAGAAATTTATAATTGCGCAATATTTTTACGGAAACGTATTAATTCGAGCCAGCTATTCCCGAGAACGTGTTTATAAATGGGAACACATTTGTTGGTGGCGGTCTGTAGAGGTGGTGGTCGGCGCGCTATCATGGCGAAAAAATCGCTCGGATTCGGTTGAGGCGTGGCGCGAGGGCGCGCTCCTAACGGCGGGCTTTGCATATCGCTTGCATGAATCTTCCCGGTGACGAGCACCGCAGGAATGCGTCGGGAAACTGCGGAGCCGGTCGTTGACTGATTGCCCAAACAAAGCTCCGCCCGCAGCCACCCGCATATGGCCACATCTATTGTATAAAAACAAAACAACAAAATTATTGGTGATTCAGCGGGCGACGCCTTTTGCGTAAGGTCACGGTTTAACACTTCATCGGCCAAGGATGCCTACGATGCGTAAATCAAATCGTTTAACGAGGAAATCGACTCTTTGCGACGTCGACAGAGCTAGGTTTAATTAACCATCTCCTTAAACGGTCGACCTTCGATGGTGACAGAGGCAAGATTAATTCGCAAATGCGTATTGAAATGACACATCTTTTGATCGCTTTGGATTAAAGGCAAAGATATTATGCGCATTGATGGAAATCGAATCAAATACTTTGTATCTGCAGTTCTCCACGATGAATAAGTAGGTGTTCACTGCATCAGATTGCAAAACAAAAGTTGAGAGCCTTATCAGGGAAGTCAAGTTTATTTGGTGTAGGGCCCTCTACATTCCGTTCTTTGGACACTGTCGACTAGATATCCTTAACAAACTGATCTGAAGCTACGATCAGGAGGATTTGATCAGACGGGAACTATCTAAGGTCTGAAAAGGGCACGCCTGGACATGGAAAGTGTCGTTTGGTCCTCGGTAATTGGACCCCACATAGGCTATTCACCGAAAATGGTATGCGCGTGACCATCCAAGATATAATCGGGGATATCTGGTCTATCGATAGTGATTTACTGTGATCATTAGCATACATGGAACAGGTGTACGGTAGGTGATAATTGCGTCCTCTAACTGTGTAAACGATTGGCGCGTTTAGATAACGACGTACGCCATTTGCGTGTGCGCAGTACCGAGTACGCTCCTTATTGTTTATCTGTTTGTTTGAGCCTTTTGTGGACGGGATCGGTGGCTGGCAGCGTAGTTGTGTGTTTTTCCAATACTTACAACATGTTAGTAAACTCTTTATCATTTAGGGCGAGGTTTTTAAACAGTGATACAGCTAGGGAGCAAACAAACCTTGTCATTTAATGACTAAAAAAGAATTAAGTAAGCTCTAAACTAAGGTATATTTAATGAGCAACTAACAAAGTACTCCCAGCACGTAATAAAAGACACATTGGTTACTCCTTGGCGGCTTCGAATCCCGTTGGAAAGTCCCAGGGCGCCGGGGGCGACGGAAGCCGGTCTTCCGGCACGAGCCCGGCAAGCTGCCGTGCATATTCAATGCAGCTAATTAATGCTGCAGCTAACTACGACGCTGATATGAAAGTAAATGTTCTCTCGTCCCTCTTTTGTCCTTCAACGGATAGTCCCTGGGGTAATGAGAAAGTATTTTTGTTTCAATATTTGAAGCTGGATTCGGTTGACCGACTTTTTTTTGAGGTTCCGAATTGAGGATAACAGTTTTGTAAAAAAAAAAAACAGAATCTAACTCCGCACCGTGCCAGGGCATCCAAGTGTGACTACGCGGCATGACGAGACATCCGAATGTGGCCTAACATTTGAGAGGTCATCTAGTCTCCCAGCGTGACAGCCCCATCCCATTCTTGCCTGGCAGCATGACAGGGTATCCCAATTTAGCGTCGCAGAGTGACATGCATCAGGACAACGTGACAACAATTTTGGAAGCAAATATTCATTACGCTTCAGAAGACAATATTGACAGGCTTACGCATGATGAAAATATTTAACAAAATGCCGAGGAGGGCTTTGCCCAACTTTGGAAATATATTCAGACATGACGAGAATAAACATGTAAGTTGAAAAACCCAACTTAAATACTTCTAAATGGGATTACTCAAATCAGGTACTAACTGCAATGTTGATTCAACCTTTGCTCCCAAAGCTTAGGAATACATATCATTATCAGCTGATAAAGTATGTAAAACGTTTCCAGACCTGCCTAAAGTAAATAACACATTAATTTCTAGTTATATTCGCATGTTAGACTGTTCATATAAAAGTTATCAATTAGTCGTTAATTATTATGATAGCATGTAGACATGTTGTATATGTATTGTGAGATATTTTGAGAAAGGTTTTATTACGTCACAGAAACGAACTGAGACGAACGCATTTTGTTACTTTTAAATTGTTTACTATGGATTTTAATAAAATTATCACTGTTGTTGTTTTTAAAAGGCATGAAATTGAATTTAATAATGTACTTACCTAAAAAACCATTTCATTTTAATAGTTGCGCAAGCGCATTTAGACGTAGCTCTAATACTTATAACTTTAATCAAAAACATCTTATGATATGACGTGTAAATGATTATTAGCAGAGAATTAAAATTCCTTAGACATTGAATGATACTCGGGAAATGTTTTATGATAACTTTATCGTGTATGTAAAGAAATTTAGATAGCGTGCCATTATTGCAAAGCCTCCCCTTAAGTACTCAGTACATAATGAAGAGGAAAAATAAATACAATACACATGTATAATATCGTCTCTTCATTTTTTACATTTTCAAACCTAAATCAATTAAAATGTAAGGACATAAGCATTACTTTTACCGTATCTTCCGTATTTTAAAGAACGATGGCGGAAAACCGTATTTCCTATGTCTCCCCGACCTAGGTTTTGATTACTTTCATGCGTGTGTAAGCAAACCCCCTATTTCCCTTAAGACATGAAGGGTTCAGTGCTCTGAACCCTCCATGCATCCCTGGTGAGTAATAACTTGTAATAAAATGTAGCTCAAAAAGCCAAGAACTATGCAATATTGCATATTTTATATTGAAAATAATTTTTCCCGCAATTATTTGGGGGAAAATTTGTTTTAGATAAAATCAATGAATGGAACATTTTAAGATAGCTCATTTACAGAACCATAATACATAAAACCACGCCTGTAATCCCCGAAGGGTTAGGCAGAGGTGTACCTAATAGCAAACCTACATTTCGCCAGTTATGTTTAAGTCCCCTGTATTAGATTGCGAGTCTATTAAAACCATAATATTCAGGGCATATCGACGGTCTTATCAATAGTAATTTTCGAAGAACAGAGAGGTGGTAAAATAACCAGGGGTAGTCCGTTTTATGCAGGAAAACCGAAACTAATCTTCAAATGATTACTTTCCCTAACCAATATCGCGCATAGACAAGAGAAAACTACGTTTCTTATCACCATAAATCCTAACAACGTCGTAACCACTGTCATAGTTCATAGTGGAGTAAAACCACAAGATTGTACGTCAACAAGACAATGGGATCATAAAGGAGCAATCCATCAGTATAAGACCTGGATTTAAGCCCGTACACAATAACTTCGTGCCAAGTAGAAAGGGATTTACGTTCGAAGTAGTTGACAACAATGTGTACCGGCACAATGAAAGTTCAAGAAACATATTATGTATAATATAACTAGCAGTTGCCCGCTACCTTTGTTCGTGTGAAAATATTATAAAAATATTACTACCCTATTTGAATCGGATTTTGTTAACAATTTCATGGGTTTTAATGTTTTTTGCACGGAAACTTGATCTATTTTCTAAAATAAAAGTTACTCCTTATTACATCAGCTATTTGCTAGTAAAAGTCCCGTCATAATCGGTCCAGCCGTTTCGGAGGTTAGATGGAACAAACAAACAGACAGAAAACAATTACCAGTTATAATTATAACGAATAATAACAATTATAAATGAATTCACTGATATAATTAGTAATTTATTGTTACTCGTGGAAAATAAATAAAACAACGCCATATGTACTATAAACATCTATTACTAATACTAGAATAAACTACGCAATATTAATAAATCATATTTATAAGAAAATATGTTTTTTTTCCTTCCCATCCCTCATAACGTAATTAGCAGAAATATAAAATTCTAACAGCGTCGGAACGGAAAAGATTGCACAGACAAGAAGAAAAACTCGAGAATTTCTATGGTCTTTTTTCCTAACATAAAGATAGTATCGTTATTGGAAACATACACATTAAACGCAACGATATTCTCACGAGTCTGCGTACGCGCACGCCCTTAGCCGAGGTTCCACGTCAGCAGTTCGACACGGTGCCTGGACGCCCTAATGGCTCCAGATGCTCCCCCACACTTCTGAATACGCTTGGCATTTCACGGTGAATGAGTTCCGTTTGTACAATGAAACATCTGACAAAAATTCTTGAGGAACTTTCTGGGTAACGCTACTTTGTTTTTCTCGCGGATGCATGTTTTTTAAACACGTTTTGTGTGAATCAGGCAGTAAATAAATCAAATGTGCTGTTTATAAAGTCATTTAAATATCCACATTGCACATGTGTTTCGTATGAACGCCTTTTAATATAATCAAGACTGCAGAAGTACTAATCCGTCGATTTACGTCATAGCTTCCATTGATGGTAACCACTGTAATTTTATTGGTCGTAAACACGATCAATTTACTCATGCACCGAGGAATGTACAAGCATAATGTAAGCCATTTTTCAATAACATTAATTCAGAATCACGGAGTAGCGAAAGCATTTGGCAAATGAAAAAGGAAAGTGGTGTACGGCAGGTGCGCGCGCGCATCGCGAGGTGAGCCCTTCCAGGGCGAGGGAATGGAATGCGACTATTATTAGAGGAGTCGGCGCCGGCGCACGCCACCGACCTCATGATACAGGGTGCTATGGGAATTCTTAGAATTGTTTGAGAAAAATTTGAATTCTGAAACGTTTGAGATTTTTGCTTCGAGACACATTTTTACCTGCCTTTTTTGAACAAAATCTTTTAAAAATTCGTTTAGATATAGGACCAGTTATTCGAACAACGCGATACAATGCGGTGAAAAATAATCTGATTACAGAGCTGATGAATCAGACTTCTTGTTAAAAATGCATCAGAATTGTCGGATATTGAGAAAAAGCTAATTCTTGTCGGACACGTTGAAAACTCGAAAAGAAGAATTAAAATTTATTAGTTAAAAAAAACACTTTTATATAAAATATGTATGCATAGACATACATACAAATTCTATCTAAGTAAATTTAAATTGTTTAGAACTTCTCCCAAAACACCCTGTATTCCGTAGACTAGAGGAGTGCACGTTATCGGTGGATGCTGTGGGCATCGCTGCGCCGGCGCCGCTTCGCCATTGTTGGGCCCCCACCACCATGCTAATGTTCCACCCAGCCGTAAGGCACCTGTTCCACCGACGACGAGTAAGCGAAAAACTATCAACGATTTTCTGGCTCAAGAAATGTAGAAAAGATAGAAACAAGTGTGTTTATAGCATGAAAACAAAAATCACCAGCCTTAAAACTATGAAAATAGAAAACCATGGCATCTGGCATGAGCTTAGTATAATGCCAGATGCCAACACGAGGTAGATCATTTGACATGGTTTTCAGCTGCAGACAAGTGCCCGATAGGTCCCAGCATCCCGTGTAGGTAAAAGCGACATATTAATGGCTGACTTTAGTTCACACTGCCGCGCGCCTGCAGGTACTCATTGGCCGCAGCGGCAAAAGCTATCAAAGCGAGTACCTACTCCTCTCAGTGACTCGCTTGGCGGGCAGATCACTCGCTGTGAACCTCTCTGAGCGAGTAATGGTTGATTGCCAACTCGTTTTTACATAATCGCTAGCTCTACTCGCTATTCGCCGGCAGTGGGACAGGTGCATAGAGTCCGATACTCGCGCTCAGATACAATAACAATAAAATAGCTGATATTGGCCAATACGAATTATGTTTTAATTTTAGATTAAAGCAAAGAGCTTTGTGTTTTGTTATGTATCTACATTAATTGTTCGCCCATAGTCTCATACCAGAGGAGAAGCTAAGTTTAAATAATTTATATCTAAGCTTAACGGCTTCATCTAAAATGAGACATCCAAACTTTGCCAAGATTGTTCAACTTAATAGTTCAACGTTAATGGTGTCTGTTAATCCTGAAACGAACTTCCACATTCCGATCGGGTGGCAAGCAGACGAAAGTGACTAGTGTTAAACGACTAGATCGGGAAAGGCAAACGGTTCCAGGTACTAATAATAAGCGAATTTCTCAGGAACGGCTCGTAAGTTCACACCTCGGGGATCACGTTACTGGTGTTTGGTCGTTAGCGCCGCCATTACACGTACGAGTAAAGAAGAACATTCACGGTACGAGGAATGTGTCGGAGTAATTGGAATTTATAAACAGTTGATGCTTCTGAAGGAATTGTAAGATTTTTGGAAACTGACAATAAAAACTTACACAGAGTATGTACTCCTTTTATACCTATCAAGAAGAATTGGAACACATCTAAACACCAAAATACATCACCCAATTACCCGTCGAGAATCATTGGATACCAAAACAGCTAATACAATCAACCAATTCTCGCCTAACAGTTTTTAATTGTGAACCACAACACGGAAGCGTCCGTGGGTCGAATATTACACACAGGAATTTTGACGAGCCCCAGTGTTGACGACAAACAGTGTGTCGCAGTGATTTAAACGAAATGCGTACTGTGAACAGGCCTCTTAACTTACACGTAGGCGAATAAATCTGGGGAACGGGCCGTTAAGGGGCAATTGTGCGTCGCCGAAATGGCGTCCGTCGGCAATTTGTCGGCCGACTACCGCCAGTCGCAAGTAGGAAACGACTGAAATGTCTGCTGAGGATAGGGCTGGGTTGGAAAACATTTCTGGGATCTGGGACCAGGTTAGGGCGAAGATCGAATCTCCAATAAAATTCATGGCACAAATACCGAAGACTTTGACGACCAGATCGTTGAAGCAAACAGTAAAATTAAAAGCCTGAAGTAGGAGACGTATTAATATATTGTTTAACTCAAAAAGACTAATATTCTCTTAACAGAGAAAGCCGCAGCAACCTGTTTTCCTCATTGCAGTCTTTATCTCCCAATGTTTACACTATAAGATAATTAGATAAACACTGGCAGTTACTGATAATTTCCTTTATCTTTAAAGGAAAGACTAAGATTGGAAAATTACATTGTCATTGGCATCCTTGGGAGGTACAACCAGCTTGGACTATAAGGATTAGTTATAGGACGCGTACGAACAGTCCTACTTCACGCTGCTTAAATTACTGGGCGTTAACATTCTGCTAACGACCAGACTATTACTACTATAGTTAAACAGCGAATAAAATTTCATACTTCAGAGTTCAGAGTGTTCAGACAGCCCTAGGAATAACGGTCAGACGACGTCCAGATAGGCCGCCGACGCACACGATTTTCGTACAACAATTTGTTGACAGGACGGGTGTTGGCACCACGTTAAGCTGCGTAACATGTTACATAACAAGTACGTTAACGTGTCGCTGTAACACGCAGCAATTAGTGCCCACCGAACCGCGAACAATATCGTGAATCAATAAAACTTGCCACTATTTCATGTCAAGAGCCAAGGAAAATAAGTAGATTATGAGCGTTCACGGCGGTCGGTAAGTAGTTGCTGCGTAATATTAATATGCCATTAGACGATGAAGTTCCACGGTATTGTAAGAAGGTATCAATTTGTGGCATCGGATTGTATGTAAATATGGTGTTAAATATGAGCCCGTTTGTTATCAAGGCAATTTTACTCGTAATGCATTATTTATGTCTGCTCCTATTTCCTTATACACAGCACTTGGACTTTCAACGCCAGCAGGATAGACATACAAAACAAATACGAGCCGAACTGTCAAAATCTCAATCTTGGTGACTGAAACTCTTACCAATCCCACTATTGCCAATAATTAATAAGTGAACAAATGACCATATTCTACCAAGTGTATGATTAAAAAAACCAAATTACCAGTGTTACCATCCAAACCGGCTGTTAAGTGTTGCTTAAGAGTTTTTTGCGGTAGTAAAAGCAACATTACTGTCGATTTGCGAGTGTACATTATTTAACTACTCAATCATATAAAACTGGACAATGAACGTTATCTTTCTAGACCACAGCTGTAATTAGGGTCACATGCCATTACGAACGATCTTGTTAAGGTACAATATTGTTGATATTATTTTTTGGTGTCCACTTAGGAACGAGTTATTTTTGGATTTGGTTAAGGCTTTCGATTCACTTACATGATCTTATAGTCCAACGATTTTTGCTATAGAGTCTTATGTTCTGTTTGTTAGGGTAGAAAACATTCAAGATGTACTAACAACTATCAAAACTAATGATATATTGAGAAACATATGAGTCTTCTGATATAAGAATTCCAAATTTTGACAATTCAGTAAATGAGCTTTGAATTTTAAGATCTTGGCCGTTTGCTGATAAATGGCTGATTAAAGTCTTCGTTATTTGTCAATATTACGCCAACGATATCATTTGAAATTCAAGTAAATTGATCAACATGCCATACAATATTTCACATTGAGTCGACACTCAGTGGGCCGACTTATAATAAATAACTAATTTTATTTAACACCGCAAATAACACCGTCCATGTAATGATGAATAAATGTCTGCTCAATTGAAGCCACTAATGGAACTTGAAGATGTTTTACTTCTTTAATTGACTTAACAACTACCCTCATGAATCAGAGAACTAATTATAGTGTGTAAATATTTCAGACCAAAATACGGACAATAAAATGATGTGAAAGACCTCATAAAACTGAATAAAATTTATGATCGCTAAATGGCTGGTTTGTCCTTTGGCACTGTCGCCAACACTTAATATTTATGCATTATAATTGTGTGGGCAAGTGGCGCATGCGCCAATTAAGCAAATCGATCTATCATAATCATATCTAACGTATTAATAGAGAGCGGTGAGCGGCTGCGCCCGCGCCATGCAAATGCTCTGCGAAACGTGTCAGGGAGACTCAAGTGCTTTACGATTGTCGTAAGCACTTATTTCGACCTCAACCCATAGATAATTATCTACCTTTTATCATAAAGTCAGAATGGAAATTAATCCCATTTAAATTATAAGTTATGGTACCCGTTACGTTAGGTACAACACAAACGGCTCTAACAGGAGCTTTCCCTTTCAACAACGACGCGAGTACAATGTTCAGAAACTCGCCTATAACCCATAACTAATAATGACAACATAAACTAGTTCAATAGTTTCCAAGTGCGCCATTCCAATTTCCTTCCTTTGTTACGGTTCTCTTAACTTCCCAACAAAATTTTCCTTAGGACCATTATGACATATTGGACAACTTTAACCACAGTGTAGCTAGAACCGGAGCAAATTGCACAGTTAAAAGAAAATAATTACATCGTGTGAACGAACGATAAACACCTTACTGATCGTAGAAACACTTTCCATGTTACACAATATTTTTTAGACCGAAGGGCTCACGTACCTTTTATGTAAGCGAAATTGTATATGGAAAGCGAAGGACCGGCCATTGTACTTGAGACTTCGAGAGCTGTATCTTTGCCAGACCATCTTGAGAGGATGATACGACTATAAAGATAAAACTTGTGATGACGTTTGACAATAAATTTTATATTGCTGACCAAATTGAAAATATTATTGAGTTATGGTCCAACATAGATAGCTCTAAGCCGAAGCGCAATTAATGTCGTCAAGCCGCAATGGGTCGTATAAATTCGATTGGTTCAAAGCGGTCAATAATGGCGAAGATAATTTTAATGCTTGTTGTAATAGACACGATTATAATGACACAAACAAAGCAGATTTGAGTGGGTTTGAGTACGTAAAACGTGTAGAGGCATGTGTTAATGTAGTGGACACTTCGTATTCAAGTGTGGAGAACGTGTTTCGTGCGCATGTCATCGTGAATGGACGAAGTAACATTTATATTCTGATCGTACAAAGACTGAGGCCAGATGTGTTACTTACTATTTCAGATATAATTTGATCGATAGTAAAAGACCCATGCTGCTTGATGCTGGTGAAAGAAATCGTCGTCGGTAGGAAATTCGGGGACAATGGGACATTCGCTGGATCCGTTTTTTTTTAATACTATATAGGGTTGCGTTTGGCCGCAACTCGCCTGATGTGAAGCGATGATGCCGTCAGAGTGGAGCACGCTTGCCTAGAAGAAACCGATTCACTCGAACTTTGAAGAGATTCAGATTATAATGATTGGTTGGGATCACGGCCCATTCCCGCTCACCAAGAATATGCTTGTGTCCCACCAGTGGGAACGTACAGGCTGAATATCGGTGTTCCAATAAACAAATCATTGGAGAATATTTCACTCTGTAGTGCAACTCATCATCTGCCTAGCCAACTATGTTGGGGTCGGCTTCTAGTCTAACCGGATGCAGCTGAATACCAGTATTTTACATAGAGCGACTGCCTATCTGACCTCCACAACCCCTTACGATACCCAGTTAGTACTGGGGTACTAACTGGGTATCGTAAGGGGTATCGTATTCGCAAGGGGTATCGTATTACCCATAATACGATACCCCTTGGCAAGACTGGTTGTCAGACTTGCGGGCCACTGGCTACCTGTAACGACCAACGGCTTAACGTGCTTTCCGAGACGGAAGAAACTCGGTATGTCACCCATCCACGGACCAACCCAGGCAAGCGCGGCTTAACCTGACGATCGACCCGAGCGGCTGTTATTATTCAGCCACGAGCTCCTTTCACGACTCTGTAGTGCAACTATCTTCAATATAAGCAAGTACCTAAGATCAAGAACAATACAACAGCCCACTTCAATCGGCTCTTTCCCATGGATCTCGATCCAACGATTACCATTACGCAATAGCTATAACTCGACCATTTTACATAGACAAGATCATGCGTTAGAACTGTACCATATCGATGCTTATTCATCGCGGCCGGTTTGCATTCTAACTGAACGACGTTGCCTTAACCTATCGTGTTACTGCACTTATATGAAATACTGTTTATTTTATGTGCTTTTGCACGTTATAGGTATTGTTCCTGTTGTATTAAATCAACTTCGTAACATTCAGATGACATGAGCACCGTAGGATTGCCAATTTCCGATTCCCATCAGGTATATTCTAAAGTTATATCGTCTCCATCCAAACACGCTATATCAAAATCGATGAATAGCTGGTTGCTTTTTGCGCAGTACTTTTGCCCTCACGTATCTGCACACGTGACTTGATTTTCAATGGAAATTCCACTTACACCTCGCATTTCGATCATGCTTTGACCAACACTTCTTTTTTGCTGAACATTTTTCGACAAGTAGGTTTTGCTTCCAATAACATGTTACCTGATGAAGTTATGAATTTTTTAGGTATATGTAGTTATATGTATAACGGGCTGGTGTTCAAGTTTTGAGGAAACGAAAAAGTTACTGAAAAAGAAAGAAAATCATCATCATCTGCCTAGCCTTTTCTCAACTATGTTGGGGTCGGCTTCCAGTCTAACCGGATGCAGCTGAAAACCAGTATTTTACATGAAACGACTGCCTATCTGCCCTCCACAACCCAGTTAATACTGGGTAATACGATACCCCTTGGTAAGACTGAAAAAGAAAGACAATGAGAGAGACGATTCCAACAGCAAATAGAATCTAGCTAAGTTTTGAAAAAAGAATTGAAGGGATATAGAAATACAAAAATTTGCTTCTAAGACCTTGAACAGGACCGAAAGATGGACAGTCCTAATAAGCAAGTAAGCCGGGCTTTGTAACATAAGTAACAAAAATAAGCAGGATATGTAGAACACAAAATCTTCTACCAAGGATCATGATAAAGAATAGTCACATAGGATAATATCATAATATCTCAATACCTCAGATTCATAGAATAAGCTAAATTGAACTAAATACAGCGAATGCTCAGAGACAGGTCGCAACAGGTAAACTAACATAACTACGTCACATAAAACAATGCCCCCAGAGGAGAATTCATATTGCAAATGTGTGACTAAAGAAGTATTTCTATTATGTACTGGACTGTATTAATCAGAGGGGGTTATTGTTTTCAGAAGTATGTTGATTATGTTCAACATAAATTGTTTCTGTCAGTAGTGGTTATGGTAGGTAAGTAAAGCCGGATTTTTTGCGGATCATGTATTGGCAATATTTTTTCACAAAAAAAAAAAAACTAAAATGTCCGCATGCCATGCATGTACATAGATCTCCACAGCAGATTAGGAATGAATTCTGACCAAAGTAAGTTCCTGAAAATTTTCAACGGCTTCAAATGCCCTTCGATTTTCTTGGGTGTCAGCAACTTAATGTGGTAGCACGATATATTGCACTTAGCACTGTCAAGATACAAGTGTATCATAATTAAAAGCGAGTCTCTCTGAGGACTAAGAGCCTCGCAAATGTTTCAATGTCAGAGAAAGTGGTCTCGTATACGATGTGCAAACTGCAATTTTCTAATCCGCACTTCCGAAGCGAACATTAAAAGCTCGTTTGTAGACCAACAATGTAATATCCTGTGAGCAAATAGTTATATAAGGGCAATGGGAAATTACAGCGTATAGTGTTACGGGCCAACATGCGCTGGCGGCCCAGAAATGTTGACCTGAATTGAGGTTTTGTTCGATTACCCACATTTCGCTACGGCCGTAAAGATGTACTCTTGACTACTATTAACCCGATTAGGGTAATAAGATACGATGTAGCTGCTCGAGCTGTCAACGAATAATAAAATTGTTTTATTATTATATTCCGAATTCGTCGACAGGTTCTCTATGAAGTGTGAGTAAAAAGCTACAAGTTTATTTACATAAAAGTTTCACTAATGAATTCAATATCTATCGATTTGCGACTCCATTAGAGCGTAAACAAATCTTGACATTCACCTTTCATTGGCGATCGTTTACGGCGAATTTCCGGTTGGTCACCGCGAAAGCTGTCGCCGTGACGAATCGTCGCTCGAGATCGACGTACGGATCCCAAACACCCGAATACAGGTTCAAGATCACGATACTTTCGTTAAAGAAATCGCCAGTGAGGGTTTCGTAACCGACGACTTATGACCCCGGCCGTTATAAAACAACAACGTAACCAAAACATGTCGAAAGTTTGCTAAATCGTTGATTTCAAACGACCGATTATACTATCTTCATCGATTTTTAGAAACGCGAGTGTGTAGCGAAGCGTTTTAATATTTTATGGGTTTTGAATAGCCACGAGTGTAGCATTCTTTCATAATGTGGAAACGATAAATTATTCATTTGATGAAATATCGGTTCTATAAATATATATCGCTCAAGAACAAGATCGAAATATTGAATCGGATGTGAAAATTCGATTTACAGCTTATCGATGTTCCTTTCAACACTGAAATGTTTTACGTCCTAACCTAACACAGGACGTAAAACATTTCAGTGTTTCTGCATGTATAGATCACTGAGTCATCCTATCGATTGACGACTGCATTCAAGTTTATTTTTGACACACTAAATAAAACCTCTTTATGACAGCGATTAAATAAAACACAGGATATTTTATGGGTTAACACATTCCCGTCTATGGTTAAGATCAAAACGTAGCAAGTTGCCATAGTGCTAGTCGTAAAGGGAAAACCTTGTTTATGGTTTGTGAACACACGTGTAAAAGTTTCAACTTTCGAGTTGTCTATTGAGTCCTGATCGCATAAATCTTGCGCAAGTAGGCAGGTAGAACGGCGCCGCGCGCCGGCGCACAGCCACCCACTTGTCGAGACAGAATCTGTTATGAGTTCGGATACTAAATACTGCTTCATTTTAGTACTAATGTTACTTGACTACAAATGGTACAACTTCACTTGTTGCTGTGTTTGGGCGTGAAATGTTATTCAGCTACGGCCTGCACAGAAATTGAACAGCTGAAGATAATGTAGGAGTGAAAGATTAGGTGACAAAATCCTAGACACAATTTCAGGTCAAACATTCACAGATAAAGAACAAACGATAAAAAAAGGTCAACGACCCAACATTTTACAAATAAATAAATAAAACCCGAAACATCTGTTCAGAGCTATAACTGCTGGATTGTATATTTATGTAAACCGCGAAGAAACGCCATCACCAGTTGAACTGGGTTTGTTTGGTAACTAGAACAGAAACATTCCAGGCGATTCGCGGCGCTAGCAATTTGTTAAATGGATCAACAGGTTTATTAGAAACGGTGACGTCACAGAGCAATGGCGCCGGAACACTGACACGATTGCTTTTGCTGAATATTGAATACTGGATTGCTTTCATGCTGGGCTTTGAAATGTTTGAAATATATAAAAGAATGACTGACTGTATACAAGAATGAAACTGAATATTTATTTCACTAGGATCGAATTTTTTTTTTTTGTCATTTTCATTGCTTTCTTTCAGTGTAAAATATTAATAATTACGGTCATTCGTTCAGAAAACTTCCTTAGTTTCGATGTAGTACAGTTGCATGGCCACTTTATAATTGCTAGGAAATAAACGAGATCAAAATATATATTAAACCTATTTGACTGAAAATAACGTTGTTTCAAATATCAAGGTATTTTTTCTTACCAAAAGAAAATATAGAGTAATCTAAGAGGTAAAGATAAGAGGAGATATCGTAATTTGTAGCCAGCATTATACTTGTTACTCTTAAGATATCCCACATTCAAATTCTATTACTACAGTACTACTTTACAATTCAATATTCCATTGTGTTTAGTATCAAACAGATATCTTCAAGTAACGCTATGTACTTCGCGTGTTTACCTCGTCCTAAGGTTAACACCCTTAAGCTGGCGACGATAAAGAAGAAAACAAATGTATTTATCAATAAATAAATACATAGAACATTCATCAATAAATGTAACCCAATTTAATGTACTTTTGATAGCTTGTAAAGTAATTACACCTTTTGATATAAGACTTACGTCATAAGGACTTAAGTTTTATTAATTGAAGATACTGATAACATGTCTTATCAAAAAGATGCGCATGCGCATCGACAAAAAAATAAGGAAAACACGCATATTACCCATTAGGTAGAAAGAAGGATATCTTGAATATTATTTTGTATTTGGCAGATGTAGACCTCGTAAGAAGATGAAGGCATAAAAATACTTTTATGGCAACCTTGACACTTTTATATTATAGAGAAGAATAGCAGGCTGTAAATCTATTTTTCGATAACCAACTGTTTATTGCTCTATAATATCTAGTCTAACACAATATGGCATAGACTCATAATCCTAAACTCAATTCAGGAAAAACCCGCTGGTACAAAATCGCTAGTTCAGTATTACAACCACCGTTAGATAACATCGATTTATTTATCGATATTTTTATAACTTTATCGATTTAAAATGAACGACAACCACGCGAAGTTATACCAGTTAATTGCTACGATAAGATTATTGTACGATCATAAAATATTATCGTAATTTGTTAGTGTAGTGATCAACGCTGGTCTTATGCAATGGATGTAGCACCTTGGGCGATGCACTAGCTGGGATAGGATATTTTATCGATGTATTTGATGGCGATTTCTCCAGGCTAAGTATATAAATTGTTTTGATATTGCAATCTATACTTCTATACTAATATTATAAATGCGAAAGTTTGGACGGATGGATGTTTGTTACTCAATCACGCCAGAACGGCTGAATGGATCTGCATGAAATTTGGCACAGAGTTAGATTATAGTTCTTTTCATCCCGGTAGGACGATCCCGTCGGTCAATTATCGAACTCGACGCGGGCGAAGCCGCTGGCATAAGCTAGTAGAGACATAAATATTTTAATATACAAGTTGCCTTTCTTAAATGATTTTATTGTTCAAAATGTCAGATTTAGAACTTAATACAGGGTTGATGGGATAACGAAGCCCAAACATCATTTTGAACACCCCCCATAGAAATTTTTCATCGGTAATTTAAAATAAAAACTGTTGTTTACTTTACCTAATAGCTGATTTTTTTTCTGATTTCACCCTTTTTTTGGGTGGGAAATCATCAGATGACTTCTCCCGCTCTGGGTGGAACGGGAGAGCTGACTAAAACCCATCCTTTTTCCTTCACTTGCCTGTGTGTGCCTGTATATTATAATAAACATTTGAAGCAGGCAACTTCTAATAGTCTTCAAGACATTTGAAACTTGACCACTTTTTGTGTCAATAATTTATATCGCAGTGGTACTCAACCTTTGTATTTACGCCAAAAACGATACAATACAAGAACTTACGTCACTCAGGTAAATTCATGACATAATTTTGTACCTCCAATAAGACGTGTGCAATTTGTTATGACTAAAACATTTCGAAGGTCGTCGGCACAAGGTCGAGAATCTTCGCTATTTATAAATTAATCAGTGAATTGTTGACTTGAGAAAATCGCGTCATTCTTTTATGTACCTTGACTGATTGGTGCAAACAATTCTGTTGTTTTAAGGGGAATGATCCGCTAGTTTATTTACGTCCACGTTGTGGTAAGTGAATAACTGGATAAGCATCCCTTCCGACATTAGCTTTAATACCTCCTTTAAATTGGGTTAATTTTCCCCAAAAGCAGGATCCATGGGGTACTGGGGGAACAGGTTCTCTGTCTGGGTAATGGGAATCCAAACGTCTTCCTTAACTGTTTTAAGAATATTTATTTGACATACAAGTATTTTTTATTTCAGACAAATATTCATAACTGATCAATAGTAATGAAATAAATTACATAAAGGAAATTTTCTGTTTTGGTTTGAACACCATCCTAAACTCTTAAGCCGTGGTCACTTCGCCATCATTGTTTCCATGATTTTCAGCCAAGTGCTAATTTACATGAACGTCTCCAACAAATTAAGAGCTCCACTCAAAACCTGCCCGAACTGTGCCATTTAATTACAAAGCCTATCAGTGCATTAATTACCCCTCTAATCGGATAAGCCAATTGATAAATCAAGCATAGGCATATGTGTGTCAAGTGATAATTAACTGACACAGGTAATTAAGGAGATGTTGCGACATTTGGGCGCGCGGCGGGCGTGTCAACAACCTTGCTCTATTATGAAGACAGCTGACGTTTCTGTGTCTAGTCTATGGAATTTCAGGAGAGTAATTGATTCGGTTGGGTTGGCAGTTACCCGTACACTTCAACTAACTTATTAGAGCAGGCGGGTAAACACAGAACTAAAATAAATTTACCAAGTTTGGCATATCGATCCAATTTTTCTAGACAAGCAACGCCACCTTGAACTGCACACTTAAAGTGGTCATACTATAATAAGGAGTCGAACTAATAATGGCAGAAACGATACCTTTTACCTTGAAAACAGTACTTTGATGGGCGGGGTCAATTATTTATTTATAATTATTTTCCTGCCCGGCCTGTGTCGAATGGTGTCAAATCAGCTCATGTAGAAAGTTTTCATAATTACCTGAAACATAATAAAACATTTAATTAGTTACTGTGTAAATTATGAATCAAAATATTTCATTTAAGGTACATCATGTGGAAAGTATAACTAGCATGTGGCACAAACTGTTGTCAAAATCGAGTATTTTAAAACGCAACGTACGAAATAAAACCAGTATTCAATCACATCGATCGGTTATCCGATAAATATTCTGTTAGGAAAATACCGAT
Source organism: Standfussiana lucernea (assembly GCA_964057025.1). Taxonomy (NCBI): domain Eukaryota; kingdom Metazoa; phylum Arthropoda; class Insecta; order Lepidoptera; family Noctuidae; genus Standfussiana; species Standfussiana lucernea. The sequence continues at coordinate 15,212,442 of OZ059791.1, read as the reverse complement.
GGGGAGTGATGCGATAAATCGATTGTGTGTCCCGACGTGTCGCGCATCTGTAATCGATTTAATCGCCGGATCGAATCATTGGGAGCTACGTCATCGCGATGTTTCCGATGAACCGGGAACGTTTAAAAATATTTTAAAACTGCTGATTTACTAATGTTTTATAAATGTCTAAATTACATGGTATGCTTTTAAATAGTGAAAGAGAGATAGAAAGAAAGAGATTCCTTTCCCAAGCAAACTGTAAAATTCCAGATCGATTCGACTGATACCGAGAAAGCCATTCACCAATCACATGAAAAATGTGATCACACATATATAACCGTGAGCACATCACAATGTTAACGACCGACATTATCTCTACACAAAGAAACGGAACAATCACGAATACAAGAAAACAACGTAACTATACAACTAGGTTTAATTATCATTATTGCAATTGAAGATACAAAACAAATTGATAATCAAGTATCGTGGCAAATAGCTCAATAGCAATTGTTGAGTCTAACAATTGGCGTGACGGACTGACCCGAGAGCCAATCACGGCTAATAAACGCAAATTAACTACTGATCAAACAGATGGACGGACGGACTACTTCTGTTTCTGACATGTAAATAAATAGGCCAATCGTTAAGGCTCAGATTCGTTTGTTATTCTTCCTAATTGGTCTACGAAACGGGTCTAGCTTGTTTGACAACGTTTATGAATGATCTAAGCCTAGCTAAATTGAATTTAATATGATAGGCTATAAAATTTAATTAATCTACGGGAAGTCATATATTTTTACTTGAGCTTTCGGTTTAAAAATCGATCGATTGATTTCATAATTTATAACTGTTGTTTAATAAACATCATTGTCAGTTAATTTTTATGGTGTACATAATAAAGAATATTCTACCTATCTATCTATTGTCTATGTTGTCCTTGAGTACTCACAAGTCACAATAGACATATAATAATTAGGTACCATTCATCATCGTCAAAGGGCTCTGTAGTTTTGCAATAAGACAGATCGATTGACACGGGAGGACCCAAGTAGGCCGAATCGATTTCGATTCGTTTCGGCACTGTATCGACCAGCCGTTGCACAATTATTAGGGTTAATACCGTTCAAGGACTCCATCGATATTGAACCGATTCGATTATATATTGTCATTGTACTCGATTAATAACAAATGATTTAATAGCGCTCATTGTGCATGACAGTGCTCGCTACTCTAAGTTCACGGCTGCATTGAATCGAGTGCTCGATACGCTCGATTTCATAACGATATTAATGCGAGTGAATTGGATCGTGTGTAGGAATATTCATCATGATTGTTGACATGCGTTGCGTTAGAATGGAGTGCGAATGATTGATTGGACACGCAGTAGAAGACAGCCAGTGTATTACGTCGCCTTTTTATTAAAAAATCACGTCAATAGAACTACATATTCAAAGAATTTGCAAGGTCAGTTGGACATCAATCAAAGCATCACAAAGAACTAGACATGCACTTTCTTTTTATTAACGCTGCATCGTCGCAAAAGGATTTCTACATGCTTGAAAAAAAAAACAGCAAATCTACTCTTCATTTTGCTCTAAAACCGCTCATCATTATGCAGCCTCATGAATAAGACAAGACACGAAACAGCCTTTTATGCGTGAATCGATTCAAATTTAATTCATCAGGAGGCGTTTTCGTTGATCCCTTCCCATCACTCAAACAATCAAGAATTCAGAAATCGATTATAATAACATCGATGTTAAGGACATATCTAAAAAGCATCGATACAAATAACTGGATCGTTGTCCCTTATCGATACTATTTATCGCGAAGTGAAACCGCAACATTTCGTCACATTGAGAGGTTTGTATCGAATTAATTGGGACATAGACTTTAATTATAGACTACGAAGATATGATATTGCATCTTAATTGTATGGTAGTGGTCTTGGGTATTTCAATTAGGTTGTATTGACGTGAAATTAGTATTGACCTTGCAGCTTTCATCGGTTATATTTTAATTGCACAATGAGTTGAGTGCACAAGTCGTGCGCAGGAGTCGATAGGTGTTCGTGACCGACGCGTCACATGTCGACGTGAACTCCTCGCCCTTGTAGCCAGCTAACTAAAACTATTCAACGACAAATATCATGGGTCCATTTTATTTTGTAACCGATCACCGCTGACGTTTTAATTGCTTTAGAATATTATGTGACAATTAAGCAATCGATAAGATTCTCAACAAGTAAATGTGTTATTAAGATGGAAGACTTGTTTTGGTTGATGATTCACGTTATACAGTTAGAATGACCGTGTCTTACCTATTTCTGCCACGAAAACGTAAGCAACACAAATACTAGTTACTACTACTTAGTTTTAGTCACGTTCAAGTCGTAGTCAATCGAAGTTATTAAGAGCGTTTACGTCTATCGCGCGAAGTCAAGTTTAGGTAATTCAATGCATTTTTTACACACACAGAAGCGCGCGTGCCTGTGTGTATAGCGCTGGCGCGCTCTCGCGCGCTATAGTCAAACTAACCCACTATGATCCGTTCGAGTGCAATTGTTGTAGTAAAATTTAATTTGAATTTGAATTTGAACGTACACGGATTACTAAAGTACGAGTGCATAAAATAAGTATTCAATAATATATTGCAAGTATTGCTATAATTATGATTAATATTAAAGTCGTTTTTTAGTTATTCAAACATGAATTTGTTGATCTAAACTTTAGAAAGAAACCGAACTTCGTTAATTATTATTGATTTGTGACTGATTAATAAATATTTCTTATTCTATTCAAATAAATCACTTTATACGGATTTACTTACGTTTATTTTATATTATATTTTAACCTGACGCGATGTTCCTCTTAGTGACACCTCTTATGAGGGAAATACAATAGGTTGGCGTTAACTTTAAAAACAATTTATGTTCTTATTTACAAAAAAATAAGTAAAAGTTTTAATAAATAAAATTCGTATGTAAAAAAATTGGGTAGATATTGGTTGTCACTAAAAATATTGTCAGTCATCAAAAATAATAATAAAAAAATTTAATCATCAAAGTACCAAGATTTTTTAATCACACTATAAACGTCCGCTATCCTTCCAAGTACGACTAAGGTCAACTCGGGTCAGGCAGAGCGCCGAGCGACATGTCCTCTCTCTAGAAAGCCTCGCGGCGGTCTGATTTGAAATTGCTCGCGCGCAGTGATTTATAGTAGTTTTCAAATATTTATAGAAAAATAATCACTGTAAATTATTTGAAATTTTAAATTGGATGTTTTAAAGCATATGTTCTTCTATTATATTATGCTATTATTATATTAAATCAAGTAAGATATATCGGTGAAAAAATCATTTTAATTCCTTAATATTTCACATTGTTTGAACTTTAATTTCTTATATAAAGAAACCTAAATCAAAAAATTTTCTTCTCCAACTATATTCCTTAGGATCTTAGCAATAGGTAAAAAAAAAATCTAATTAGGTTTGCCAGTGGTTTCCTATAATTAGAGCGTCGAAACTGACGCTAAAAGGGAAATTAAGAAAACCTCTGTTGAGTTATCTTGATACAATTTACCAATACTCTATTAATTGAAATATTTTTCTCTCCAACTATTGAGACAACGAAATTTCCTAAAGTTATTAGTAATTATCATTTTTGTAAAATAAAGGGTTGATGGTATTAAAGGGTTTGAAAAGTACTGTTTTGGAGTCAAACAGCGCATGGACGGCGTAAACGCTCTTAAGTCATTTGTAAAGCTCAAACAGCGTATGAGTACAAAAACAAACAAGCCATTTGCCACGACAACGTTGAGTTATAGAACCTAAATGGCTCCTCGAAGTGGCGCACTAGATAAATAAATCCCACAACGTTTCCTTTATTCCCATCCAACGCGGAAACTAACAAACAGATGCATAAAACATTCAAGATTGAATTGTTAATTGTTAAAACATATGTAATGAGCAAATGCACTGCGCCGGGCGGCGGCGTCGCGACGCCTGCGCCACCACTCAAAGAATTAGGTCGTTGGCGTGCGCCGGCGCCGCGCACTTCGTGCGTGCACTGTTTACCTAAGTCGAGATATATGCCCACGTTCCTTGCTTGCTCCTGAACGGTTGAAAGCATGACTAATTAATTGACGAGCATCGAGTGGGAGGACGCACACATATCTAACGCGATGAGGTGTTTTAATTGTTATGAAATAGAAAGTGATGTGGAATATGCTGCCAAATAATCTAACCCATTGTCGACTGTCTCTGACATTCACGCAGTTAGAAGACTGAAACTGATACTGAACCGACAATAAAAGGATAAAAACGCGGATATGAAATGTCATCCGTTCCAGAAGGACGTACACGTAATGAAAACGAGACAAAGAGTGTTGCAAAAGTCCTTAAAGGGCCATTTAGCAAAACAGATGACAAAGATAACACTTTAAACGTACACAAACAGGTAGAGGAGGCAGAGTCTACTTCCGCAATTATGCGTCGCCGCCGGAGGGTTACATCTGTTCTCACTAAAAGGTTAACGAGAGGCATTAAGCACATTTTTGTCTGCACAAACGGCAAAAAGGTTGATGGGAAGCGAGCGGGGAAATTGAACATCTCACTGCTCTAAGACCACTGTCACTACCATGGGATTTACGTAACACTCAGATTGTTCTAGAGGTGTTATTGACAGTGAAGGTTAACTATGTAGTGTGAATTCTCTGCGAGATGCTTTTGAATTAGCTATGAATAGGATTGGAGAAATAACACGTTAAATTGAAGTGCAATTTGATAAACTTGCTACGAATCAAACTTTCGACAAATCTGTCTCGGAATCTCTCCCCATCTCATTTCATCCCAAATGTCCCTATAACACACTGACTTTCAATTAGGACCAACTCACAAATCTAATTGAAAACTAGACTCCACGTATCGTCACAGAACAGGGTCGCTTGTGAACTCAGCGTGCGTGTTGAGCTCGTGTTCCATGCTTTATAGAGCGATATGTAAGAGGAGATCAAGTTTACCGTAAGGCCCGATTACGTCGGTTATAAATCGAATCCGGACCGGACAGACGACACGTTGCGAATTAACGGTAACGCGCCGAATTCGGTCGCGTGCGATCTGCTGATTGGTGACTGAAGTTCAGCTTTGGTAAAGGCGATCCGGCTGCTCGTAAATATCGGATGAACTGAATGATTTCAATTAAAGTCCGTAACAAGCCTAAATAAGGTCACCTGTTCGAGGATGTGTCGTTATTTATCAGGAGACCAAAAGATCCGACAAAGAAAACCGAAACAACTTGTAAAGTCGTAACACTTCCACAAATGTAGCTTATCAAGTTTTGCGGTCCGTGTGAAGCGTCTAGCAATTTAAAATAAAAATTAAGACAGAAACAGTTAAATGAATTAGCATGCGGTGTAACGGTGAAACACATCACAAATCTGTCACGAGACTTACGAGCCAACAACAATATTATGTCAACTTTATTAAAGCTGCGACATAAAGCTCCAGTTACAGCAGTGCTATGTAGAAGCTATTCGTATGCTACATTTAAGCAAAAAGAAATCATGTCAACTTAAGAAGAACCTACTTGTGATGAGGTTGTAGAATGCAACAGAGAAGACTGCAAAAATTTACAACTGATCATTATCTGTAACACTGACATAGATACAATAGAATAGCAGTATGGAAGAAGAAATACAGAACTGATCCAAATAAATTGGGATAAGTAAGTACAGGAGATTGATGATGATGATGACGCACGTAGGTACAATGGTATACGCATACACAAAGATTTTATCAATGGTGGAGGCAATGATATTACCGCGACCGTTAGCGTTTCGATTTTGGCCGAATTATTCGGGAAAAAGACCAGAAATCCAAAAACATACATTTCTTTTACTTTAGTATAGCTATAGCTTCGCTACATCCAAGTGTAAGTATACTAACGCGACCACAAACTAACGGGGCACCAATACATTTTACATTTCATGAGCACAAACCGCCTCGTGGGAAACGTCAACTGAGCCACTGTGTACCTTCACCAGCGTAGGAGTTTGTTTATTTGTCTATGCCTTTTTTTACCTCCTTGTTAAACGACCAGAAACTTCTCTTCATTTTTTTTCCAAGTTACTAGAAGTTTCTGGTACGTTAGAAATATTTTTGTCGATGACTGTTTGTATTATAATGATAATGTGTTCTAAAACGCAACCGTAGGTACACAATACGCGGAAAAATTGAAATTAATTACAGAAATAAATAAACAATAGGTTTATATATACACGGAATTGTATCATATAATAAATCATTGTTAATGATTGTCACACACACACCTGGAAACAAATAATTGCGTGATTGGAAAATCCCTGTATCAAATATAGACAGAAACCCAGACTGTGGAAACCTTGACCATATCAATAAGTACCATGGAATAGATAAGTACGCAGCGTATTTGCATGAACTTGTATTGAGGATCAGCTACAATTTTGAATTCCTTTTTTAACAACACATTTTTTACATTTTTATTTAAATATTTCTTAAAAGAAAAACTTTTTAAAATAGTGGTTCGCCGAAGTTTGGAGCAGGGTCCAAGCTAACCGTCGTTATGGCTCCAGAACCAGGAACCTCTTCACAATGCGAGCAGTATCGAGAAGTACCTTCTGAATCAGGCCCTTAATCCAATTAAATTTATTATTTCTGAGTTCTTCTGCGTAGCGTGTCGATAGCAATCTAAATTGTGTCGGCCCAGAATTGAGCCCCTAGTTTGGCGCCTTCAGTAGCGTCCATCAGTTCCTGTAGTGAACAAGCAGATTTTCTGACTTTATTCCCATAGAGTCCATCACTCTTTCACTAAAAGCGCGTTGAGTTGACGATATCGTTAGAGAAGCGGGAACATTCGGATGAGGGACGCACAGGACCAAGAAGTATGAAAGAAGGGGGGGAGGCATATACCCAGCAGTGGGTGTTTCCGGGCTGAAACGTTGATGACCACTCTTTCTTCACACCCACAAATTACCAACCGTATCTCCAAACGTCAGGTTAGGTAAGTAGGGGGTTGTAGGGTGGGGGAACCCGTTGCAGCTAGTATCTTTAGTTGTTCACTGACATTACAATTATGGAACCGTTTAATTGCTATGACAGTAAATAGCAATTAAAGCATTAAGATATTGGAACCGCAACTAATAACTTCACGATTCTTCACACATGAGAAACGGTACAGTAGCACAGAATATGTTATTACTACGTACTTACTTACTGATAAAATTGAGTTGAGTGACTTGGTCATTGGTATGTCTTATAATCTTACTTATTTTAGTGGCCTGACCTTGCACAAATGCAGGATGAAAATATTAAGAATGGCTTTTGGCTTATTATCATTCTGATCGAAAATCACAATCATGATTTGTGGCCATTTCTCGCGTTCATCTTAACTATTTTGTGCATTGGCAGATAGTTATTAATAATTCTAGATCGTACAGTATGTCCAATTTTATTGCTGTCAATTGCCTAAGTTTCAGCGCGTCTAGCATGTACAGACGCCAGCACACCAAGCTACCCGAAACTGTAAAATTTTCCCAATCAACCTTAAACGTAATTCTTTTACTTTGAAAATCTACTAAAGAAATATGACAGGTTGTTGTAGCTTGATGTGCTGGCGTCTGTACGTTGAGTATTTATAGTCTACGACATTACACCTGAAGTAAAACCCATCCTCTTTAAGTGCTCATAAAAGATATTGATTAAAAAATACTAACATAGTAAAATTGAGTATAAATGGTATTTTAATACATTATTTATCTTGTAATGGCCAACGCACATGAGAACAACCGCAGACACCCGAAGATCGTTTTACGACATAGTTTATTTAAGTGATAGTAAAGATTTCATCAATATTCATTTATACCATAAAACCACAGGAAACATTACGAAAATATGACGCGATTCGAATTTCGTGGTCACAGAACATTATGATGATACTAGTAGAATATCATCGATATAATAAATTGGAAATACCTGACACTTGTCAGACAATAGCAGCTTTGATGTGAGTTAACGCGCATAAAGAATTTACATATCGTCAAAGTAACTCCAGTGAAAACGAATCAAATTCGTTGAACTCGGCAAAATTCCGAAGACTTCCAAATACTCAGACACGAGTACTAGCTTTTGGGTCAGACGAATGTATTATCCACGTGTCATTTCACTTGAAAGAACCCGTACAAATTGCAGGGGATTAAAACCACTTAACATTTCCGTCAGCTTGATTGCGGAGCGTGCCTCATCCATAATTTTCGATTATAAAGCAATGACAGCAAAAATGTTAATAGCATACCGTAACACGACCAAAAAGTCATCCGAGCACTGTGCACATCAATCTCATGCAAATTACTGTAGCCACTCAGCCAACGTGCACTTTTGGCTATTTTATTAATGGATGCGTTATTAATAATCAATTTGTGGTTCGAATCCTCCATTTTCTATACATAGTGGCAATTTTTATGAACAACGGAGTTCCAACTCTTTTGTTCTTCCGTCATGGACCGCGCGATTAATTTTATTTTACACACGAATAATTTAACGGCGATAAAATACAACATTGTTTTCATTCCATTAAATGGTAATATTTTAAAACATGCACTCCAACGTTTTAACTTTAACATAAAGTTGGCAATTTATATTACAATGTGAAGGCATTGTTTAATAAAAACAGAGGTAGGTTACTTTTGGAGTTTAACTACAATCAACGAATGTATTTATACATTGTTTTATTATTTAAATAACAATTAAAGACCATCCTGACCAGTTGATAGGTGATAATATAAACTGCGATGCAACCTATTATTTAAAAATTTAATTAAACAAGGTGAATAATATTATGGACAATTATATCCTGTTTGTCGGTTTGCGGTGTCGACGTGACCTAACACCTGAAAGTAAATTTATCCTGTTGCAGTCAACGCTCGTAAGAAACAAATACAAAAAAGGCCGCCATATTGAACACATCAACTAACGATGGGAATCTGACACCGACTACAGCCGTAACGAGACACGCTCATTTCTTTAACAATGCACAACCAAAATAGGAAAACCACGCTTGTCAAGAAATCCGCACCTGCCGATGACCTCCGGTCTAACGGGCATCCCTCCGGACGACCATTCACACGGAAGCTATCAGACGTGCGTAGTGCTGTACATTATATTGGCAACCCAGGGATCTACATTGACTGGTGAATCTATCCAGCACTTTGAATAAAGGTCGCGAGGTCGAGAGCACTACAACGGCTAGTTTGCAGCGTCAAAAGACTTAGGTTATGTGTGTCGAATAACTGTACAAATAAACATTGGCAAGTATCGTCAAATTAAAGTTACAGGTGAGTCATGATTTAGCGATCTTGCCGATAACCTTGCGTCGTCATCTGAGAGTAACATTAAACGATCGGTTGCTAACTAGCTCGTTCAACCATTTACTGATTCGGATACCTTTGGCTTGACTAAAGCGTTGTAACCTCGCCTGTTTAGCTGTTACTCATTAGGTTATAAACATACCGTTTTATACGTATAATGAGCAAAGTTTTCCCACGGTGAATACCCACAAATGACTAAATAACTGTCTATGTTCCGCAGCACGTAAGGTAAGCATTGTTTCGTCTTACAATATGGAGACTTTCATCCAAAATATTAACCAACGTGTTGATGATCTTGTTGGACTATTTAGACAACATTCGACTTCTGGAGTTGAAACTGACTTCTTAAACATAAACACAATGGAAAACTCATCGATTAGTTAGAATAATCTTCCTCGCATTTAGATACAGAGAGACAGGGAATAATCAGTCATATATTTGCGACCGCACAAAAAAAACAGTCAAAAAACTGTAAAGCGAACATTAATAAATTTAACAGAAGTGGGCGTTCCAAATTCGCCAAAGCAGCTGTCAAGCTCACGAATTCACGATCACAAGTTCGGTTGCAGCCCAGCCTCCTGCCACTTCGGATTCCAAACTAACATACCAAAGAGATCGCAGAACAGATCGACAGACTAGACAAAGAAACAAAACAATTCCGCAACGCAGCAGGATCAATTAATATTGAAATAGGCAGACACCCACCCGCCCTGCCATGGTGGAGATAAAACGCGGCCGCCAGACAATATTATGATAAATGGCACGTAGGATATGGACGCCATAATTTATGACTTATATGCAACGATAGAAACGCTTCCTTACATTTCACAGGGCCTCCATTAGATTATCAATTAACCTCGTAACATGGTGTTTTCTATTACAATTATTAATGAGCCTTCGTAATGGCGTGAAGTTGAATTGATCATTCTTAGAATTACCGTAAAATACAAAGAAAACATGAAATTGAACTCGGAAGTGAATCTTAGGAAGGTTTTATTCTAAGTGTTTCTGATTAAGTAACTACACCGTGAGTGTATCCGCCGTATCTAATTTGTTTCAAAGCCGCCGCAACATTGTTTCTAGTAATAAATTTCCCACCACCCGTGTTGAAAGGAACGTTAATTTATAGAAATGTTGTTGGTACAGGATCCTCGAGAACGTGTTAAGCTGTCGGTTAACGTAACTAGCGTCCCAGTTGATCTTCGTTAGTGGGGACTAGCTTTAATATTATCAAGAACTCAATTATGAAATTACTGGGTGGCATCGGCATATCATTGCCAATCAGCCGTTCCAGTGAGAGGAAAAATATAAACGCAAGAATAATTCCACAAGAGGAAAGTCTGACGCGAGCCGTGAAAAGCAGAATGAAGATGGCAAGTTAAAGAAACAAATGGCATGCCAAAACAGTGTCCAAGAGGCTATAACCTGACGCCGAGCAATGACACCCGTGGCCGACACACCCAGACATGATCCGTATCATTGGACATAATCTTATCAACCTGACGTATTCGACAAAGAACCAGGCGGAAGAAGAAAAATAATATTAAAATAAACATTCTGTAAATGGCGAAAAACGATTTAGCCGAGTGCGTACGTACGATCCAGCAGAAACAAAATAGCACTATTGAGATAAAATTAAGTCACAAAGAAGCCTGGCCGGAGGTCACACTTGTCGCCCCATTAATTCCGTGTTAAACGGCTATAACTTTGCCGTTTTACGAGTCGAATATCTACTGAAATTAATTAACAATACGAGCTTCCGCAGTTGATGCTGTGCGAATAATCGAAATGTTTATTCAAATCGGCAGAGGTTAAATTTAATTTCAAGATGAACAATGATTATTGGTTAACACGATTTCACGCACTCGACCATACAATATTTTATTCCATATTTGGGACAGAAGATGAAATAATTTTATGTACTCACACACATTATTGGGGAGAGTTTGTCGAAGTTATAACCTGATCAATTTTATCTTCAAAATATAGACGGTTGACATTTTATTACATCACATTTTTGACTTCACGTTTGATGACTCAGATAGAAGATTTCTGTTGCGAAAAGATTTTGCATACCTGACTTGTTTTTAAATCACTTTCAACGGCCATATCAATTTCATGGCGGAAATGACCGGACAGACTAGCTGTGTTCAATATAAGCTTTAATAGGTAACGAAATAACAGCTAAATTCGAATGGGTGTCACTACTCAACCTTCCGGGAGGATTACTGAAATCCCTATTAGTTAAGTCGCTATCGACCCGTAAAATCTCTAAGCAACGGTTTGATCAATATGCGGTAATATGAGCTGTCAACGGCACAAGGAAAACGTTCAAGTATGTGTTGACACAGGCGTTAATAATTAAATAGCATCAGATGCAACACGAGTCATTGCCTCGGAAGAGATATTGTAAAGGTACTTAGTTGCAATGATGTTACAACAAATTTTAAAATTTTCCTCCCGCTTCAATCGCTCGTATCAGGAGACAAAGACATCCCTTCTGAATTTGGTATAGTTCTGTTTAATCTTTATGGCGGTTCGGAAGTTAGCTGCAAGTGACGGTCTGCGCATTAGACAGTCAAGACGATGCGTTCTCTGCGCCCCGCTGCTACTTAAAATTGTGTTCTATGCGCAGAACTTAACGTTAGATATTCATCTGACCGTCTCTCACAGATAACTTCCGAGCCGCCATAAAGTTTGAACAGAACTACACCAATGCAAATCAATAACTAAACTTGACACTACCGAATTTTACCTAAGAATGTCTATAATAATAACCTTATCGTCAGTACAAAACCTCGTCGGTGCCTCTCGCGTCTATTTCTATGTTAAATCTTATCATATCAGTAACCTTCACGACAGATAGGAATTTATTTACGCAAGATGGATCGCTGAGCATACACCCAGTTAACTAATCGCTCATTCTTATGTAATGGACCTCGTGACCGGGTCAACTCTGAAGCATAATAAATCTCAGCTATGTAACAGAAACGACAGGTCAGGCGCACAATGAATTTTGGCCGAAGAACATATTGATCGATGAATGTGAGCAGGATCTAATAGTACTGCGAAGTTGTGAACACGATTGATGATTCGCTTATATTTACGTCATCGGTGGAAAATTTTTGTAACTCAATCAAAAAGGCAGAATTGTGCCATGAATGTACAGCAGTTGTAGTTGGCAGGATCAGTGATAGGTGTAGTTAGTAGTGAAGGGACGACCTAAGTAAACCAAATTATTGTTTGTGACTGTGATGTGAACTTTCATAGGTGTCGGATGTACGATTCATTGGCTGCAAAGGTTTAAGCTTATCTAGCTCCAATCGATAAACCACAAACCGATAAAACTGATATCGAATTATCAGAACTGCGTTGTTTTAATTCAAAAACATGCCATCTGGAATCTTCCAGAAGTTTCAGAGAACCAATTAATTAATTGAACTGCTTAAGTCCACAATGAGAAAAACAAGTTGTATTTTGAATTGATCACTTCTCATCAAATACATTTGTCACGCATTGCGATTAAAACTTATCTCACTAGATCTTACTACGCAGGAGGTCTGAATCATCGGAATATATTTGGAAGGCGAAAAAACGTTCCTGTAAGCGGCAGTACCTAATTCTACCACCCACATGGCGTACAAATTGGTTCTCACCAAAACAAAATTGTGCTAAAACACATGTGCCCGAATTGTGCGCAAGTTTGTACTGTTGAAGTAGTTTGGGAAGCAAACAGTCATTTGGAGTAGCGAGTCATATCACCAGGCGGTTTTTTTTTTTTCACAGGTCATAAGAAACTCGTAAACCTGTCCGCTTAAAACTGTAAAAAGTCAACATTTTCTTGGTAAAATCTGTAATTCCGCTGTCCTTAATTTCTCATGAGCTGACATAGTTGAACGCTGTTCTGAATTTGCACTTTTTTTTTTTTTTTGCCAGCGCAAAACGTGCAACGTTTATCGTTCATTTTTTTCCCTTTACATATTATGGATTACTGATTGGCTATGATATAGAGCCGATGACGCTGGTTTACAAACAGAGACACATGTAGAATTATGCAAATCCCTTGCAAATCTTTCCTTGTAACGAATATGGTAGCCATGTCGATTTCGCATAAGGAGCTTACAACAAACATTGGTTATGTTATGTACAGGGATTATTTATTCATGGTCAAGTTTATGATCAATAGGCTGCACTGTTATTGCATTATCCTCCATTATAAAGGACAGCTTTGATTCCATGTTTTTATAGAGATAAACTTCGATTTATGCAATTTTAGAAATAAAGTTCAGAATCTTTACCTGCATCTGCAGCTCCATAAATAAGATCATTTCATTGCATGTTATCATATGAAATAGTTTCTTTTGTTTTAATATATATAGAGTGAGTTTATCTGGTCTGAGAATGGCACAAACTGAATCATATCACCATTTCTATGCAGAACAGTGTAGTGACACGACTCCGGTATAGAATGCGATCGAAGTTGGCGGCGTTCCCAACCACCTAATAAGATTCAGCCTATAAATCAACCAGTAATTTAATACTCTACACTGTTGTTATAACTTCCTTTTTTCTTTAATGTGTTTTGAAAACTTTGACCTTAATTTTCCTTTTTCATGTCAGATGAATATTCATGGTATTCCTATTTGTTTATTTAAATTACAACCAATCATTCGCTACCATTTAAAGATTGTTATAATTAATGTCATGTTCTGTCTATTCTGGTCTAATGAAGTTATTTTCCAGATGAACGATATATTTGATATATTAAACGATTTAGCACGTGAATATTGCGGAAAGGTCGTAGACGCCACACGTCTCTAATTTATTGATCTCTTTGTGCGTGGGCGCAGCCCACATGCCATTAACTTAAATAACGACGGACGATCGTTCTGTTACTAATTCGTTTTCGCATACCTAATCTAGACGTAATTAATATGGCAGAGAACCATTACATATTTATTGATATGGAGCAAAAAATTCAAACGAAGTTTTACAATTATAAAAGATATAATCTAGAATTCTAGAGGGTGAGTCAACTAACTTGGTTTGAAATATTTCATCAGAATCTAATTTAGTCCAAATTCGTACGTACACGAAACTTGAAAGTTTCACAAAAACCAACCGAAAGCAACAGGCAAATAGACGGACCCACAGGGCTAAAATAAAACAAAACAAACGATGTTCACAATTAGTAAATTCTGGTAGAAATAAGCCGCAACTTGCTGCACCATCGTTGAAGGTAGTTACAACCTTTCCCTTAATCAACAAGCACGAAGCGCGGGAAAACAAGCAATTGGAACATTCCTCATTAATGTTTTTCTTACCAGAGGGAGTATAAAATAAAACCATCCAGGTAAAACGCAAGACATCAAAGCACCGGGGGCCATAACATTAAATAACACGTTACACTAATAGGGGCAATTAGCAGGAATGTTTACACAAATTGATCACGATGCGAACATCACATCCATCCAGCCAAACGGATGAACACATGCAATTAATAACAGATAATGTTGTACATACAGTATTTCTAAAACCAGCAATCATAAAATATTGGCCGTCGATGTGAGCTTGTCTAGTATAACAGGAACCAGAATACATGTCATAAGCAGCGGTTTCTTCATAGCGAAGCAACATCTGTATGGGACTATAAATACTTTAGCTGCTAGGCATCCACTGAATACGATTCCCCTTGCTTTTAACAAGAACGATCACATAAAGGATATTATATTTGCTTGGCTAAATTCGTAGCTAAACTACGAGTACTTACAAAACATTTCTGAATTCGGAACAAGTTACGAGCTCAAAGAACCTCTAAATCTTGGTCTCCAATAAGCTTACGTTACATGCGAGGAGGAAGAGATGTTTTATCGACGCAAGCCAGGACAAAATGCCGCATACCAATTATGGGGGACCCAGCACCAGCGTGATATATGGCCGGCGCGGCCGCAGATACCGGTAAGGTTTGCCTAGGACTAACATACTACGCGGTGTTGAATTACATGATTTACACCCTTCAATACCTACATAAGAAATATTTGATACAGACATAAAACAAAACGTCTACAATAAAGATTAACAATAGAGATATGTCTGTAGGAACAGGTACGGATCCCGGATACAATAAAACACTGAACTAAGGGTGTCAAGAACAGGAACGCAATAAAAACTCGTACGCCTTTAAACAAAGCAGAGCAATAGGCCGGGAAATTGTAAGGATGAAGTCGAAAGATAAAAGTAATGATCGCAGCACCGGCCGACCTTGAGACGAGAAAACACTTAAACAAAGAGTGATCACAGACAAGACTATTGTCTACTGTGCGAGTGCATGTGACAAGCCGCGACCGTTGCCGCACCGGCCATGATGTGCGAACGCATTCCTGATTCGATACAGAGAACGCTGCACCAGCGACGGTGCAAGTGTACAAACACATTCACACACGCGCAAATGAATATTTACACGAGCGCTTGCACGGATAACGAATACATTTTGAAAGTACTGTCGAAGCAAATAAAAATTCCCCCACAATAAACACCAATTAGCAACAGAAAAATGAGCAAAAAGAGAAATCGGTTCCATTATCGGCCGTTCACGGATCCGCACAAAAAATCAGCTGCTGTTACAGTTTACGGTGGCAGTAAACGTTCCGTGCGCTGTTGTCAAGTTGTGTCTTCAGTTTATTTTCGTGTAATGGCCGTGACCTCTTCACCGGGAGATATCAGCGAGTGACCAGCCGCTCTCGCCCCTCTATCGCTTTCTTCTGACCCGCTTTTCATAAACAATACTTCGACAACGGCGCGCACCGCTCACTCGGATGCGAGAAAGTAGCCGATAACATGCAAGAGGCGATGCCCGTATCAATTTAACCAATAGCCATAACATGGGCTGAACAACACCGCCGATGCATGTTGCAATGAGAATCCGAATGCTCGATTGGTCACAGAAAGGTAGTATCCGATTGCGAGTGCAGTTTAATTCACCGTGTGAACTTCTGCGATACACAATTCGTATAAAGTGATATGGATTTCCAAAACAATTTAGCGCTTCACAAAACCGTTATATAAAAACCAACTGTAAGTGCACACAGACGTATTTTGATGCGACACGCTACCCTAATTGAGACAGATTATTATCTAGTCAGAGGGGCATGCGTGCTGTGCTGTTAGACTGGGGGAATGGTAGAGCAGATGTTTCCCTTATTGGATTACTGGTGACGTTGAAAGGTTCGAAGAGATTGCAGACTTGAAAAACTGATAATCGTTTCGATTATTATTTTAGATAAAGTTCTTTTAATACGAAAAAACATAGGCGGAAAAGCGTAGTATACATCTTGTTTTTAAGTGGGTAACCAGCCAGCGTTTAATTAAATGAGGATGCAGAGTAAGAGATCTCGGCCACAAAACAATGAAGGTCATAAATCACAGTTTCCTCCGTACAACAGTTGCATCCTACGGCAGAAGCTTCGCGGCGGCAATCCGGCGCACTATCTAAATTGATGGTTTCCGGCGCACATTAGAGCAGAGTCTATCGCGCAGCTGTCTGCGTACGCGACACACTTCATTTGCCGCTGCGCGTGCGCCCCGTAGAAAGTGACGCTTTGTCATCGTGCACACTCGCCCAAAATCGAACAAACTGACGATAGAAAGAGACAAACAAATGCAGAACAGTGCAAGGTAAAACGAGAGGGTAGTTCATTATGTGAGAACATTGAAGTTGCACATTTGGCGTGTTGGCATCCGCGCACTCCGTTTCACGGGTTGTTTGATCTCGCACATCGGCAGGATTCCGCGGCGACAGCATTATCCGGGCGCCATCTGAACACCTATTTATCGGAGCGTACGATGCTGGTTTCTCAAACAGCAGATAGCAAAAGAGCATCTCGTTGCGGTCATCATCTATGTTTACTATAATAATCGGTCACCGAACCGTGCAAGTACATAATTGAATGTAATTTCCGGTGATTTAATCATTACATTTCCATCAGCTGACACAGTTACAGATTAAATAAAATATATTGTCAGTGGAGGGTCATCTCGGCTTGAATAGCTTTTTCGCTTAGAATTCTATTGACAGTAATTAGTTTAGGTGGATTTATTTCCAGCGGCGTATTTTTTGCTTGGCCACAATTGATTTACACTTATTCGACATCATTAAATTCTTGTTATTACCACGTCCGTGTTAGTCCCACGCGTGGGTGTATCAGCGTTTGAATTAATTTATCCATGTTGGCCGTTCGGTAGGAGAGACCGAAAACACACTAGATCGGGTTACGGTCGTTAATCAAAGCGGCCGACTAGGAAGACGACAACTAGTCGTAGTGTTTGGCGACAAAAAACCGAGAGCTGAGTGACGACATGCAGCCGACGGCGACGGCCCTCACTCCTTCTAATGGCCTTTTTAGACACGTTAACAACGTTCCACGAGGCTGTTTTCAGTTCATCACTCCTAGAACATTGAACTCGATCCTATATTACAAGAACATTTCTATATTCCAATAAAATATCGGTTCGTCGGGTGACGTTTCGCCAGTCGACCGGCAGTCTTGACGAGATGCAAATACGAATTCTCGTTTTATTAGTCATCGGAAAAAGGTTAATTAAAACCGAATATTTTGTATCTCCCACAGGTTTGTGGCACACTCGGATGAGTCAGAGCCAGCGGTCGGAAGGACCATTGTTTAGATCGGTCATCGATTACGTCAGCGTTGTAGTAAATACATATTTTTGTTCAGAAACGTGGACTAAAGAAGATGTTTGAAGGATATTAATATTATTATATAATATTCACTCACCTGAAACAAAATGAGGCAACATTAGATAAGTTCTACAAAGCGTAGGGCTAGCCAAGAACAATGAGAATAGGGAAAGTCCAAAATAAAGGTCAGGGCTGCGGCGAGTGTCATTAAATATTCATGGGTGTATTCGCGTATTGTATGACAAAGAAAATATTTTTAATGCGCTTGGTGCAATAAGAGAGGACAATATCGCTTTGCCGGTGAACTCGCATCATAAAATGGTACAAGGTGACATTGAGAATACGTGATTTGACCGGCGGACGGCAGACGGTGGCTCTCAGGCTTTGCGGAATTACATTTCCTTGTATTCAGATATTTATAGTACGTTCAATATTTGCAGGATTTTACGGCGGCTTTGAGAAATGATTTAGGATTTAGGCATCTTGGTATGTTTTTGTTTGATCACTTAAATTCTGTTTGCGTTGTCAACGTAAGCTTCTTTTCTGAGAGTTGGATCAATAAATCAGCTTTAAATCAATATTCTTTAATGGAATAAGGTTTTTTTGGCAATTTAAGTCTAATCTTGGAAACCTTTAGGGTTGTTCTGTTCTTTTCTGTCACCCCTAAGCAATTATTTTATTTTAAGCTTTAGTTTTGGATCTGTCTTCGATATTTAAAGCTATCCCCTCGCTTATTTCCCCACTTGCACCACATGTATCGTGGCTGTGCCGCGGGGCGGCGCACGAGCACGGTTTATGCTAATGCTCAGCTGGGCCGGCGCAGGCCTGGGCATGACCACCCCGCAAGCACTCGCCAACATCTACGTATCTAACAAAGTAACCAACGACGTTGTTTTCTTAATACATCGATTATGCGAGCGTCTAATATCTACTCGAATGGATAAATCATCAGCAGTTCTGGTCGCATCGACTAAGAATATGGACTTAGCGAGTAAAAATCTCATCCACATTTTGCTCAACTTAGGGAAAACAAGCCAAATTCCATGTTACAGTATGTATGTATGTATCCGCCGGCGGATTCAAAGTGGATACGTTTGTTTATAAGATTATGTAAAATACTAACATAAATCCTTCATCCAAAAACAAACTTAAAATTAATGAGTGACCTTAAAACGTTACCTAATAATTATTCAATTATTCAAACGTTATGAAATGAATGAATCACAATCACATAACCATATAGCATTTGAACATAATATGTTTTAAACAAATTCAAGTAAATTATAATTAAAAAAAACTTGTTTGTGTTAATTTTCAATTATAGTGTAGTATAGCAGTGATATTATATTTTACATGTGCGTTTAGCCCGATGTGTGCGGAGCCGGCGCGGCCGGCGACGGCTCCAATTACCCGCCCCGCTGCGCACGCGCCGCCGACGACGCTGCCCTTGGACTAGCTGCTTACTTCACACACCATATAACCAAAACAAAATATCTACAGTCCACGCTATGCGTACGGAATGGAATGCCGGTTCGATTTAAGTTAGAATAAGCATAAATTAAT
Organism: Standfussiana lucernea; assembly: GCA_964057025.1. Taxonomy (NCBI): domain Eukaryota; kingdom Metazoa; phylum Arthropoda; class Insecta; order Lepidoptera; family Noctuidae; genus Standfussiana; species Standfussiana lucernea. The sequence continues at coordinate 15,192,798 of OZ059791.1, read as the reverse complement.
CTAAATGCTGAGTACAAGAAGCGGCCGCGTCTCTCCCTCTCTCTCTATGCGTCTACGCAACTATGCGAACTTGCGGAGTGCAGCTCGTAATCCCGGCTGATTGTAACGTATGGGGGATAGATCCGCGCGGCCGACGGACAAATTCGCGCGCGGTCCTTACCGTCGCGATTAGCATGACATTCCATTTCTTCGCCGGATTGAGCCGTCAGAGGCTGCTAGAGATTTACGGCGGCGATAGCGAGCGCCCTTCCGCCGTGCTGATAAATAGCCTCTCTAATTATATTTACGCAGCGCCGGTCGAAGCGCTATAAATCCTCACACTGGTATGTTGGAATAACAGCGCCGTTTACAGCCAATACGAGACGAACTCGTAGGATCCATCACCGCTGACGCGAGTATTAGCCCCAAATTAGTAAACTAGCGATAAAATGTAATACATTTCAACATTACAGTCGGCATCACTTACAGTAGTTCAGTTTACGGCGCGCTCCACAAATCACGTCGTATAAATAGAACGCATTCTTGGGCAGGATGCACGTGAACGTGACGCCCGATACCGTAGGTCCCGACTGGATGGAAATACTCCGGAAGTGTACAATTAAAGACAAGCGAGATGCGTATGACGGACGAGTCACTGAACTCGTCCCAAGGTTATGGAAGGGAGTGTAAACAGTCTCAACGGCGAACCGCATCCATCAAGCGTGCAAACAGTGTAACCGAGACACGTCAATATTAGTCCCAGACCTCTTGCACAGATACGTACCAGCTTATTGCATTTGCGACCGTAGATAAAACGATAAGAGCACTCGTATTTACAAGCAATGTGAAGTGGATGACGTCCGAGAAATTATCGATTTTTGATATGAGAGGAAAATTCGCGATATGATATTGTATGAACTAATTGGTGCCAATATAATTACACGGTGAATTGAAATGTAAACGAAAGCAACGTTTAGCCACGATATGCAAACAAAAGCAACGATTCATTTTTATAAATTGCAATATTATTATTGTGACACATTTGAAGACGTGTCCGAATTTCTTGGCTTGGGAAAGTCAAAATGTTACATAACGAAATCTCATAACTTTGTGATTCATGCTAACATGCTCATTCAGGCGAATGCAATCGAGCTCACTGGGCCATCTATCTAGTCTAACACTAACATATAACGCCCACATAGTCTATAAACCGCCTTTATTCGTTTTTTTCAGTTTCAATAAACATCAATATCCGAGCTCCGAGAAATCAAGATTGTTTAGTGTTTACTATACAGGTCAAGAAAAACGTAAACGTAGAGTAAATGGGAGTGGCTAGACAAATATAAAAGCAGAAAGTACTCCAACGCATTCCACAATATCGTATTCTAAAATTAGCGAATGACACACGGCTGATAAAGTGATGCCATCTCGACAGTGCATACCCAAGATTGTTATTACTAAAAATATTGTCAACGATAGACAGGACAGCGCCGTCGCCGAGCCGATCATATCTCAGGAATTATCTAGGCATGCGATCCATCCAACTATTTCGAGATTCGATCTTTTCGCTAGCTCTAACATAGATGCAGAATAAGCGACCCTCGCGATGAAGCAATAAGACCGCGTTAATTATTGCATCGAGTGCAGATCACGTAACTAAACGCGATAAGGAAGACCAACGAGCAGCGTATCATAATCAGTCAACATTTAATTCATACAACTTGTCAACCGAGCAGTTTCTTAGTCGATTCGTAATTAGGTATATCGAGATCTGAGGTACTTATTACTGCCCATATCTAGACGCCGAAGGTCGGCCAGACTTTCGCTACGTAGCAGCGCTGCGTGGCCACATTATGCCAAGTGGCCCAACCCGAGTGTCGGAAAATCTAGTCGCCTACACGAATGCGCGGCTAATACGCGATGCAGACATCGCGCGCTGCGGCGATCGCATTACCATACAGACAATCTAAAAGTCAATACAGGAGCCGTGTTGACATTGGCCCACCGTTACTGTTGGTTTTGTAACGATATCAAAAGCCCGCATTCCAGCGGGCGTGTTGTTCAATGAGAGGCTCGATTGTTCTCGAGCGGCAGGCGATCGCCCACGTGCGCCGAGGTGTCGCGCTGATTGCACAACCGGCGGTCGGCGCTCGCCCGCCTGCGATCCCGGCACAGGTGACCATTTGCCCGACGGCCTTGCGAATGAAGGGCAAGACCGCCGACCACAGAGCAACCGGGACGTCCGCGGAGCGTGACGACTGCGAGCACTAACGAGTCACCACCGCCTCCCCATCAACATGTATTTTTATACCCAATAACCGGCGAGACCGGATACATCGTATACTCGTACCTACCTCCTCGCAAGGGAGGTACAGCGAATCGGCTCGCGGGTGAAGAAAAATAGTTGTTTGGCCCAACGGTAGATAAGGTATGGTATATGTGCGGCGGACGCGCTGGCCTCGCTCGCGTGCCGCTGCATACGGATCGGGTTTCGTTCCGCAAACTCGAGATAACTGCAGCACGACGAGACTCACTGCATACTAGGAGCCAACTTTGAAACGTAACTCTAGCCTTATTTTATCCTCTTTCAGCTACCGTCGTCTTATTTGAATAAGAAATGCGAGGTTACGCTTATAGTAAAATAATTAAGTTTCCTGAGCGTTTTACGGGTTAGTCATGATGCCAGCGCGTTCCGAATGTCTAACGGGTCGCTACAGCTAAAAACAGCGTTCTAATAATCGACACTCGATCTAAAATAGCCGCGTGACAAACGAAACCGAAAGTGATGCGTGATGCAACGGACCCGAATTTAGCTGGTGCGGCCCAGGGCGGTGCATCGGCCGCGAGGGAACGCTGAGGCCGGCGCCGCGGGTGCCAAACGGCTGGCATTTCGCACTAATGACACGAATAAGATATTAGCACGGATAGCTCGCCAGTCGGCGCCGGCATCCAACTCAGGTATTCGGGCCGCTTGTAGAATCAAAATTAACCCGCGACCGATAATCTACCTATCTATAGGTAAGTGATACGTTAGCTCTAGCGATACCGAATGTCGGAATCGGGACTGGTTCCCTGCAGGCGGCGATCGTATGCGAGAGAACCGTTATAATCGCCACACCAAAGTTATTCAATAATCCAACTGTATAATACGATTGGCTCGGAGGCGTCGTTGATATGCAAAGCGTGTTGAGCATGATCGGTGGCGTGCATGTGCATACGTTTGTCCGGCGAGCCGTAAGGGCGCGTGTGGGGGAAGGCTACGCAGCGCAGCGGTGACACGGCGGCCGCGGGTCGGAGGTCCGGCCGCATTCCGCCGCCGCATGAAAGTGAAACCGCTTCGGCGACCAACCGCTCAGCTGTAGAAAGTCCACGATTACATCTCGCCAGCGCCGGCGTCGCCGGACGAGCAAAAACTGCTATCGCGCCGAGTCGCGCCGGGCTCCCGGGAAACGAGGCGCCCCGGGCGACGTCGCGCGGAGAAATTGCCAATAACCGCTGGCGGGCGCTAAACGATTCCTTTCATTTACTCAAACGCCAGCCAGCTATGGCTTGTTGAAATGTTAAATTTCACTTAAACTAACCGTAACCGAGTGACCGGGGGCTATTTCCGATAGTTGACTTTTGTAATATACGAAATAAATCACTTCAACCGACTAATCGTAGAAATTATCTAACGTTACTTTACTATATCGTCATTCGTATGAAAATATTAGAAAGAACTTGCATATCCGGTTTGAGCGTAAGTCCAGCCTTTTACTTGGAACAGGTTTTTTCAGATCTTTAATATTTTGTTCCAGCAAGTAGGTGCAATTACTGCAACGGAGTAAAATTATCCTCGGACATTAACAGCAACCTAAATGTCTGCTCAATCAAAAAGTGGAGTCATTGAAGTGTTTGAAGGCAAATTAAAGACAAGCCTAGGAATGAAATCATATCGTGATTTGGCTAAAACGCGAGGTGATCTAGATAGGCAAGACCCGTTATCGAGTGGAGCTAATCTGCTAAGTCATTCAAGTTTCATAGCCATATTCCATAATACAGCAATCGGTAGTCAAAAGCGTTAGTCGTAATGGTCTTGAATGGTGTGTAAGTTCGCTTCCTCGGACTGGTTTGAGTGCTCGCCCAAGTTTGTTGCCACTAATATCCATCTGTGGCCTCAAATGATGGCCACTCCTTTATTGGCGTAGTAGTTTAGTAGTCTTTCTGTTTGCAACGGAAACCTACTAAGTAAATACGTGAATCTAATGAGCAATACTAAACGATGACTTTGTGAATGGTAATTAAAATCAGTTCTACGTACTAATTTCATATGGGTTCTAATAAAGGCGGAGCAATAATTACACCTTGTAATTTATGAGGGGTTCAGAGAATGTAAACGTCCATTGATCGAAAACTTCCACATGGACTTGTGTAGGTGTTGGAGATCTCTTAAAATCAAGAGTCGAGTATTTGAAGGGACAACAGTATGGCTTTCACTATAACCTTAACCATGGACAATTGAACATTGCCCAAGTTTTCTGTCTAATCAAAAATTTTGGTAACTCAACGCACACGTTTTTGAATTATTTTGATGGAAATTTCAATAATATGATCATCAACATACTCCACAAAAGTTATGCAGCATATTACAACCAATTTTACTACATAGGTTATGTTGAACAAGTTATTTTACCCAAGCCTCACATCTGCAAGCAAAGTTTATAAACACATCTACATCTGCGGAAATTTAAGATAAAAACTGTCGTAGGACACATGGTGTGGGGAAATGTAATCGTTTCGCCGACCAGTGTAACTCGTTACGAGCCGGTATATGCAGAGGGGAGAATAGTAATCGTTTGACAAAAACTACAATTAACTGGTCGGGACTTCTGGCTAAGTGGGACCGGTAGTAGAACGGAACCCATGACTGCAGTGTCACGATTCGAACGTATAGTAATGGATCTAGGGCATTAGCCGTGGCCTAAACTTTATCTTATATTTTATTGAAATAAGGTGAAGTTTAGAAGTTCGAAGGATTGTGGTTTTGCTGGACCAAATCTGGATAAGCAAGTTGTTATGATTCTGCTAATAGCTTTCTTTTACAGGATTTGCAGTGTGTTGCCTGTCGATTTCTACCATCTTCATCGTTAAGCTTATCTATATTTTTTTTGGGGTCGATACGTCATTTTGTCTGAGTAAACATTGTTTCATTCTTACCATGTCTTTCTTTAGAATCTCGTAATCTCAATGTGTTGATGTGGATTTCTGCTATAAACTTATTTACAAACACCAATAACCTGTATTGGCGCACCGTTGTTTGTCGAAAAAACATTGAAGAATAGTGGTAAACTAGATATTACAGTTATCATTTATAGCACACAAAATAAAAGATTCATAAATACAATGAACTTTACGTCTTCTGTCTGGACGTGCCCTATCCGTGCCCTAGTCTTGTATTTACGTTATGGTACATCGTGTCCTATCCATAGTGTAGTATTATTTACGTATTGTATTCGTAACTCGACACGCCCGATGCGATTCGAAGCAACCGTATGATGAGTTCCACGTCACAAACACATCATAATCATAACTATTATTACGACTGACGATACAATAGACCTTGTTAATGATATTCCAACTATTACAACCGTGTTTTAATTAAAATAGCACTTAACAATAACTTTATTAATGTGGAATATCGCTTGTCGCTTCTCAGTATTTACTAATCTATGATCAGGAAGAATAGAAACGGGTGATTTTGACTTAATTTGCATAAGTTTATGTGGGTAATTAAAACGGACACGTCACTTTGTTTATCAGTCGGCATTTTTGTTGTTTTCTTTGAAGTAATAATTGCACATTATCCTATGCTAATCGAACTAGCATTTTGTATGTTCTGGAAAATATTATCACACTTTTCTAAATTGGCATAATCAGTAACGAAATACATGTACTAAATAATAATCAAGAAAATAAGTGATAACACTCAATCAGCTGTTTGTTTCATTCGACGTTTGTAGAGTACAATACTAGGTAGAACAAAAGAATAATTGTGTAAAGATCCAAGCAGGTGGCGTTTCTGTAGTTTCTGTCTTTGCCCCCATATGTAAATGGGGTGTGAATGGGGTGGGGTGGGGTTTCAAAGTCTTCTATTTATTAGTGTGATTTTCGGTGATGCAGTAGGTCTGTATCACTGTGTGCCTTATTATTATAATTGTATTTCGAGACCTAATTTGTACGCACTTTTTAGGTCTACATCAAAATTACAACACATATTCTTGTATAGTATTATATTAATGTTATAATGCTGAATTAAATTGTCAACAATAACAAAAGTATCACGTCTAATAATTCCATCGTCTAATTTACTTAATTAATTCACGAAACTAGGTCGGGTAATAAACTTGTTAACTTACAATGCTGTTTAATAAGATTATTAACAACATTATTAATAGCTCGATTACAACCAGTTACATCTAATGACGTGAATTATTATTATTATTTTATTTACCTCTACACTAGCTAATTGAAGGAAATAAACAGGGTTTTACGAAGCGATAATTAAATAGTAATAACCAAACCGCATGGATCCGCGTGGCGGATTACGTATTTTCACTGTGAAGGGGCTTATGTCCCAGAAATTAAAACTTCACAGGTTAATTATCATTATAATGCTTTAAAGTAGTAATTAGTACGAAATAATGCAATTTCGGGTTAAAATGCTCTGTTCCAGTAACTATAAGCCTAAACTACCTGATACTAAGTTATGATAAACCGGTACTTTTTCGTAATCTTAATCCTCGTTAGAGCGTAATAATCTAACACCTTACTTAACCTTTAAAAAGCTCGTTTGGTTTTTACTACAACTTACTATGATTAGTAAAGGGTTGTTTTTTTGACTACTGAATAAATTGTTATCTAGTGCATCGTTATTTTGGCGTTTTGTTGACATTGACAGGAGACAAGATGGTGTCATTAGTACTAAGTCCACGCCCTAAAATGACCATGCAGTACTAGGTATTAAAGTATTACACTGAGTTCCCGTGTAAAGTAATTAAGCGCAAAAAATGTAATCAATAATGTAATTTTCGGAACATGCAACCTGAACCGTTGTAAATTCGACGTAATTCAAGACCGTGAAAACTCGATTTTTACACGCGTTTCAAAATTCAATTCTGTAATAGAGAATTGACCTCTAAAATGGAACAGCACTATGCAAGCATACACGAAGAAAATAATACATTTCGATAGTGCATGTAAGTTAATTTCAATAAGTTTTATTAGATACCTGCCATTTGGCTCGGTGGCATTATGGCAGGTCTTTTTCGGGAATTTGGAAACTTTTGGAGCATTTTATTTTTCGGAAATAGCCTGAGAAGGTAGTGTTTTAATTTGATATAAATTCATCCATCCAAATCAATTCTCAGATTTTTAAAATAGTACTACAATATCAAAGGATTTCACTGCACCAGCACAGCACTACAAGAAGGTGGCGGCAACATAAGATTATTTTTTTCTATAAGCTACACCTTATCGCGTCAAAAATGACGACTTTTCTGTATAACATCGTCATTGACATTTGTTTAGTACTTGTCTCGCTCACTTTAACGAAAATTGTATCCATCGTTCCATGTGGGAACGCGAGCACGATCTTTTGTTTTTTGAACAATTTTTACGCAACCTTGATTCGGTGATGGCACATCCAACGATCAAAATTTTTGGCGGCAGTCGCTACGGTACAGTACGGACGGTAGTCGTACTCCTTTCATAAATATTTAAACCCCTGAATTTAGTGACATTTATTCTCATTGTCATATGTATTATATCAGGTATAATAAGAGTGACAGGACTGTAGACATGCAGCATGGCCTAAACTCCTCTAGTCCTCTACATTTGACCACAATGCCGATACTTGCGCATGCGACGCGCATAGGTACGACCGATGCTGATTGATTAGCTAATTAAGTCACGTTCGGCGACAGGGCGGCTGTTTACAGTTTATTGGGAGGCTGATGTCATGTGTAGGCTCAGATTTGCAGGGTTAAGGTACCTAGACATTTATTTCAGAGTGTCTGGAGTGAATGCTTTTTAAAAGTCTGATGAAGGTAGGTGTGTGAGTATCATGAATGGTCTGTGTATGTCCAATCTTTATGGTTTATTGGTAGACTGGAATTATGTGTAGGCTGTGATTTGCAAGGTTAAGGGGGACTAGACCAATTCAGATTATTTGGAGGTGAATGCTTTTCAAAAATCTTGATTGTAATAGTCTGTGTGTGAGTTCAAGGTATATTTATGTCCTATATGAATATTTCTATGTTTTCATTAAAATAATTTAACAAAGAATTAACTTACATTATAATTAATTTAGAGTAATAAGTCTTGTCCCCTTTTGATAAATGTACCTACTAAAAATAACTACAAACTACTACACTAAAGATATGTACTTGTACAAGTACATAATTTTATTATTATTTAAGTCTGTCTACAGCTTGAAAAATATTTATTAGAAAATCATAGTTTAATATTGTAAAGAAAAATAATATTGACCTTTATTTCAAATTATTTCTTAGTTTTCAAGCATTTTTTTTTCAAATTCTTTGAAGATTGGACTACTAAACTACCTACTTGACTTAGTTGCTGTGTGTTTCATTCCAGTTTTTTATTTATTAGTTTTCTCTACAAGTGTACACCAAGAATTTTTTTGTAATAGGTAATTAATACCAATTGCATGTATTTTTCCTGCTTTAATCTATTAAAATATTGTTACCATACCTAAAATAAACCAATATAAGATCCTTTTAAAATATTCATTACCAACTACAAATTCTAACCAAAATAACAAGTAATATCAAATTACAAGTATTTACAAATAATTTATTAAAGTCATGATGACTATAAACCTACTCAAAAATAATATCATGTGTTATCAAAGTCTTCAAACAAGCTATTCTTATTGCATCAACAAAAACTTCTAGAAAACTAAAAAAAAGATAAAATGATTGTTTGGCAAAAGATTACAAAATATTCAAACAATAAACGTGGCATGTTTTATTATTTGCATTAAAAACTTATTGTTCAAGTCTTCCTGAATATCAAAAATAACACTTTGTTATCACAGTTATCTTGCTTCTTCACATTCATGAATCAGTCATATTTATCAAGAATACCAAGATAAACACTCTAGCTTTGCCATTTTGTAACCATAATGATAACAATATAAATTGCACTAGACACAGGTATCTTCAATTCTGCCAAGTTACATCTATTGTATTACTCTATGACATGCAGTAATGATAAATATTAGATTAGAGCCTGCCAGACAGTTTATGCTATCAATAATATCCATGAAATATCTCAATTTATAGCACTTTTTATAGACAAAAACTCATAGATAGTGTAGAATTGGTTCCCTTGATCTCATTATTTGCATATAATTAATTAAAACTTGCCCAGCTTACAACACAAAAAACTTTGTAAATAGTTTTACCAACTTTGACAGCTGTGTGTGTGGGTAGTGTGGGACCAATCTATCAAGACCCAGTATGCAAGCAAAAAATACAACGTGGTTTTTGCTTGCTGTTCCTTTGCTTGTGTCCTTAGCTACATTTACGGGTAATGTAAAAAACCTTATTGTTTGTCGTGTAGTTTACGCAGGTAGGTTGTTACGAAGTTTAAAACTTTTGAAAGTAAGTTTTACCTTGCAAAGGGTGTCTGTTCGACGTGGTACACGGAGGTGATGGGCTCTGTGCGCATGAGGCTGCGAAGCCGCTCTTCGGGCAGTTCCAGCAGTCCATCACTTGCTGTCTTGAAGTCAGCCTTACTCAAACCACTTAAAACACTCATTTTTAAAACGTGTAGACGACTACCGACCGAGTCGAAACGACGGTTACAACTTCAAAGCGTCACTAAACGATCCACAATAGTCCTTAAAATCAACGTATACACTTATTTATGTTAAAAATGGCATCAATTAGACCACATGAAACATTTTAATGCCTCCGGTTTCTCAAAAGGTAACAGAGTGCTCTCCCTTGTCATTGCGAGAAGCGGTTACGGATTCATTCAAAACGCTCCACTTTGAATCTACACGATAATTAAACAAACTCAAGTTTCACTTCATACTAAATTGCAATGAAAAGGAATAATTTGTTTATTTACACACGCGTTCCGGAAAAACTAAAAATTGACAAGAGCGGCGGGACAGCTGCGCATCGACGAGTCGATCGCACTTCGCCGTACACGTTTCTGTCGGTCCGTTGAGACTCGAGCCGAGCCTGCCCATACCATTCAAATTCCGATTCCAGCGAATGTCGTTGTTCCAACGTTCTAAGTTCGAAAGTTGCAAAGCAAGGTCAATGCGTAAATAACTTAGAACTTTTCCTCTAAACTAATAGATGGCGCTTCTTTGAATTTTAGTAAAACAGAAAATGTCAATGCCTAATAGATGTCACTAGTAAAATATGTAACATAGTTCTTTTTTAAATTTAATATTAATTGTAAAATCCAGAATGTTACTTATCAGTTTATTGGGCGAAATTTATTTTTAGGGGCATGTCGTCTTAATTACGGTAACTTGTAGTGACATCTGTTGACACAATTTTAAAACATGGTCAACAAGTTTGTAACGTAAGTAAATAATAAGATGGCGCTGTCTTTAACTTATGGTATCACAAACACTCGTTTCTCATCAAAGGGTAGGCAGGCGTGCCTTCCATTTTGATATTTTCGTGTCTTAATTGCATATAGTTCGATCAACTTATACCTTGATTACATTTGTGCTGAGTACAGTGGCAAGACAGTTCCAAGACACACATAACTCGGCCTGCCTAGTGCTTGTTCGGCCGAGTGAACAGTTTCAGGTCCATCTAGGCAGTGTGAAGTGTCTCTGCACGGTGGCTACAATCCTTGGTACTTACGTGTAATTAAGGCATCGTGAGTTTGCCATTCAGTGCCTTGCCAAGCGCTGGTTTAAATGTTAGGTTTTGCAGTAGTGTTGTACACAACCACTAATTAAAAAACATCATGGTCAGGGAGGGACTCCAAGGAAAATAGAAATAAATAAAGATTTTTGCATTCCAGTTTTCGTCATTTATTCAATTATTTCTTATTCTTCTGCCAAGCCGCGTGTGCGACATCTCCGAGAATTTTGGAACCGGTGACCAGGTATTTGTTGAATAGCGGGTGTTCTTCTAATCTAGCCTTATACGCAGCTGCGAGGGGGAATCTGAAAATGAGGGAAAGCGTTAGAGATTCATTTCGTTCATAACCATTCGTTCTTATTGTGTCAATAGTAATTTATATGATGCGTTCGAACTTATCTAATAGTATAACATCAGATCATTTAATGGAATTGTCGTAGTCTTTTCTTTTAATTTTACTACGGGCGTACAGTTGATCACCTCTGCCGTAGGCCTTAGTTCGAACTCAGGCAGGCTTTCTACTTTGTGTAATTTAATTCATTAATATACTATGTATATTGCTCTCAAATAGTAAAGGACAACACCATGAAGAAACCGGCTTTGCCATATCCTAGACCCAAAAGTTGGAAGACTTGACACATACATTAACCCTCATTGAGCACGCGTGATGAATTACAGCCCACTCTCTCTCGTAGAGAGGAGAAAAATAAAGAAAGATAAAAACTTTTTTTCAAAAAAGAAAACCGACTTCAGAACACAAAAAAGTGAAAAATAACTTTAGCGTCAGAAGTCGGTGACTTTTGTTTGATTGATTCAGTTTTTTTTGCCACCGACTTCTGAAGCTAAAGTTATTTTTCACTTTTTTTTGTTTTGAAGTCTGTTTTAACCTCCTCCTTTTGGAAGTCGGTTAAAAATGTGGGTGTACCCTGATATATTGAATACATCTGCGTAACTAGCGTTGCCAGGTGTCCGGATAAAGCCAAGATAGTTAGGCTTTTTGATTGCACGTCCGGTCAAAATAAACGGTGTCTGGCTTTTGTTAGGCTTTTTACATTTCGTACATACAATTTTATACATAGATTTTTTTTGTCGTACCTATTAATGCTGAGATGCAAAATCCCCAATAAGTCATAAGTCATTTATTTCAGAACAATATACATTTTGTAGAAATTTCGTAAAATAAAATATAAAGTAAAACAGTAAAATCGAAAAAAAATATAGGGTGCCCACTGCCCGGCCTTTTTACCCAAATGTCCGACCGAAGTGGCTGGTCTGTCCGGCTATTAGGTTTGTTGACCTGGCAACCCTATGCGTAACCCTTTCGAGTGTACAGGCGTGATGCAACAATGATGAACAATGCATATTTATGCCATAGCAGCAATCGCGGTTGATTTGCTGTCATTTTTTGATGAGTTCCGTTGTCAATCTCCGAAACTCATCATCAGATCTATATGAAATTTAAATGGGACTATTTCGGAATAAACCCCTTTCGAACAAAATAAAATGTTTGCAAATTCGTCTATATGTATATTATGACGGAGTTATGACCGAATACATAAAAAAAATAAACATCCGAATTGATAATCGGTTAAAAATGGATTTATTTGAAACACGCCACAAGTGCACACAACAGAAGAAAGAACCAGAGGAGGCCTGCGTCCTAGAAGTGGAACTATAATAGGCTGATAGACTAATTAATACTTACTTGGCAGCATCCAGGGCATACAAGTAATGCATAGCAATGGTAGTGGCTCCGACGCTCAGGTCAGCGATGGTCAGGTTGTCTGTGGCGGCGATGTACTTCTTGCCGTGAGACAGGTACGCCTCGACGATGCCGTACGCCTCGTCGATGTCTGCCTTGTGCTTCTCCGTGGGGCCGTCGAGGTCGCCGAAGAGCGCTGGTAGCTGTTAATAGCATTAGATGAGTGAGAGGTGAGGATAACAGTTACCGTGTGGCGGATATATCCGTGTCTTGGGGATTTAAGCAGTTGGATCTCTCTCGGGTAGTGTCTGATTGCCGTCCCATCGGACTATGAGAGTGATGGAAGAGAGAGTGCACCTGCGTCTGCGCACACTCGCTGAGATTTGTTATCATGGCCCAAATTTAATCAGGATGACTACAAAGATAGTTCGAATATATGTATACTACCACTACGGGTAGATGCCAATTTCCTTACAGATGTTTAGTGGAAATTGTTGTGTAAAGTTGTTTTCGAATCGATGTTATCAATTAAAAGATCGACCATCCCTTCATGTATGTGTAATACTTACAATGATAACTTTGAGCCTGATGAAGAATACGCCAACGTTGAAGAACATGGCCTGGTCGACGAGCGCGCGCGTGCGCACATCGCTCGGGTACAGAGACTCCGCCTTGTCGCCGCCGTAGACTGACAGCAGGTACTTCATTGTAGCGTGACTGGAAAACCAATAAAATATCAGACACACAGATTCACAGATCTTACTTTGAATTGAATAGAGCCGAAGCTCTTACTTAGCGAACTAAGTAAGAGTTATCTAAGAATTCTCGCATCAAAACATTATCCGGTGAAGGGAAGGTTCAAATTCGATTGAAACACTAGTTTCACCTAGTAAAGTCAAATCTGCCTTGAGAAGCAAGACAAAATGTCTTATGAGCACGAGATAAAAGAAAAGGATTGTTGATTAAACGGACTTAAATATTGGTATTTTTTTTATGGTTCAAAGAAGGAAAGAACAAGAATTTGTTACCTTTCTGAGATGATGAAGTCACCATCTATCAACGTCGGAATCGTGCCCATAGGATTCAGCTGTTGAGTAAAACAGATAAAGTAAGTATAATTTAAAATTATAATTCAAAGCACACTTTATTATCTGTTCCATTAAGTTGAGACATAGATTGATAATTTTATCGGCTTAAGCAAAAGGGGCGCATCTGTGGAAAATATTAAGAAAAATAAGCCATATACTTACCTACGAAACAAAAAAGGCGTATCTGGTAAGGCTCATTTTTTCCATCCCTTTTCCTCAAATGCACATCCTTTACTTACAGCGACAAAATTAATATAATTAAGCATAAATTGTCAATGAATTTTCATACCTTAACGTGGTCAGCAGATTTGTGTTCCAGAGTGCCGAAATCCCGGTCTCGCACCTCAAGATCCAGCCCGATTAGTTCTGCCAGAATCCTCACCGCATTCGCTGGCGGGCTAGCGTCCATCTTGTATAGTATCGGTTTCGGCGCCATTTTGTTTTCTGGATAGAGGAACAGTATAAAAACAATAAGATGAGGAGCTCGTCGCTAAGTAATAAGCTGCCGCAAGGGTAGCTCAAAGGTTGAACTACGCTTGTTGGAGTAGGTCCGTAGACTGATGAAACCAATTTGCGCATGATCTGCCTAGCCTTTTTCCCAACTTTATTTGGGTCGGCTTCCAGTCTTACCAGATGCAGTTGAATACCAGTATTTTACATGGAGCGATTGCCTATCTAACCTCCACAATCCAGTTAGTCACCAATTGGGCCTCTACTTCAAACCGAGAACACTTCGTGCCTCGGAAAGCATGTTGGTCCCAGCTGACATTCGTAGATCTTTGACAATCGTTATGGGTAGTCGTAAGGCCTAGCCTATTCAGTGAAAAAAGCTGGTGGTTAGGATGACAATATACTAATTCGTGAATGAATGAGTACCTACTTGTGTTTTTTAACTTTGACTCGTATATATTTTTATTTGTCGCATAACTATTTACAGAGAAGTCCGATTTTAATTATTCTTTTTATTGTTTTTATGGCATAAAGATAAGCCACCACAAGTGGTAACTTCCCCGACTTACGATTAGGTAAGTAAGTTGCGAGTCCGAACACAGGCAGTACCTTGTGTAATTTGTTTCATTACCACTGCTCTCAATACGGTGAAGGAAAACATCGTGAGGAAACCGGCATGTCCTGGAACCAAAAATTCGAAGGCCAAGTGTCATCTACCAACTCGCACTGGACCAGCGTGGTGGATTGTAGGCTTACAGCCCATTCAATCCCATAGGATTGTGGCCAATGTCCCAGCAAAGGGAACATTATAGGCAGATTATGCTTATACATAAAGGGTGTAAATATACCCTTAACGAAGCCAAAATGCACTCGGTCTCCTGGTCATTTCGATAATTTTTTTTTGTTCTGGACCATACTTGGGACCTACCTATTAGTTATGGAGATATTGGAAGGCGAAGTTCCAACTTTTACACAAGTTTTTTTTTTAATATGTACTAGTTTTTAAGGTGATAACTTTACTTTAAATACCTTCATGACCCGTTTACTATTCAATGCATCCATCAGCACAATGTGTTCAGTGCGTAAAATCGAGTTTTACCGTAAAAGGTGATCTATCCCCAAGAAAAAAAAGTCGTTCCCCAGCAACAGTTTTTGAGTAGAGTTACTTAGTTTGATGTACAGAATGCTTGGTTGAGGGCTACGCGGAGGGTCCGTTTATACCCTCTATGTCCCAATGCTTGGTCACGCGCCCCTCCTGTAGGAATGGGAGTGGGTCATATAATCCACAACGCATGACGCTGGTCTAGTGTGGTGTCACATGCCTTCGAATGTAGGGCATGCCCTTTTCCTCCTCGAGTGGTTTTCCTTGAATAGTTTGAGAGCAGCGTAGCGAGAGGGCGTCTCGTTTAGAATACTGATTGCTTAAGTTGTCTTTAGTACAAGTTCATACATCTTTATTACACACATATGCACGAAAACAAGAGTCTGTTAAAAATGTGAACTAAACTATGACATAATAATGGATACACAAATTCTTGTATGTTTGTATTCCGTATTATGTAACGCTTGTTTTTCGATGATAAACTACTTATTTACGTGAAGAAGATTTGGCGAACGGTAACTTATCACTGCACGTGACGATGCGCCTACATCTACCTAATAATCGGAAAACGTTCTTCTTTTAGATAAGTAGCTACGTTAGTTATGTCCGTTTTTACTAATACTAGTAAAACACTTACATAGATGGATGCCTAAATAAAAGTGCTACTGTTGGTTTTCAACTCTCGGGTCAGCGTCGAGGCGTCGAGGGTTGAATATTCAAAAGTGCAATCATATTAGGCATTATTTTTGGTATTTCCTAGTGTTAGTGTACACTGGCGACCGACTTCAATAATTATTGAAATCAATACAACTTGGTTTATTTACGTTGTAAAACGTAACACAAAATGAATGATTGAACTAGCTTTTTAAAGTCTTCTACTTATTCTATAAATGATTGTCACTTTGCAAACAACCTTATATACAAAACAGCGATTCAATACAATACACAAAATATTTACTACATTATAAATCATTTAAATTCGTGCAAAAAACAAACTTACCGTCTGTTCTCAACGAGGTACGGATAAACAATAGGCGGTTAGTCAAGCCACTTACTTATACATATGTAATGGCATATATACATCTCAAGTAGATAATGCTGGCCTTATATACGACGGTGTATATAATACATATACAGTACGATGATCACGCAAAATGCATTGAGTATCATCATTGTTGGTTAGTGATTATGTTGTGTGTGACAATTGAAAATCGACAGTGGAATTATTTATTGTAGTGAGTTGCTAATTGGAATTAATTAACCAGTTACGTTAGGTTAGGTATTAAAATTATATATTTTGTCATCTTAAAAATAGTAGGTTATCGTTGCGTGCGGTAATCGAACCTGTGACCGATAACGAAGTGACTATTTTCTTCAAGTCATTGCGCTGCTGGAGCAGTCAATTTCTGATAATTTGTTAGTTTTGCGACGATCTTTGGCCGAATGATTGTTGCAAAAGTAACGTTCACGGGACTAACAAAGGACATAAGAATTTCCCCAAAGACTTTGGGGGAGGTATACGTACAACAGTGGGCAATGTTGAAGATGTTAGTTTTCGTGTTATTCATTTGTAAGTGCAATTTCAAACCACACACGAGCGAAGTTTATGAAGAAACAAGAAGTGATATTATGTTTAGATCTTTCGATCGATTAGTTTGTAAATAAGGTTAATATTTTGATGTTTTAATAAATATATACAGGCTGTTAGTGTAAACACCGTTATCCTTGAAACCAGTGGTTTGGTTTCACTTATAGAAAGTAAATTCAATGAAAAAAAAAAAACATTTTTTTTAAAGTAAAATCTCCATTTTTCCTCAAAATTATTTCACCCTATACGCAAGGGCAAAGAGGACGGAGCGCGGGAACACAGCGCTAGATCAAACAGGCCACACGCCGCGCGCGCGACGCGGCGCGACCCCGCCCACACCCCTCAGTCTCTCCGCAGCCTCGCTATCGATTGCACGTTACGACACGCTTGCTCGCAGCGCAGCGCAGCGATCGCGCCCGCGCCGCCCGCGCACCACCGCTCATTTTTCGCGCAATTGTGTAGTTAGGTATTGTGTAGTGATTATGTCGTATACAAACGTACAGTGGACCGAAATGGTTCGGGTTTACGCCGCGTCGGGTGATAACCTAAACGAGGCTCGAAGAATGTACGCAGAGTTATTCCCTGGACAACCTGTGCCAAACCGAGAAACGATGTTGGCGGCTACTCAAAGGTTACGTACCTATGGCCAGTTCACCGTGCCGGCCCATGCTCAGGGGCGTGGCAACCAGCAGCTGCCAGTTGACCTTCAGGAACGCATACTAAATTTCTTCGCGGAGAACCCAGAGGAGAGTACGAGGCGGGCAGCCTGTATTTTTAATGTTTCCCACTGGACTGTTTGGAAAATTCTTCATATCGATGGTCAACATCCATATCATTTTCGGCCAGTACAAGAATTAAATGAAAACGATCACATACCGCGGGTGCTATTCTCACAATGGTTAATCCAAAATTTTGACAACGTTTCCATTTTATTTACGGATGAAGCAATGTTTACGAGGTCGGGCATTTACAATGTTCATAATGAACATTACTGGAGCCGGGTAAATGAACACCGCGTCCGGCAAAACAGTTATTTACAAAATTGTTAAATCTAACTTACATCTGGACTCGTCACGCAACAAAGGTAGGTATTTTTGCCTGTCTTTAGCCAGGAAAAGTATGAAGGGAAAGTTACATCACAGGTTACGTGTATTGTGTTTTTATTACAATGATGTAGTTAGTTAAAACTTATGTAGGTAGTTATAACGGACGGCCAGTGCAGCAGGTCAACGCCCTTTGCAGTGATTACGTAACTCGGGCGCATATTATCCATGATTTTACGGACGGTGTCGGACAGAAACATTTTGAAGTTTTTAAAGAAAAATTCGTTTATTTATTTTTAAATTCAGATAAACATTTTTATAATTAAATCAACTACCTATGGTTTTAGTGACAACGGTGTTTACCCTTACAGCCTGTATACTTAATGAAATAATATATAATGAAAAATTGGATTGATACAATGGTATCGTAAGGTATTTCTTAACAAATTAATAAGCAGATCAAGTTTATAAAGTTTACAAAGAAAAACATCATTTACCTTACAATCTCAAGGTGTTCTGCCAAAGAAAATCCAGGAAACGCGATGACGATCGACCCTGCGAGGTAACAGATGGACGACTGATCGCTATGCACAATTGTAGGTTTGTAGGACAGATTTATTTACCAGCAGATTATATTATAAAAGCAAAACGAGCTGTTCAAGGTCAGATCAGTCTAGACTAATAGACAAGCCGAATAGAGCGATGCGCGAAAAATAAATCTTTGCGACAACATGTTACTGGGATCATAACTACATATACTTTAAACAGACTTCGAACCCAAGTCGGCCGGAGCAAAGACAATCTCTGCAAATGGGGTTCATGGATGACTCAGACCTCAAGTGCGTATGCGGCGTTTCCCCACAGACAATGGCACACCTTCCATCTTGCACCGCATGCCCTATCACCTGCACACTTGATGATCTGCTTAGTTGCTTACTGCATCAGTGAGCGGAGTTCGCGTGGCTGAGTTTTGGGCTAAACATAATATTTGAACTTATTTGCCATCGATACGCTAAGAAGGAGACTACATACTCGTATATATATATATCATAACTACATAGCATAACATCACGCCGAAGGGTTATGCAAAGGTGTGCCCAATAGTACAGTACATTTCGCCAGTTTGCAAGTCCCACGTAATAAAGGACGAGCCTATTGCCATCAACCGGGCACAAATCCAGACTCCGTTGGTGCTACTGAGAAATTCCTGACGGAAAAACCCAATCCGGGTAAACCAAACCCGAGCTGGGAATCGAAGTCAGGACCACCACTCGACAAACAAGGCAGTGAAGAAGGAAAAGGAAGGAAAAAATAATAAATAGAGGGTTTCATTTAACACTATTTATTCAGTTATTTCTTATTCTTCTGATAGGCCGCGTTTGTAATATCTGCGAGAATCTTGGAACCGTGAACAAGGTATTTCTTGAACAAGGGGTGTTCTTCTAATCTAGCCTTATACGCAGCGGCGAGGGGAAATCTGAAAGTAAAGGGACAACCTTAGAGTTCAAGATACAAAGAAAAAACGATTTTTTTTTAGTCAGATTACCTAATGTAACAAAATTCTTATAACAGACAGTAATCACGAGGAAAATTTTACCGTATTTTTGAGAACGGTCGTTTTATACACTCTGCTCTGCTCAATCTGTCAAAGACATCTCTAATTTTCCTCCATTGTTGGACAAGCTTTTTTCATTAATCGTCGCTGAGTTGAGATTAAGAATGATGAAGCTGAATGATGATGATGGCCTTCTGATCAGTCTTCTTGACTATATTTTGGCCAAAGACAGTTTTTTTACACTTTAGGAATTTCTTCTGTATGGTGGGTGCATTAGCTAACATTTAAACTCACAAACACAAACAGTATGTGATATTTTCAATTATTTTTGCTGTGGGTATACTTACATAATTGACCTTATATTGTGTTTCAGCATATACTTACTTGGCAGCATCCAGGGCATACAAGTAATGCATAGCAATGGTAGTGGCTCCGACGCTCAGGTCAGCGATGGTCAGGTTGTCTGTGGCGGCGATGTACTTCTTGCCGTGAGACAGGTACGCCTCGACGATGCCGTACGCCTCGTCGATGTCTGCCTTGTGCTTCTCCGTGGGGCCGTCGAGGTCGCCGAATATAGCTGGGAGCTGAAAAAGAATTAGCGTTTTTTGGTCCTTCCGTCCCTTAATATAAGTCTCATTGTACAATTTCAGGTTTCTACCCGAATACTCTGAGAAGAAATATCCGATACAAACTCAGGGAGATGGACTATGGCTAAAATTGTGGTGTCTACTGAGATGCCGACTAATAGAGATGTATGGAACCAGAAGAAAAGCATCTCTTGAAGTTATCATGTAGAAAAGTACCTCAATTACTCACAACAATAACTTTAAGCCTGATGAAGAACACGCCAACGTTGAAGAACATGGCCTGGTCGACGAGCGCACGCGTGCGCACATCGCTCGGGTACAGCGACTC
This sequence comes from Standfussiana lucernea, assembly GCA_964057025.1. Classification (NCBI taxonomy): domain Eukaryota; kingdom Metazoa; phylum Arthropoda; class Insecta; order Lepidoptera; family Noctuidae; genus Standfussiana; species Standfussiana lucernea. The sequence continues at coordinate 15,172,478 of OZ059791.1, read as the reverse complement.
CGCCTTGTCGCCGCCGTACACCGACAGCAGGTACTTCATCGTAGCGTGACTGGGAAACCGATGAAATTTCTCTACAGTCATTTGAGTTATTTTTTTATCTGTGGCAACAACAAACTAACAGCAATCTTAATGTTACGAAGATTAAAATCTTTGCGATTTTACACTGATACCAAATAAGGGGACTGATAAGGGGAAAATTCACAGATCACTGTTTATTACTATTTCACACAAAATACATTTGAAACTCACAAAAAGAAGATACATATTCGTGTGAGCAAGCGTTTTATTACTTTAGGGCCCGCAAAATTTTAAATGCTGTCCAGCGACTTGAAGAATGCTGAATGGGTTTAAACGGTCAGATTTCTTTGTTTTAGTAACAAATCCGGTGTAAAAAAAAAAGGAATTGTTACCTTTCTGAGATGACGAAGTCACCATCTATCAACGTCGGTACTGTGCCCATAGGATTCAGCTGTTGATTAAATATTAAATATTACAAAAGAATTTTGACGAAAAGTGATGGCGTCCTGTAGTTTATGCCAAGCGTGGTAAAAAGGCGCGAGATACTTACTGTATTTATGTAATTCTGAATTAACGATGTCAGAAAAAACAGTTTTTATTAATGGCTAGCTGTACCCGGCATGCACTTTTCTCCACCTACCTACCACCTACCTACTACCTACCTCATTTCGGCCCAGCCGTTCTCAAGTTTTAGCAAGACAAACGAACAGCAATTGATTTTTATATTTACATAATATGTATACGTATATATAAAATCAATTGCTGTTCGTTTCTCTCCGGCTTCGCACGGGTATTTAAGTAAAAATTTACGGAAAGGGATAGGACGGGAAAGGACGGGATAGGATTGGGGTGCTTGGTCAGAAGTCCTCCTCGTGTGCCTGATGGCTGCCGGTCCCTCTCGATACGTCTGGAGGGAACAGCAGCTGCTGGGCCGGTGCACCCTGGGCGCGGCAGTGGGCTTCCCCGAGGAATGGGAAGAGAGGGATAGGACGGGATAAAACGGGATAAAACAGGATAAAACGGGATAGGACGGGATAAAACGGGATAGAACAGGATAGGACGGGATAGAACGGGATAAAACGGGATAGAACGGGAAACGGGATAAAACGGGATAGGACGGGATAGAACGGGATTAAACGGGATAGGACGGGATAAAACGACTACAGATTTATTATATGTATAGATTCTTAAATCGGGCAATGTAATATTACTTGCATGCAACGATTACACTGCCATGCCCTAAAATAGTGAAAGCAGGATGCACATTGTATGAGCTAGTTAAAATCGAATAACAATTTAATATGGTTATTATATGAAGCCATTGGACTTGTGACAAGTCAAATGGCTACGCAAGCTCTTACTTACTTCTTAAGTTTGATTTTGATTTAAAAAAAAATGTTTCCCCACACTAGGAATTTCACCTGTATCGCGGGTGCGTTTACAAACATTTAAACTCACTTAAACAGACAGACAGACAGACCTGGAGCAACTACATGTAAGCCATACAAATATATTTGTTCCGTATGAGATTCGGACCCGCGACGCGCAGCGCAGCAGCAAATCTCTCAACCACTGCGCTAACAGTACCGTAACTATCATTTTTGCTGATGCAGAGGTCCCGAAGAACATATGACAGATGAATGATCATACCTTTAGGTGTTCCGGAGACTTGTGCTCCAGAGCGCTGAAATCACGTTCTCGGAGCTCAAGATCCAGCCCGATTAGTTCTGCGAATATCCTCAACGCATTCGCTGGCGGACTTGCGTCTATCTTGTACAGAATCGGTTTCGGCGCCATTTTGTTTTCTGGATAGAGGACAAAAATAAAACAAGTTGTGGGTATCGTAACTAGGTTCGCACGGCGACCAATCAAGCCATACAAAACCAGTTTATGCGGATCTCTCATTGCAGGGGAAACCTATACAAAGCGAGGCCATGTTTTATTGGAAATGTGCCGCCGTGTGCACAAGGCCCGCTTGCACCACTATACGTTTTTAATGATAAACATATTTTATAACTTAACTTAATATTTTTAATTTGATTGCCTCGTTGGTCCAGTAGTCGCAATCGCGATTGCTAAGCACGAGGTCCGGGGGCCGATTCCCAGGTCCGGCAAAGTGTTATTAGATTTTTCATGAGGAATTTCTCAGTAGCAGCCACTGAGTCTGGATTCATGCCCGGTTGATGGCAATAAGTTCGCCCCCTATTATATGGGATTTAGACATACCTAACTGGTGAAATGTGGGTCTACTATTAGGTACACCTCTGCCTAACCCTTCGGGGATTACAGGCTATATTTATAACATCTGTCTTTTCCTGTCTTCTTACTATTGACAGAGTCAGAACGAAGTTTTTAAATTCGTTTAGCGTTAAACGTATTTAATGATTTGTTGCGAGAGTGGATGTAAACTACCTATTGGATATTTTTTTTCTATTTTATCTGATACTTACTTTATTAAAATTATTTATTTATTTAGAAACACCACCCTACGCTCCATTACTCAAGTTGCAAATGTTGCAGAAAAACAGTCAGGCTGAAGTGGAAGTAGGCTGGCCGTATAGCGCGAATGCACCTGGAGAGTTGGGCCCGGATCGACACTACCTGGACGCCTGATGGGGGAAATCGCCGCCGACGTAGTCCCCGGAGAAGATAATGTGACGATCAGATTTTTTTTATGGGACAAATATGGCCTGAGAACGCACCAGATAGAGAGGTTTGGAAGAAGAAATGGAAGGCCTCTGCCCAACAGTGGGACACTTACGTTAACAAAAAAAAAAGTGCTAACAGTCAACTCACCTGTTGTTCTGACAACGTCTAGATTAATACTAGTCTGTTAGTCAACTCACCTGTGCGTATATCTATAAATACATAGGTTTAATCTCAGGTACATTTGTCATGATTACGCAAAAAGTTTTATCATTAACGATGATAACAGTTTTTAATCAAAAATCGATAGAGGAATTATATAATCGGTGACGTTAGCTTAGCATTATTAACAATCATTTATTTGTTGCGTGCCTTATCGAAGCTGTGACCATGACGTCTTAATGCAGGAATGTTTTAGTTATATTGCAGTTTGGGAAAGAGACAGAGCTATACAAGGTGTCTAGCACCATCTCTTTTCCTACATTAAGACGTCATGGTAGGGCCCCAGAGCGAAAAGTTTTACTATTGTTAACTGTATTCAAATAGTTTTAAGGTGTAAGGCCAATAAACACAATTTTCTTTCTTTGGCTATACTTTTGATTGCAGGTTTAGCCAATTTAGTTAGTAGATCTAGACTCTAGACTAGTCTAGAGTCAGGTCACTCTAGAGTCTAGATCTCATTGTACACATACAACTCATTTTGCTTTTATATTATGAACGTTACATCAAAGTAAGCTTAAATTGGTTGAGCTAATATATTATCTACTGATAAAAAAATATTAATAAAGTTGATAGTATAAAGTAGAAAGGTATATAAACGACAAATGTGCACTATGTGCAGTTTGCAAAATTGTAATTAAAACTCATTATTAATTCATAAGTGTCGAACACTAATAATGACCATTTTCACTAAGGCTACGCGACATCTAAATGTAATGCCTAAAAAGACGCACCGTTGGTTGATGCTTACTCAACAGTAAGCATCAACCAACGGTGATGATGCATTTTCAAAGTTCGGCTCAGCGCCGAGAGCTGAAAATCCAACATCCTTATCGTAGCAGCATGTTTATCAAGTTATGTGATATAATAAAGGCAAACGAAAAATAGCCTGTCATATTGAATATAAATAAAGCTTCTGTTTGTTTGTAATGTAATGATGGACGATTAATCGTGAATGACGAATGATAAAATTATCACGCGATGATGCGACTGTTCCAAGCGGGCTCTTGCTGGTATAGATTCCGTTTTGATTATTCCGTAACTGAAATGAAAACCTTTTGTCGACCGTCTGTCAAGAGTCGAGACGCTTTTTTCAGGAATAAGTGGAGGTATCAAGTTGAAAGAGAGGGGTCAAAAGACCAACTAAGGTCAACGCAATCGAAATAGGAATACCTAATGTGTCTTTTGATTACCTACTTTCTTATAAATCTTATTAAGGGTAGGTACTTCTCGTTGACTTGGCAGGATGGTTTTGCAGTACCAGTAAAAAAAGTCAGAACATTGTTAATTCTGTCGCATGTAATACAGAATTATTCCTCGAACAGGCGCATCTAACATTGTAAGACCTATGTACCTACATACATTGTTTGTTGAAAAAATCATAGTATTGTATTTTACCCATTTTGATTACATAATGAATAAAAACAGTAGGCTTTACTTTGATTAGCTTATTTCGGGACACTTTTTGCTTTCAAAACGGTGAAGGAAATCATCGTGTGGAAACCGGCACGACTAAGAACCAAAAGTGGATAATGTGGCGTCCTCCTACCCTCCTGGGTCCGCTTGGTTTGAAAATGTATGTATTGTAGGGTTTTAAAGATTTTCATAATTCATTCTAACTACGAAATGGCAACACTGCCCAATTAATTTTGTAGTGGAAGGGGTAGTTTATAAAGGACGGTACTTGGCCGAGAGAGCTCACTGTTTGTTGGAATCAACGGTGGTAACTGTATCTATGAAGGAGTGAATAGAGAAAAATAAAGTATCAGTCTGTATTAGTGAGTTTTATTACAGTATGGCTCACTTGCAGTCACCGAGGAAAGGTCTGTGACTCGGCATTGGGTACATTATAGGCTGATTATAAATTATGCTTACGCTAGCACAAATTGTTATATCAGGCAAAGACTATTATTGATTGTTGATGGTTTACAAGAAATGTAAAAAAAATAATTACAAACTAATTATTTTAGAGATAAATAATTTGTTTGTAATTCAATCTTCATAATATACAAAAATCACATTTTTATATACCTAGTTATTTTGTTTATCATCATAATCCTTTCACATCAGGCGAGTTGCGGCCAAGCACAGGCTTATTATATAATAAAAAATGTTCGTACACGCTAGTTTCCGAAGCCACCCAACCGACGTCAATGAAATTTTGAGAACGTGCATGGTTGGTTTCAGCTTTAAAGTTTAGGGACCGATAGGTGACAGGGGTTAGTCAATTATAAATAGTCACAAGTTTACCCAAATCAATGATAAATAGTTATGACGGCACAAGGGGGTTCCCATGATTTGTTAGTGCAGGAATGTTTTAGGACTATTCCGTGAGTGGGAAGTGATAGCGCCTGTCTAGCGCTATTATTACTATTATTATTATAGCTACCCCGTACTGTCCCACTACTGGGCAAAGGCCTCCCTCCATTCCTTTTAACGGTCACGATTCTATGCTACTTCTTTCCAATTCTCAAGGATGACATCCAGTTCGTCCCGCCATCTCCATCTCTCATCTCCGTGGTCTGCCGCGACCCCGTGTCACTGTATCAGGGCACCAATCCTGAGATTTTCGGGTCCACAGCTCGTTCGGCATGCGACAGACATGTCCTGCCCAGTCCCTTTTAAGTTGGACAGCCTTTTGAGCCACGTCAACGATTTGCGTTTTGGAGCACAGTGTAGTTTTTCGAACATGATCTGTCAATTTTACACCTAAGATACTGTGCTCCATAGCACGTTGGCAAACCTTGACTTTGGACTTTTGGATGTTAGTCAAAGACCAAGTTTGTGCACCGTAGGTCAAGATGGAGAGAATACACATGTCCATTAGCTTTCGCTTCACAGACATGGGCAGCCCGCCCTTAAAATACTCCTACATGGATCAGTAACTCTTCCAGGCATTTTTCTGATCGTCTTGCAATTTCCTTATCTTGTCTTGCCTGGAAAGAGATTACTTGGCCCAAGTAAATATATTCTTGGACATATTGTATATTGTTCCCACCTACGGGAATGCTCCTCTTGCAGCTGTTGGCTGAGCTTGATTTTCGAGAAATGATTATGATGATGTTTTTGATGTATGTTTACAAAATAATGACCTCTGAGTTTGTTTCAGCTGTTTTTCTCAGAGCAGACAGATACGAAACACCGGCTGTTCAGGCCTTAACGCCTGCAGTAAAGTGACGGCAAATATGCGATGCGTCTTATGGCCATTAATAATAATGTAGGCGTAGTTTTTTTGTTTCAAGTGAATAGCAGTCATACTTCACTTGCCTACCGACCATCATACTTGTAACATTCTTTTCTATAATAAATATATTTTATGATTCCGGGGACTTTTGATTGGCACCAGTATATCCTCTAAAGATATAACATGGTGGCCCATGAGGGGAACAAAGAATAATTCGCGAAAAATAAAGAAAAACAGCTTCAATTAAATCGGTACGAGAACGACACGCGCGCAGCGGCAACGAACTTCAGGATTTGGAGCCTTGCTGTGAAGAACGAACAAAGGCCGCAGGTTCCAGCGTTTGGAGAACTGTCACCTGGTGAATTCAAGGAGCCAGGATTCGAGCAGTGGTGCAGCCAAAGCATCACATCGAGCAGAGCGTCAACGTGTCGCCTCAAAGTTAAGTGCCCATCCTTTGTTTAAAATCCATCCATTCATCCAAAATACCCATAATACTTAATAGAATACTGAGAATAGCATTCCATTTGTGTAAATTAAAGATTATTCGTGCATATTAGTGCCGAAATCCCCTAAGAATTGCAAATTGCATCAGATAATTTTTTTTTCCTTCCACCTTCAACAAAAAATAAAATTGTTAAAAGGCTCAGAATAACGTTAGAGTACTTCGTTATAGTACAACGAACTCGAATTAAAAGTCACCAATCCTGCTTCGTCATTATTGGCATTTAGTTTTACGTATTGTGCCGACTATTCCAGGTCACGTCCTGTTGAGCGAGACCGGTCACCCGGCTTGGTCAAACGAAACACTTCCCGATCGTCCGGTTGGCGTACAGCTGATCGTGCGCACCGGCTTCCTTATCAGCAGGTGACACCGAAACGAGGAACGTGAGCCCATTCATCCATTCATTTTCTTAGTTTTTATTGTGGAAATTGCCCAATATCATTTTTAAGGTTTAATACTGTTTATTCACAATGGCTGAAAGTAAACAGCGTTATAAAGAATTGTTTACAAAAAGAGCATCTGCCAAAGGGCAGATTACTAAATTTAAAAATTATTTAAGTAATATCTCTAAGGAAGATGAGTTGAATGATATTCAGTTAACAGAACTAAATTTAAAACTTGCAAAGTTTGAGGCATTATCTGTTAGGGTTGATGACTTGCAAAGTGAAATAGAGGTTCTGAGTCCTGAAAACATTGCGGCTGAAATTGACGAACGCGATAATATTGAGAGAGAAATAATAATGAACATAGCCACTGCTAAGAATTTGGTTGCCATGTTTTCTCGAAAAAATGAATGTGAACAAAGACGCAATTCCGCTCATAATGCGTCATGTTGTGTAGACGATCATCACAATGTAGGGTTGAAACTCCCTCAGATTCAAATCACAAGGTTTAACGGTGATTATTTCCGTTGGTTAGAGTTTAGAGACACTTTTGAGAGTTTAATTCATAACAATGATCATATTTCCGAAATTAATAAATTTTATTATTTAAATTCTTATTTACAAGGCGACGCAGCCAGAATCATTACTAATCTTGAAGTTTCCGCAAAAAATTACCCAGAAGCATGGAAGCTGCTTTGTGACCGTTACAATAATAACCGAATATTAATAGATCACCATCTTAATTCATTATTAAATATAAAGCAACTTCCCCGTGAGTCAGAGCGATCTTTAAGATATTTAGTCGATCATATTTCAAAAAATCTACGTGCCTTGGTCAGCCTAGGACAACCAACTGATAATTGGGACGTTTTAATCATATTCATATTGTCATTTAAGCTGGATAGTCAAACATTGCTGAAATGGGAGGAACATCGTAATGGCATACCAAATGCGAATCTAAATTTCGAAAAATTCTTTAAATTTCTCACAGAGCGCGCAAACGTGCTCGAGTCTGCAAATCGCAGTAACAATCATTCTGACAATATTATGGCTTCGAAGACTTCTACGACTCCTCAGCGTTCTGCTTCTAACAATAAACAGTCAAATCATAATAATAACTCACACAGTCAAAGAAAGGGTCAGGATAGTACGATTAAATCGTTTGCAAGCACTAGCAATAATAATAAAAATAAAGGTTCAAAGGGTTTTTCATGTATCATTTGTGACGAAGGTCATAGAATCTATGATTGCCCAACATTCAAGGCTAAGGGTATCGATGAAAGAATGACGGATGTTACAAAATATAAATTGTGCATGAACTGTTTAAGACAGGGTCACTACGTAAAGGACTGTCGCTTCAGGTCCTGCCAAGAGCCTGATTGCAATGAGAGACACAATAGCTTGCTACACCGTCCGCCAACATTGGCAAGTCAGCTCGCCACGGTCGAAACACCAGATGAGATAGTAGCAAGTTATTGTGATAAAAACACAAATCAAATTATATTATCAACTGCCATAGTTGAGGTATTGAATCCATTTGATCAGCAAAAGATCAAAGTTCGTGCTTTATTGGATTGTGGCAGTCAATCATCTTTTATAACTGAGTCCCTAAAGATCAGATTATCATTAAAGTCGCATCCCATTGACACTATAAAGGTCATTGGCATAGGCAACACATCAATAAGAAATGTTATTGAAAGCTGTAATATTAAATTACAATCAATAAATAGTAAGTTTAGCATAAATTGTTCATGTCTTGTATTAAAAGAACTGACGGGTCGATTGCCAAAGATCCCCATCGATGTCAGCCTATTGAAGCTGCCTGAGAATATCCAGCTGGCTGATCCCATGTTTAATCAGCCAGCCAACGTAGATGTTCTGATAGGTGCGGACCTATTTTGGGATATTTTAGGTAATGAACAGTTTTCATTAGGAGTCAATAATCCTAAGCTAAGAAGCTCACAACTAGGATGGATAGTATCCGGTCCCATTCATTCAGTGACGCCACACAAAAGGGTACACTGTAATCATGGTATAATTTCCAGAGACAATGAAATGGACGATACTGTTGAAAAAATGTTACCTAAGTTCTGGGATCTGGAAGAAATTCCTGGAAAATCAATTACGAGTGATAATGAAAGTGAGTGCGAAAAACACTTTCTTAATCACACAACAAGAACCAATACAGGTAGATTTTGCGTCAAGTTACCGCTTAAGGATACTACTGATTGTTTAGGCGACACTTACAAGTTAGCTAAGAGACGCTTTATTAATATGGAAAAACGGTTAAAACGAAACCATAACTTAAAATTAGAATATACCAAATTCATTAAAGAATACGAAGAATTAGGTCATTTATCGGTATTAAATGTTAATTTAAATGATAGCATAAGCCCAAGCTACTACCTGTGTCACCACGCAGTTCTGAAACAGGAAAGCGAATCTACTAAGGTTCGTGTAGTTTTTGATGGTTCCGCTCCCTCCACTTCCGGTTGCTCGCTGAATGATATATTAATGGTGGGTCCAAACGTACAAGATACTCTGTTTTCTATTTTGATACGGTCTAGGCAATACAAGTACTTACTCACCGGAGATATAGAAAAGATGTATCGCCAAATATTGGTACACGAAGATGATAGGCATTTACAGCTCATACTATGGAGAGGAGAGGAATCTGAACCCATTCAGACGCTTATGCTCAATACTTTGACCTACGGAACAGCAAGCGCAAGTTACCTAAGTACACGCTGTCTGTGGCAGGTAGGGCAGGAACAGAATAATGACCTCATTAAAGACATTATTCAAAAGGACTTTTACGTTGATGACTTGATAACGGGTTCGAATGATTCACAGCAATTAATTTATATACATAAGGCTGTATCTGAAGCATTAAAAACTGGTTGTTTCAATTTAAGAAAGTTTAAAACTAATCACCCGTCCATTTTTGATAATGTTATTGTGAATGAACAAGACAAGTTAATTTTTAGTGAGTCTTCAAGCACACTGGGGTTAGGCTGGACACCTTCTAAAGATACCTTACACTTTCCAATAAAGGGATTTTCACATGATAATAATCAAATAATAACAAAACGATTTATTATGTCAAACGCTTTCAAGATATTTGATCCATTGGGTATATTAAGCCCAATTGTAGTGATACCGAAGATAATGTTGCAAAGACTTTGGCAACAAAAACTGGATTGGGATCAGCCAGTCCCTCAGGAGATAAGAGATGATTGGATTAAGTTTTCTGAAAACATAAAATATTTGTCTTCTCTACAAGTGCCAAGGTTAGTTCTAGGTGACTCATTCAAATACATCGAGTTACATTCGTTTAGCGATGCTTCACAAAATGCGTATGGTGCGTGTATTTACATGAAAACGATTAGCCTTAATGGTGACGTCACAGTCCGATTATTATGCGCGAAGTCAAAAGTGGCGCCAGTGAAGACCACCACCATACCCCGCCTAGAACTGTGCGCGGCCTTACTTGCTGCTAAGCTTACAAGATCTGTGATCAACTCACTTCGGTACAAACCGGATAAGATAGTGCACTGGTGCGATTCTACAATAGTGTTGTGTTGGATTCGTAGCAATCTAGGAAAATTAAAAGTGTTTGTAGCAAATCGTATTACAGAAATTAAGGAACTAACGTCTACTTCAGCGTGGCGATATGTTCCGACGGATTCTAACCCTGCTGACTTAATATCAAGGGGAGTAGATGCTAAACGTTTGATATCAATGGCACTGTGGTGGACAGGGCCTAGGTTTTTATTAAAAAATGAACCCGAATGGCCTAAGTTAAACGTCAATGATTCGGAAGATCTACCAGAGTTAAATGTTCATCATTCGGTGATAAGTGATCAACCCGTCATTGAATTTGATAAATATTCATCTTTAACAAAGTTACAAAGATCATTTGCTTACGTTCGTAGATTCATATTTAACCTTAAAAACAAACATAACAAGCGCGTAGGTATATTGTCAGCTAATGAACTACGTGAGTCATTCTACTCGCTATGCGTTATCTCTCAACGTCAGTCGTTCCCTATTGAATACGATCTATTAGTGAAAGGTAAATCTTTAAATAATAAAAACAAGTTATTATCGTTATCGCCGTTCTTAGACGAGCATAAGTTAATTCGAGTCGGTGGACGAATAGATGCGTCAGTTCATTCTTTTGAAAAGAAACATCCAATTTTACTTCATGCTTCACATAGATTAACTAAATTATACTTCCAAAGAGAACATGTGAGCAACATGCATGCTGGTCCGCAACTGTTGTTGGCGTCTGTGCGAGAAGCAGTATGGCCAATTAATGGTAGGTGTCTTGCGAGACGTACAGTCAATAGTTGCGTAAGATGTAGACGACTACGAGGCGTAACGTTACAACCTAAAATGGGTAACTTACCGCCTCAGCGCATAACACCTGACTACCCCTTTATATCTGTTGGTTTGGACTTTGCTGGCCCATTTTATATTATCAATCGTAAAGGCCGGGGGAGTCGTGTAGTAAAATGTTATTTATGTCTTTTTGTTTGTTTGCGTTATAAGTGCATCCACCTAGAAGCTGTCAGCGACTTAACAAAGGAGGCATTTATAATGACACTCAGGCGGTTTATAGCTCGTCGAGGTAAACCAACGGAAATATTCAGTGATAACGGAGGCAACTTTGTAGCGGCCTCTAAGGAAATAGGAGCGTTGATAAGAGATCACCAGGAGTCTCTGTATGATTTTGCAAGTCAACAATCCATTACCTTTAAATTTATTCCGGCTTACACTCCTCATTTCGGTGGCATATGGGAAGCCGGGGTTAAGTCGGCTAAATATTTTTTAAGACGTGTTATTGGCGATAGCCACTTCACCTTTGAAGAAATTTCAACTTTGTTTACACAAGTGGAGGCGATTCTCAATAGCCGTCCCTTGTGTCCACTCTCATCCAGTCCTAACGACCTCCTTCCCCTCTCTCCAGGGCACTTCATCATTGGGAGGCCGTTGACTGCTCTGCCAGCACCTAATCTTGTAGAAGTCAAGGAAAGTCAGCTGCGACGGTACCAGCGCCTAGAGAAGACGCAGCATCATTTTTGGAAAAGGTGGCAAAGGGAATATCTGTGCGAATTGCAACAGAGGACAAAATGGCGAACAGATACGTCAAGGCTGGATGTTGGAGATATGGTACTTCTAGCAGATGACAACGCGCCCCCTCTTGCATGGAAACTGGGCCGCGTTCTTCGCCTTATATCTGGATCTGATGGGATATCCCGAGTAGCAGACATCCACACCAACAAGGGCTGCGTGCGACGGTCACTGGTACGGCTTTGCAGACTTCCCACAGCAGAGGAGCTTAAGGATTGAAAGAGATCTTTCAATGGCCGGGAATATGTTCAGGCCTTAACGCCTGCAGTAAAGTGACGGCAAATATGCGATGCGTCTTATGGCCATTAATAATAATGTAGGCGTAGTTTTTTTGTTTCAAGTGAATAGCAGTCATACTTCACTTGCCTACCGACCATCATACTTGTAACATTCTTTTCTATAATAAATATATTTTGTGATTCCGGGGACTTTTGATTGGCACCAGTATATCCTCTAAAGATATAACACCGGCTTCATCTAGTTTTAAAAAAGAAGACGTGTAAAAGTGTTTGTAAAAACCTATTTGCAAAATAAACATCATTTATCATTTGTAATAATTAAATATCTTCAAAAACACAGCATAATCACCCTATATCTGTCCACCTCTACATCCCAATTACTGGGTAACACGATACCCCTTGGTAAGACTGGTCGGGAGAATTCCGGGATTCTAACTAAAGTGCAGCACGGTTATTCGCCTTCATCTGTAACGGCTGTCAAAGATCTACAAAATGGAAACCGCAATGATTTTAACTGTCAATGGGAAACAGAAAAACAAAAACGAACGCTTCATCGTAACATTTATTGTTTGTTATTCTTCTTCCAGTGGTACTGCATGGCGACGTTGAACTTGGCGATGCCGGGCGTCGCGATGCTCTTGAAGTACGGCAGCTCCTGCATCACGGCTTGCCATTTGGCGGTGAGGGGGAACCTGGGAAGAGAAAGAGTTTTAATGATGATATAACTGTGCTAAACACGCCCGGGGTCGAGATTTATACCCGGTGTCCTTGTTACATGGAACCATACATGGGAGTAACATATAACGAGACCAAATGGTGGGTGTATACACCTCTGCCCAAGCACAAACGTGAATCAAATTCAGGGGCCCCACTATGACCTCTTAATGCAGAAATGTTTTAGTTCTATTTCAAGAGTGGGAAAGAGATAGAGCTTCACAGTTGTCTAGCGCCATCTCTTTCCCACTCTCAGGCACTCGCCCTAGATATACGAAAAAAAAATCGAGCTTTTGGAACAGATTTTCACAGACAACTCTCTGAACAGAACAAAACTATTTCTTTAATTTGGTATTACCGTATTTGAAACTATCATAGCCTAGTGGTAAGACTGTCGCGTCGGACTGCCAAGTCATAAGTCTCAAGTTCAGACCCAAAACACGCACCTCTAATTTTTCGGATTCATGCGCGTATTGTATCATATATGCGTATCTCTTGCTTCGGTGAACGAAAAACATCGTGAGGCAACCAAACCAGCTGGCCTGAGAGATATTTCTCGACGGCATGTAAAGCCAAGTCAGAGGCCCATGAGCGGCATAAAAACTCGTACACCAGGATATGCACTAACCACATTATAAAAAAGAGACGATGCTCTACGAAGCCAAGGTTTTTTTTAAACTCGATTCCACCTTGTATTTTACTAGCTTACCCGCCTAACTTCGTCTGCGTAAAATGTTTGATTGATGGTTTTTAGGTCCTTTTGGTCCCAGCCTTTAGCCCTCCTCGATAAATGGGCTATCCAACACTAAAATAATTTTTCAATTCGAACCAGTAGTTCCTAAGATTAGTGCGTTAAACCAAACAAACAAGCTCTTCAGCTTTATAATACTATATAGTGTACATTGCCGATCCACTAACTTATCCTTATTCAGTGGCAGTATGGCCTCAGCGGCGGCGAGTGTGGTCGCGACGGACAGGTCGGCGATGGTGAGATGTTCGGCTGCGACGTACTGGTGCCGCGACAGGTACGCCTCCACCATGCCGTAGGCCTCCTCTAGGTCTCGCAGATGCTTCTCTGTGGGCGCTTTCATGCCCTCCATTATGGTCGGTAGCTGGGAAATCGTTAAATTTCATTAATACCATGATTTCTGATAAATCTATCTCGTCAAAAGAAACTTCGTTTGACTATATTTATTCTGAAATCATGGTATTACACACACAGCTTTTTTTTTTTAACCGATGATAACAGACTATAATCGGTTAAAAAAAACCAGCTGTTTATGTAGGTATTGCAGTTTTGTAGGAAACATGCGATTTTTTTTTTCAACGGTAATTTATTCTCCCTGCCGATGTGATGTCTTCAATACATGGTGAGCGTTTGTGCGTCGATGGCCCTTTAACCCTGTATAGACTAAGGTATAGGAATAGGAACCATATTCGTTTAGGATTACTGATCATGTTCGTATGAAATTGTTGATAAAATTCACATGAGAACATTATTCATGAGATGACTGATATGGTATCTGTATTTGCGGATACGGATGCTCCAGTGAAACAATGAAGTCGATAAAAGTTACTAGCCAATGCAGCGGTCATGCTGAATTTCACAGACATCATTTTATTCCACTTTATGTATAATGTTATGGCATTACTTTTAGTTTATTTTGCTTCTTAGTGTGTTACAATGACGAGACTCCAACGACGGCAATGACCAACAAAACTCTATTTAAATGTTGTGGTTTATAGTGTTATTTGGTTTTTTTATCAGGAATTTCTCAGTAGCAGCCACGGAGTCTGGATTAGTGTCCGGTTGATGGCAATAGGCTCGCCGCTTATTACATGGCACTTAAAAATAACTGTGGCCAATTGTGGGTGTACTAGATACACCTCTGCCCAACCTTGCGGGGGATACAGGCAAAACTAAACTTACAGCAACAACTTTGATCCTGACGAACAGTATGCCGGTATCGAAGAACATGACCTGGTTGACGGTGGCGCGCGTGCGCACATCGAGCGGGTACAGCGGCTCGCCCTTCGTGCCGCCGTACTTGGACAGCAGGTAGATCATTATAGCGTGGCTGGAAATAGAAAGATTTAAAATTCAAAATATGATGGATGAGGTAAGAATTAATGGCTACAACAGACTGGGGGAATTTTCGACATATTATTTATTTATTTAAACTTCATGTACAATAGTGGTACATAGGCGGACTTAATGCCACAAGGCATTCTCTACCAGTCAACCTTTGGGTTAAATTGGACAACATTGTGATAGGGTACAAAAAAAAATACTACTTGTTTTCGAAAATGCATACAATTAAAATAAACTAAAAAATATTTTAACAAATAACAAAATAAAAAACGATAAACCTGATAATAATTAATATGACTAGACTTCTAGGTAATTGAGAGCTATTTAGTCTGACTTAGATAGTGGTTCCGAGCTTTTCTTTTAAAAGTAAATACATATTCTCATGCTCATCATTTCCTTTTATGAGCAACAACATATCATATTTCTTAAATTGAGGAGTATTTTTTCATTAAATTGTCATTCAATGAGATTTAATTAACTTAGAGGGTTGTATTGATGATTTTAATTATATAAATACATATATAGGTACGTGATACGGTCGCGAATCATATTTTAATCAACATTCAAGACCTACAAATTGCAAAAACCGTAAGAAAAAATTGAATTTCGCGGGCTGCCCTGGCGCAACCAACTACGTCACTAAATATACGTCATGTACAGTGTACACATACACAGCGTACATACATCTTCTAGAATGTAGTAACTTATGATGAAAAACCGAATCAAAATCGATTGTGTCGTTTAAAAGTACTGAGTGGTCGCTCACAGCTGTGTATTGTATAGGAGCAATGGTAATATTTACCTGTCAGATAGAACAAAGTCGTCGTCAACCAGGACAGGTATAGTGCCAAGCGGATTTAACTGGAAAATACATACAATTAAATGTTAATGTACGGAAGAAAACGTAACATACGTCTTGCCATCGGCTTGTGGTAAAATGGTACTCTGCTTCTCATTGTTTTTAAAGTTAGTAGTATCATCGATTTGGAAAGCAAACCTTTCGGGACGTCCAAAGGTTTGTTTTTAGCCTGACAATCACTGCTGGACAAAGCTCCCCCCCACTTTCTAATCTTCCTTGTCTTGCCTTCTCCGGTAAAACTGTGCTGTGAGGGACCAGTCTAATTCATCACGCCAGCGTTTCATTGTCCTGCCGGATCGTGTAGGTATTAGCTAATCAAAAATGGGCTTACACTTAGGGAATCCTATTAATTCAACCGTCTATTTTTTATTAGTTCAATTAATGAATTAGCCACAATACCTGCAAGTAGCCGGGACTCTTGTGCTCCATCTTGCTGATGTCGGGGTCCTTGAGCTCCAGCGGCAGACCAATGATCTCCGCCACCATGCGCACGGCGCAGGCCGGCGGGCTCGCGTCTAGCTTGTACAGGAGAGGCGCCATCTTGGAGGCTGAAACACGGTGTCAATATTTTAACGGATTTTTTCTCCACCTTCGTATAAGAGTTCATTAAATGATTTGGAAGATAACTTGCTAATAAGCTAATAAAGCAAGGGTAAACAGGATGCAAATTAAAAAAAAAAGTTCTTCTTTATCGTGTGGTTAGTGCCTAACCTGGTGTCAGAGTTTTTATGCCATCCATGGGCCTCTGACTTGGCTTTTACATGCCGTCGAGAAATATCTCTCAGGCATGCTGGTATCCTCCGATATAAAAAAAAATGATGATGATGTAAAAATAGTTACTCTTTGCCCATGGTGATTAAATCGTTAGTTTATGGCTCATGACTCTGCACTGGGGCCCAACGATGACGTTGGCACGAGATCTCTTCCCACTCTTGAAATAGAACTAAAACATTCCTGCAGTAAGACGTCATAGAAGGCCCCAGTGAGTGTACAGTGGTTTTGTACCATAGGCGATGCGGCTCTTATTTCGTGTCTTGCTTATCCTGTCATTTGCAAGATACAGGAGCTGATGGACGCCACTTGATAATTGCTAATAGACACTTCTTAGATCTCAAAAAAAAAAAATACAAATTGCAAAAATCAACGCAAAAACATAATTTATCAATAACTTAAAAATATTAAGGTTTAAAGATATATTTATTCTCAAAAAAGACACAAAGTCACTTACATGAGAACAGAAAACGTTATGCTAATATTAAAAATATAATAGTTAAATTATTTTTCCATTTTTAGTTGTAATATCCTGTACAAATATTTGCCATGCATTTATTTTACATTGATACATGTCATGGTAGGTAATAGGCAAGGCTTATCCCCATTACAATGGTACTTTTTGGGTGTACTGTACACATCTGCGTACCCCCTCAGAGCATACAGGCACGATATTATGTTATGATATTGTGTAAACAACAAACATCCAAGCGATTGCAGGTATCACGACAGCTGTCATTTTTTGATGAGTTCCGTTGTCAACTATCACGACTGCTGTCATTATTTGGAGAATTCCATTGTCTGTCTCCGAAACTCATCATGAGATCTACTTATATGAAATTTAAATGGGACCATTTCGGAATAAACAAAAAATTGCAAATATATGACGGGAGTTATGCCCGAGCATACATAAAAATATATATATATACATAAACTTCCGAATTGATAACCTCTTCCTTTTTGGACGTAGGTTAAAAAAAAACTCACTTACGAACAGACGAAGCGACGGTGCGTTTCATAATATCAAATAATATGGGAGCCATAATAAACACTTTTATTATGTTGAATGCGGAAATAATGAAAAAGCACTGTTATTATTATTTATATAAAATATTCTTACAAATTAACAGTCTTATATCCAAACGAAAACCAAACTGAATGACAATATAATCAAAAAATGATAACCAATATATTTTTATCAATGATAAAACAGTGATAGTTTATTTCTAGATTACAAATTATATACTAAAATTGGGCTCAATGTCCAACATGACGAGAGAATTAAATCACTTTAGATAACGGCCTTGCTATCTCTGTATGCAACATAAATTATCTTTATGTATGAAAGTGTTACGAAGTAAAACAATTCATAATAATCCCTTTCATAATAAAGATAAAATGGCCTCCAAGAGTGATACGTAAGTCTATATAATTCCTGCGCTCCGGGGCAGTCATGTTATCCTTGCCAACTGGCAAATATTTCTATCATGGTGTTAGTACTTATCAAAGGACATCGTGAAATAAATTTTTGTCATGAACTAGCGGATACCCGGCATGTGCTACTACGCTACTATAGCATAATATATATATTACACTATACTAACGATATCTTACGCTATATAGCAAAACATATTATGTTTTAATGGTCTAAAACCATCTTCGTTATTGACTTTCTTTTGATCCAGTTTGGGGCACATAGCTTTGATGGTTTCAAAGTCTAAAATGGACATATGTAGGAACAATTTTAGAGTTTTATATGTATAATATTCAGTACATGTTGTAGACAAAAAAAAGGAATCTGTTCCATACGTTTTGAAAGTGTGGATATTTCACTTTTGTATGGAACATATTTTTTTTATTGTCAACGAACAAATTCAACTCTTGGGCTCCACAACCATGTTCTAAATCCTCGTAGTCCCTTACACCATGAGTAATTCGTGCCGACAGGAAAAAAGTTAATAAAAAAATGATTTGCTCACCTCTTCATCCAAAAGGATTTTAGCAATGTTGATTATTGAAATGCATTTTTAAAGAACTTGGTCATTTATAATTAATTTATTTTGTTACGTATCTTTGTGATTTACAATAAAATATATATTAATATAAATAAATACTGGTTTATTTCTTATTGTCCTGTGAATTTGCTTTAGTATTCGCCCATAGTATGTTGATAATTTTAGCAAAGTAGGCGGCGCCGGGCGCCATGATGGTTTTGAAAACTTTCTCTTCTTCCAAACGAGATACCCAATCAGCGCAGTGAGGAAATCTGGAATAAAAGAAAAAGGCGGTTATTTTATTTAAATTTGACTATTTACTGCCTTATTGGTCTAGTAGTCGCAAGCGTGGCTGTTGAGGATGGGGTTCTGGGTTCGATTCTCAGGTCGGGCAAAGTGTTATAGGGTTTTTCCATCAAGAACTTCTCAGGCTATAAGCCACATCTTCGAATTTGTGCCCGGTTGATGACAATAGGCTCGCCCTCTATTACATGGGACTGAAACATAACTGGCGACATGTGGGTGTACTAGATACACTTCGGCCTATCCTTACGGGGATTACAGGCGTGATATAATGTATAAAACTTACTTATCCGCATCCAACTTATGGAAGACCTGTATCGAGGTGGCCGTAGCTCCGGCAGCGAGGTCAGCGATGGTCAGCCGATCAGTCGCGATGTACGGCCGGTCGCGCACGTACGCGTCCACTACGGCGAACGATGATTCTATCTCTTGGATATGCTTGCGGGTGGGCTCGGTGATCTCGCCGTCGAACGTGGCTTGCTGGTGATGTTAAAGGAGAATGTTAGGATGATTATATATAGATAGGATGGTAATAGCGGTCAGATAGGCAGTCGCTCTTTGTAAAATACTGGTATTCAGCTGCATCCGGTTAGGCTGGAAGCCGACCCCAACATAGTTGGAAAAAGGCTAGGCAGATGATGCCCTCTCCCTAATATCTCTTGAACCAAAGACAACGGACAACGTTTCGTTTTTTGTTAGCAAATAATATTGAGGATCAAGATTAATGTCGATTGAGGGCGTTAGAATACCAAATTTCCGTTTTAAAAATGAAGAACGTCAATAAAGGTAGCTGGGTCGATGACCGCTATTGCCATTCTAAAACGGAACAAATAAATATAGACTTCGATAAAAATAACTAAAGGCTAGAGAAGCTAAGGCTAAAGATGTATAGATTAATATCGTCGCTAGTCCGTTTCGCAACATGCTTCTTCCATGTGCTGTTGTTGTTCTCTTGTACTTTTTCCATACAGTTTATGGACGAAATGCCCTAAGAGACATTGAACGCGCTGTTGAATTTACAACTTTCGGCCCTGAGCCGAACGCTGCAAATCCAACGATTTTTTTTTATTTTTTTTTACAAATAAGGAAAATACAACTGGGGTAAAAGCTAGTAATGTATAGACTTACTCCAGCGTGTCCCAGCGCCTTAAAGAACACGCCAGCGTTGAAGAACATGGCCTGGTCGACGAGCGCGCGCGTGCGCACATCGCTCGGGTACAGCGACTCCGCCTTGTCGCCGCCGTATGCAGTTACCAGGTACTTCATTATAGCATGGCTGGAAACATTAAAATTACATTAGTAGGTACCTATATAGCACTGGAAGAGGAGAGGCAAAAACATAGGAAGGAGGGATCACTCTCTCTGGAGGGGGGATTCATAATCTCTACAAGACATCGTCATCAGAGTATGATAGCAATTCACTGCTGGTGAAACGGAGAGGCCGAATCTTTCGAATCCAATTCAATAATGCGTTCAGGAAACTGAAGGGGTTTCCATGGCGTTGCAGTGCCTCTGGCATGTTTGCGGCGGCGCGTATAGATTGTTTTTTCACAATAATGCGCGAGCGCGCAGCATCGATAGTGGCTCGAGTCGTGGCCGGCCTTAACAGGGTTCTAGACACGATTGCTGACAGAGTGTAGTGTCCATATGTGGTTCACTGCTGTCAATTTCATGTGTCACCGACTCAACGTATCGTGTTGTGTACTAACACAGGACTATGTCAGCCTCCGCTCGAAATAAAGATTTTGAATTAGTTAGTAAGTTG
Source organism: Standfussiana lucernea (assembly GCA_964057025.1). Lineage (NCBI taxonomy): Eukaryota > Metazoa > Arthropoda > Insecta > Lepidoptera > Noctuidae > Standfussiana > Standfussiana lucernea. Next base: position 15,151,653 of record OZ059791.1, on the reverse strand, counting down.
ATTTACCTTTCAGATAAAACGAAGTCGCCATCTTGTAGCACCGGCACTGTGCCCATGGGGTTTAACTGCAAAAAAACAGCATATTAGTGGGTATATGTCCTCTTAATTAATAATCCTAACCCCCAGTTTCTGGAACGAAAAAAATCGAACGCACGTTCTTGAAGTGATTGGTTGAAAGCCCCCGCGGTGCGCATCACTTAACCGGTGTTTATTTTTTACGCATCACTTTTGTTCCATAAATCGGTCATTAGCCTAGATTAGTGCTAAGAATCTGTAGATAGAGAAAATTAGAAGAATAATTACCCAAACTGCCGTATCTCTACGTTGAAGACTTGGTGGGCCTCGCGCGCTCCAATAGGTACCCTAAGATTGTGCTGGTAGTGTTTACTTTGCCGAAACAGGCCCAAGATAAGAAGCCAGGAAAAAAGAGATACCATATAAATCCGTAGGGTAGCTACCGGCAAGAAGGTGGGCAGTAGACCCCCACGGACCCGTTCTCTTCCGAGATAAGTCTTGTCCCTCGTCTCAGGGAGGCGTTTATTGACCGGCAGGAGTGACTGGTAATGATAATCAGAGCTCCTATCTCCTCATTGCTTTTAAGGCTATTTAGAGTGGATATTCACAAGAATATTGATTGGCTCAGAAGATGAGCTTTTGTGCTCTTTTGTCTTTATGTATTTTTCCTGTAATGTGTTTTGTGTGCATAAATAAATAAGTAAATGAGAAGAATAAATAATTTTAAAATCACGCCAAGCATCAACGATCAAGCGCAACTGCCGAGCATGAGGTCGGTTCGATTCCCGAATCGGGCAAAGTTATTGAGTTTTCCCATCAGGGATTTTCTGAGTCTGGATTTGTGCCCGATTGATGGCAATAGCCTCGCCCCCTATTATTACATGGGACTTAAACATAACTGGCAAAATGTGGGTTGTATATTTGGGTACGCTTCTGCTTAACCCTTCGGAGATGACACACGTGATGTTATGTAAGTAATTTTGAAATCCACCATGTGACAGCGACCTACCTTCTTAAACTCCGGCGACTTGTGCTCCATCTGCAGTAGCTTGACGTCGTTGTACTGAAGCTGCAGCCCTAGTATGTCGCTCAGCATCATGACGGCGCGCGCTGGAGGGCTGCCCAGCACCCGGTGGAGGATGAGACGAGACATGGCTTCGAAGACCAGTTACTGGGGAATATTGGTGTATTAGATACGTGGACTTGATTTCACAATACACCACACCCCCAAGTCCAAATATATCTTTGACGGGGCTTTTAAGACTCACTCTTTTCTTTTTAACCGACTTCAAAAAAATGAGGAGGTTCTCAATTCGGTTGTTTTTATTTGTGTTTGTTACCTCGTATCTACGTCATTTATTGTTTATTTAGTCCCAATAAATACTTTTTCTTTCTTTCAAAACCACCCAAATATGAAGATAAATCCCAAACCCAAAAAAAAATCCCTGATCGTAATCTCTGTCAACGGTATAATGTTTATTTATACCGTTCCTAACCTAACTTGACATAAATTATAAACCAGGGACCATATCGGTTACCCATTGAAAGGGTTTTCGTTAGGGTTTTTCGAAGCGGTTAATCAAAAACCCATACGATATGGGTAACCCTTTTGAACGGCTTAATAGACCATTTTGGTTACCTATTGAAAGGGTTTTTGATAGGGTTTTTCTAGCAGTCAATCAAAAACCCATACGATATGGGTACCCCTTTTGAACGGCTTAATAGACCATTTTGGTTACCCATTGAAAGGGTTTTTGATAGGGTTTTTCTAGCAGTCAATCAAAAACCCATACGATGTGGCTAACCCTTTTGAACGGCTTAATTGACCATTTTGGCTACCCATTGAAAGGGTTTTCGATAGGGTTTTTCTAGCAGTCAATCAAAAACCCTTACGATGTGGTGTGGGTCACCCTTTTGAACTGCTTAATTGATCGTTTTGGTTACCAGCTTAATTGACCGTTTTGGTATGGGTTTTTGATAGGGTTTTCTAAACAGTCACAAACCCATAATATTTGGATAACTCTTTTGAACGGCCTAAGCTAAGGGACCATTTTGGTTAACCAAATCGAATATGAATGACATCGCACCGTGCGTTCAAGGACAAGTATACAAAACAACAACAAAAAAATTCTCGAGTTGGCGGAACAGTTTCATTTGTGTGAGTGAGCTTTCACGCTGCAGTTTATGTGACATATAACATATTCAGTAAAACACCATCTTTTGCAAAGAGCTCTAAAGAAAATGATTAACAGATGGCTACTTCTATGGGATCGAATTGATCTAGAGCTTCATTTATCTTTTTTTGTAGAAATTACGTGATTTATGAGTAGACAAGGAAGTTTAGATTTTTACTAATCTCTTACTTCAGTCAAAATCTGCCATTTAACGTATTTTAGTGATTGTTCGTTTCATAATCGTTACCTATGCTGCAATCTATGATTTTCTTTACATGACTAATTATAATTTGTTCGAGTTTAGACCCCATGGTAATATGATCTCTCGCTGAAGGGCATAGGTTTCAAAACGGAATAGCATGCGTTGACCGGCCGTGGCAGCGCGGCGGGCGGCGGCGCCTTTGTGGCTACTTACCTAGCTGGTTGTAAACAGGGATCTATGAGCTTTATTGAATGTGAAATAGAGTTCATTTTAGCTTTGCTGGCCGGATACCGAAATTACTTAATATTATTATGTTTTTTTCATTTCTGTTCTTGTTTATTACTTTATTGCAAGTACCAAACAAATGCTGTCATTTTTGCTGTTTGATTTTTGAACCTGGACGTCTTTTGCGGAGTTTTACTATATTATTATTTAGTCGGTGTGAAAACTTAGGGGTCTGCGAAATGATCAATCGTGATTGTAAATTATTACGTGTTTGTTGCACATAGCTCGTTTACGTACCAAGCGATTGATAATATTACTATACTACAATATAAATTGATGGCGATTGATCATTTCGGGGTCGCATTACAATAGGTAGGTATGTAGATATAAAGTTACGTAATTTATCAATCTAAATTTTCAAAATAGCAATTGTATAGTTTATTGCAATGGGCAAGTAGGTAAATATGTAGGATTGTCCTACATACTTACCTACTTGCCAATTCACGCAACAATTTGCGCAACGATGTTATGTCCTAAAGGTCCGACGTACCACTTCATTGTTGATTGATTTGTGTCATGGATAGATTATTGGTCACTAAATGTACAAAATGGAGTACCTACTAGACTGCCCTGTTAGGCAGAAAAGCGCTACGTAGGTACCTATCTCAAAGTTTTGAAGAAAATCGCCGAAATCTCTTAGCAATTTCAAAGAGAGATGTTTGACAAGAACCAAACTTATTAGTTGTTTTATTTTTGTTTAAGTTAGATATCGCTATTTGGCTTATATCATTACATGCGAAATTGTAAAAGCTATTAAATGTTATTAAAAAACAAAAGCAGGCCTCCTTCACTCGTTCGAAGTCATGCACTAACGTACATACCTACGGGGCTACGGCTCGCGTTCACCCAAACGAATTACATTTAACCTTATTTGTGTCATAGTCCTATACTTACAGTCGTCCAACGCAGACGTCTTTTAAAGGCGTTCTTATGCCTACGGAATAGAAGTCAAAATCGGTTGAACGGACTGTAAAAAGTTTTTATTAAATGTCTTATCTTATTTCAAACGACATTTATAATAAAATAATGACAAAATTTCTACTTGCTCATTGCTCATTCAATTGATTACGATAACACGGGTATGTATTAGCGAGCGAGAAATTTTTGCTTTCCGCCTCGGATCGGTTGATTTCTTTATAGTTGTCCGAGATTTAGGGGTCGATTTAGATGTCAAAACCCCTCCCGGGTTTGAACTTCAAAACCAGACCTACGACCCGGCCCCTGAGATGAGTAAGAGTTTCAAGATGAAGAGAACGCAAGAGCGAGCGAAGCGAGCCGGACCTAAAGAGCCTAAGGGAGCTTTAAAATTCAAGCTATTGCATAAGCTATAACAGAAATAAATCAGGCGTAGAAACATCTGGATCGAATGTAGGTGACAGACATTCCTGCTGATGTTTTTGACAAATCGTCATGGATCTGATTGACGTGTTGAGATTCGTCATCAGAACTTTCTTCACTCTCTGATATACTTAGTAATATTTTCTACTACCAAATATAAAATGATAAGTATAATAAAATGATACAAGGCATCCGGCCCCAACATTCGTTTTTATAATTTTGAAACCTAATACCTAAATAACAAACCTACCTTACCTACCATCTTCTGCGCAACTTCGTGCGAGTTAGCATCTTAGCACTTGGATGGATTTTGAGCATAAACTACATATCTGCAAACATCACAAATAACGTCACGCCTGTATTCCCCAAAGAGGTGTACCTAATAGACTAATAGTACACCCACATTCGTCAGTTATGTTTTTAAATCTCATGTAATAGGGGGCGAGTGAGCCTATTTGTAGGCAATACTATTGCCTACATGCTATCTACAAAGAAAAACTCAAACTATCTACAAAGTACTTTAATATTCAAGAAAAAACTAACCTTATAAATGAATTAGCTTGAAACACGCAAACGCATCCCAATTGATAAAAAAAGTCTACACGCTACTTTCGGCTCGGATAGATCAAAAGAATAATATAATATAAACTCAAAAACTCAAAATACGCAACTATAGTTATTGGAGCTCTCGCTCGTACCTACTCTCGCTATTTGTATAACACCGTCTAGTGAATTATAGGCAATGAGCGCCCGGCCGCCATTCCCGTACCACCGACCTAGCACAAGTTTATTGAATAACCCGAACAAAACCCTTATAAAATATGGGTTTTTATAATGCCCTTCATTATAATAACCCATATATTATAAGGGTTTTGACCCTTTCACTGGGTTTCTAGTATAGAACCCATTCAATGGGTTATCATGCAACCCTTTCAAAGGGTTTCTAGTATAAAACCCATTCAATGGGTTATCATGTAACCCTTTCAAAGGGTTCTAGTATAAAACCCATTCAAAAGGGTTTCATAATGATAGAGGTAACCTCATAAACGGCTTACCCGTTCGAAAGGCTTAACTCTTAACCGGGGTTGTACGGTCCCTGGCGACAACGCAGCAGCCAATCGCTCAGCCACTGCGCCAACCGTGCCGTCCAATGCCCGTTTTATAACGATAACTTTTCCACACAACATACTCAACTCACAATGCTATTTCTAGTAAAAGTCTCTCAGACCCTGCCATAAAAACACGTTTCATAATAATTTATAATTTCACACTTGAATATGTCAAGCAATCCTCAAGTGTGTTGAAATATTCTCAAGAGTTCTCCATAAGTTTTGTTTGCATAGGACATTTTATTGCAAGTATATGGCGTTACATAGCAAGGGTTTTGAAGTGGGATGTTGATGAGATGACTGTTTGAAAACTTCGACTTTGATGGTTTAAGTATACGGGGTGGAAACAACGACGCGAAAACGGAAAACACATACTCAGTACATAATTCTGAATTCTTGAAAATTTTCGCCGGTTATTAACAAAAAGTCTGTTTTTTTCCTACATAAGTGCAATACCTACACGGTCAAAATATATGGAACAACTGTTTTATTTTTAATAACCGACAAAAAAAATCTATGTGGGGGGGTTCAGAATGATGTACTGAGAATGTGGTTTCCGTATTCGCGTCGGTGTCCCTTCCATCCCGTATTAGTTATAGATATATGTATTTTAATTTTAAAACACAGACAGACCACACTAATCGTACAGTTGGCAATTCAGAGGGATCGCTTTTGTCCCACCGTGGACTGGGACACGCGAATCACACACAGAAACTATCCATTTTACTTACGAAAAACATTAAGTTACATGTTTTCTGGGAGTTCTTACTCCTTTTTAAAAACGTTAACACGTTGCCTGGTTGGTACATGTCTCCACAGCGTCTACGCCTTACACAGTCTCATTATCATCTTCATCAACCAACAGCAGTCCACTACTGGAGATCTGCTGGTCATAAAGCCTCTTATATCGTACATCTGCTCAATTAAATAGAAAAAAAAAACTTCTTTTATGTATACAGCGTACTTGTAACAGCGTCTGATTGTTTATTTACTTTGGTTTTTGTATGGAACGCTTTAATCAAAGTTTTTCATAGGTTAGATATCAAGATTTCCGCATTTTTATGAAGACAATGTTCTGCTGCAGGCACGTTTCTTATTGCAATTTGATTTTGCAAACCTCTCTTAAATAATCATTCTGACATACCTAGGTATGGAATCTTGCATTGAAATCACAAATAAAGAGGTCAACTTCAGTATCAATATCTATTGAAAATTCCGTATTATAGTATCAAACGGAAAAGTTCCTTCATCATCATGCCTTCCTCGCATCTCGGCCAACATTGGCGCGCCTGTATCTTCCATTGCTTCCCAGTTAAACAAGTCGTAAAATCCATCGGTAGTAATACACCAATGTATGTCAAAAACACGCCAATGTTTGTCCGCCATGACACATTGGTGTGACATTTGAAATTGTCAGTATATTGGATGGTCTATTGTAGTCAATTAAGGAGCGTCATACAGTCCAATTGTGTTCATTACGATACCCAAGCGTTTGTATGAACTGTTAATAAAGCCACAAGTTTATACGTGTATCATTGTTCGAGTATTTTTGAGTTTGAATAAGTTCTTTTCTTCTACATAATGACTAAATGATTTACCTATACTTATTTCGAGAATTTTCCGCGTTGTCTTTGTAACTAGAATTAGGAGTTCGGATACCTTGCCTGCATTTGGTATCGTTACACCTGTATTTACACGTTTTCAGCGTACAGTCAGTGCCCTGTATTTCCTGACCCCTCGGCACTATGTCCTCGTTCCCTCTTCCTCTTTGTAAGAGAGGTCAGCGGGTTAGAGCTGCATTACTCAGGGCAAAAGTAAATATGCATACCTACGTGTATCCTAAATTTACTGAAGTAGCTCCAGACTTTTGCGGTAGGTAGCGGGCTGTTCAGAAACCCTAACATAATGAAGAGTAGTACGTTATAAGCAGGGACCATATCGGTTACCCATTGAAAGGGTTTTCGTTAGGGTTTTTCGAAGCGGTTAATCAAAAACCCATACGATATGGGTAACCCTTTTGAACGGCTTAATAGACCATTTTGGTTACCTATTGAAAGGGTTTTTGATAGGGTTTTTCTAGCAGTCAATCAAAAACCCATACGATATGGGTACCCCTTTTGAACGGCTTAATAGACCATTTTGGTTACCCATTGAAAGGGTTTTTGATAGGGTTTTTCTAGCAGTCAATCAAAAACCCATACGATGTGGCTAACCCTTTTGAACGGCTTAATTGACCATTTTGGCTACCCATTGAAAGGGTTTTCGATAGGGTTTTTCTAGCAGTCAATCAAAAACCCTTACGATGTGGTGTGGGTCACCCTTTTGAACGGCTTAATTGATCGTTTTGGTTACCAGCTTAATTGACCGTTTTGGTATGGGTTTTTGATAGGGTTTTCTAAACAGTCACAAACCCATAATATTTGGATAACTCTTTTGAACGGCCTAAGCTAAGGGACCATTTTGGTTAACCAAATCGAATATGAATGACATCGCACCGTGCGTTCAAGGACAAGTATACAAAACAACAACAAAAAAATTCTCGAGTTGGCGGAACAGTTTCATTTGTGTGAGTGAGCTTTCACGCTGCAGTTTATGTGACATATAACATATTCAGTAAAACACCATCTTTTGCAAAGAGCTCTAAAGAAAATGATTAACAGATGGCTACTTCTATGGGATCGAATTGATCTAGAGCTTCATTTATCTTTTTTTGTAGAAATTACGTGATTTATGAGTAGACAAGGAAGTTTAGATTTTTACTAATCTCTTACTTCAGTCAAAATCTGCCATTTAACGTATTTTAGTGATTGTTCGTTTCATAATCGTTACCTATGCTGCAATCTATGATTTTCTTTACATGACTAATTATAATTTGTTCGAGTTTAGACCCCATGGTAATATGATCTCTCGCTGAAGGGCATAGGTTTCAAAACGGAATAGCATGCGTTGACCGGCCGTGGCAGCGCGGCGGGCGGCGGCGCCTTTGTGGCTACTTACCTAGCTGGTTGTAAACAGGGATCTATGAGCTTTATTGAATGTGAAATAGAGTTCATTTTAGCTTTGCTGGCCGGATACCGAAATTACTTAATATTATTATGTTTTTTTCATTTCTGTTCTTGTTTATTACTTTATTGCAAGTACCAAACAAATGCTGTCATTTTTGCTGTTTGATTTTTGAACCTGGACGTCTTTTGCGGAGTTTTACTATATTATTATTTAGTCGGTGTGAAAACTTAGGGGTCTGCGAAATGATCAATCGTGATTGTAAATTATTACGTGTTTGTTGCACATAGCTCGTTTACGTACCAAGCGATTGATAATATTACTATACTACAATATAAATTGATGGCGATTGATCATTTCGGGGTCGCATTACAATAGGTAGGTATGTAGATATAAAGTTACGTAATTTATCAATCTAAATTTTCAAAATAGCAATTGTATAGTTTATTGCAATGGGCAAGTAGGTAAATATGTAGGATTGTCCTACATACTTACCTACTTGCCAATTCACGCAACAATTTGCGCAACGATGTTATGTCCTAAAGGTCCGACGTACCACTTCATTGTTGATTGATTTGTGTCATGGATAGATTATTGGTCACTAAATGTACAAAATGGAGTACCTACTAGACTGCCCTGTTAGGCAGAAAAGCGCTACGTAGGTACCTATCTCAAAGTTTTGAAGAAAATCGCCGAAATCTCTTAGCAATTTCAAAGAGAGATGTTTGACAAGAACCAAACTTATTAGTTGTTTTATTTTTGTTTAAGTTAGATATCGCTATTTGGCTTATATCATTACATGCGAAATTGTAAAAGCTATTAAATGTTATTAAAAAACAAAAGCAGGCCTCCTTCACTCGTTCGAAGTCATGCACTAACGTACATACCTACGGGGCTACGGCTCGCGTTCACCCAAACGAATTACATTTAACCTTATTTGTGTCATAGTCCTATACTTACAGTCGTCCAACGCAGACGTCTTTTAAAGGCGTTCTTATGCCTACGGAATAGAAGTCAAAATCGGTTGAACGGACTGTAAAAAGTTTTTATTAAATGTCTTATCTTATTTCAAACGACATTTATAATAAAATAATGACAAAATTTCTACTTGCTCATTGCTCATTCAATTGATTACGATAACACGGGTATGTATTAGCGAGCGAGAAATTTTTGCTTTCCGCCTCGGATCGGTTGATTTCTTTATAGTTGTCCGAGATTTAGGGGTCGATTTAGATGTCAAAACCCCTCCCGGGTTTGAACTTCAAAACCAGACCTACGACCCGGCCCCTGAGATGAGTAAGAGTTTCAAGATGAAGAGAACGCAAGAGCGAGCGAAGCGAGCCGGACCTAAAGAGCCTAAGGGAGCTTTAAAATTCAAGCTATTGCATAAGCTATAACAGAAATAAATCAGGCGTAGAAACATCTGGATCGAATGTAGGTGACAGACATTCCTGCTGATGTTTTTGACAAATCGTCATGGATCTGATTGACGTGTTGAGATTCGTCATCAGAACTTTCTTCACTCTCTGATATACTTAGTAATATTTTCTACTACCAAATATAAAATGATAAGTATAATAAAATGATACAAGGCATCCGGCCCCAACATTCGTTTTTATAATTTTGAAACCTAATACCTAAATAACAAACCTACCTTACCTACCATCTTCTGCGCAACTTCGTGCGAGTTAGCATCTTAGCACTTGGATGGATTTTGAGCATAAACTACATATCTGCAAACATCACAAATAACGTCACGCCTGTATTCCCCAAAGAGGTGTACCTAATAGACTAATAGTACACCCACATTCGTCAGTTATGTTTTTAAATCTCATGTAATAGGGGGCGAGTGAGCCTATTTGTAGGCAATACTATTGCCTACATGCTATCTACAAAGAAAAACTCAAACTATCTACAAAGTACTTTAATATTCAAGAAAAAACTAACCTTATAAATGAATTAGCTTGAAACACGCAAACGCATCCCAATTGATAAAAAAAGTCTACACGCTACTTTCGGCTCGGATAGATCAAAAGAATAATATAATATAAACTCAAAAACTCAAAATACGCAACTATAGTTATTGGAGCTCTCGCTCGTACCTACTCTCGCTATTTGTATAACACCGTCTAGTGAATTATAGGCAATGAGCGCCCGGCCGCCATTCCCGTACCACCGACCTAGCACAAGTTTATTGAATAACCCGAACAAAACCCTTATAAAATATGGGTTTTTATAATGCCCTTCATTATAATAACCCATATATTATAAGGGTTTTGACCCTTTCACTGGGTTTCTAGTATAGAACCCATTCAATGGGTTATCATGCAACCCTTTCAAAGGGTTTCTAGTATAAAACCCATTCAATGGGTTATCATGTAACCCTTTCAAAGGGTTCTAGTATAAAACCCATTCAAAAGGGTTTCATAATGATAGAGGTAACCTCATAAACGGCTTACCCGTTCGAAAGGCTTAACTCTTAACCGGGGTTGTACGGTCCCTGTTATAAACACATGCATTTACAGAAAAAAATATTCACGTAGTATTTTTACTTACAAAAATGGAACGTATGCGTCGCTCCTTCACTCACTTTCACGTTCAAGTGTTTAATAATAAACTCAAGGACTTGTGATAAAAATGATAAACACAGCAACGTGATTATAACCTCAAATGGCGGGCTAGCAACCGACGCTGAAGGCCTTGATCTTTGATACGCATGAAACATACCGGTTGCGCGCACGCATGGCGGAGTGTGCCAAATCAAAACATATAGATTTAAACTACATTAAGTACAAAATACGCAATGTACCGTTTTGATAATGTGTTAAATGCATATTGATCATGTATTTCTATGTAATGATGTTTGTTAAGTGCGCATCAGTTAGGCACAGCCTACAAAATATGAATTCGATTTTGCCGTCCGGTCTGCGTGGAATCTTACTCAACGAGGCTTACTGATGAACTCAATCTGAGTTCATTGGTTGCATCATTTAAAACTTGAATTTAATATATATATTGTATTAAATAGGTTGGCAGTTATCGTTATCAATAAAAAAAAAACAATAGAATTACAGAGCATCACTTATGTTTATTATTTATTTACATTCATATTCGGCATAAGGAACCTTTCAAAATAGATAGTTGACAACCTCCACAGCATGATACTTAGCTACTTTAAATTAGAGTGTTTTATTAAATGGAGATGTCTGTAGTTTCAGCCAACATATATGCAAGTAAAAAAATCCATTACATCGGCACTGTGAAAGTATTTTGTAGTCTTCTTGTCATGCGGTTTCACTCGAAGGCAGGTGTTCGTTGACCAGCTCAATGACTTGTCGTACCTCATCTTCTGATAAACGCTCCTCACTTTCCTGCACAATCTGTAGATAGAAAAGTCATTTTAATCATTTTTGTACATAACTATTATTACTTTTTTATTTTTATCTGTTTACAAAGAATTAATTGTTATTATGCTCTTTTTCTAAATAAAATTTATCTCTCTGGTTACACAACTCATCTGAAGCTGCCTGGTTAATCTTATTATGACTATACATGAACATGACAGTCATGAGGATACCCTGGATTTGGGAAGCACAAGATTTCGGGGTGCTTGGGGTAGGTCTACACATGTCTAGCAGATGCTGAACACCGAGTTCCTAGGTTCAATTCCCAGGTCAGGCAAGGTTTTATTTGGGAATTCTTACAGAAATTTTTCAGAAGCAGCCACAGAGTCTGGATTTGTGCCCAGTTGATGGCAATGGTTTCATTTTATACAGGATTTAAACTGGCGAAACATGGGTGTAATTTTAGGTACTTGTCTGCCTAGCCCTTTGGGGGTTACAGTTGTGATGTTATGTTTCGGATTTATTTTAATAAATAGCTCACCAGTTGAATCTCTAGCTCTGTCCGTGGAGGTGTGTTCACCATCATAAGTTTCTCAGTCTTTGTCAGTTTGAACTGCTTCATAGCTTCTAGAAATTTCTGTATTGATTGTGCATTTTGTTTCTTACACTCTGTGTCTTGCAGGTAATGGACTGTCTAGAAATATAATTATAATGGTAAGAGTTAGCTATATCTAATACAGAAGTAAAGTATGTGTTTATTTCTTTATACTTTGACTAGCAACTGGCCCCTGCTACACACAAGTGTAAGGGGATGTGTCAAAACCTCACGATTTTTAAATGCTCTAACTAAATGATGAATGCCACATCAAGATCCATTGTGTAGTTAAGATGATCTAATGCTGTCCAATGGAGATGAATAAAAACGTTTTTGCAAAAAAAAAACTAACTTCCAAAAAAAACACTAACAAAGTGGAAAATAACTTTAGTTCCGGAAGTCGGTGGCAAAAAAGTCAATGTAACAAATAAAAGTCACCAACTTCAGGAAGTATATTTTTTATTATTTATTTATTTATTTATGTACACACAAAACACATTACAGGAAAAATACATAAAGACAAAAGAGCACAAAGGTACCGCTTATTTCATTTAGAAATCTCTTCCAGAATTAGTTTAAAAAAAAAACGGAATTTTTAAATAAAAATCGCTTGCTCAGGTTTTTCAGCCAAAAAATTGCTTGCTCGGATTTTTAATCCATTATTGGTAAAACATATTTCACATGTCACACATTAAATTCATTTTTTAGTCCCACGAAAAAAATACATGTGATTGTCACATTATACCCTCGCACCCCCCCCCCCCCCCCGTCGTGATTGTTTTCTGACCCCATCCCCCCCTTTTCAAACCTTGTCATAATTGAAGGACGACGCCTACATTCAAACACACTGATCTGAAGTCTTCATAATATTGGTATAGATACATAAATGTGAAACTCTGTCTGTTATTACTTTTTTAGTCTGCATTCATGAAGTGTGATAGTTAAATTATTAAAAAAGTCCCACTGTTGCACAAGTCTTACTCATCTTTCTTTATCATGTGGTTAATGCCTAAATCTGGTGTCAGAGTATTTATGCCGCTCATGGGCCTCTGATTTGGCTTTTACATACCGTCAAGAAATATTTCTCAGGCATGCTGGTTTTCTCACTATGTTTTCCTTCACCAGAGCAAGTGATAATTATACAATTGATAGATAACGCAAGAGTATCGTGAAGTGTGTGAAAACTGAATAATAAAAACTCGTGAATTCTGTGACGTATTACGTCACCCGCGCGGCGGCGGCGACGTATACGCATCGGGGAAGAACCGATTAGCGTACGGACTCTACACCGCTGCGCTGTGCTTGTTTACATTAACATTCTGAGAATTGGTGAGCTCGTTTCATGTTATCGTAAGAATACGAGGTACAAGGTGCCTTGAATTATTATTTCGGTTATACTACTTATGTGATATAGCTGTTGAACTTTAAGACTGTGAACATTCTTTGTGTTACTTGTGCTATCGTGTTCTAATTTTAGAACAGTAAAACTTACCTTTAGTGATTATTTTATGTGACATATTAGTGCGGAAGAACTTTATTATAAAAGTTAACATGGGGCGGCATAAAAAAACGCTCAAAAAGGGATGGTTCTTCGTCATCATCGTCTTCCAGTGGTGATGATAGACGTAGTAAAAGAAGAAAACGTACTGCCGCGAAGCTTAGGCACCGGGACGAGAGAATTGAGGCACTTGAAACTTTAGTAAGTCAAATTCGGAGTGACGCAACTCCAACGTCGCCTGAAGCCAGCGGTAGCGCTAGCGCTACTAGCGTTGCACCGACCCCCTCAACTAGTCGAGAGATACGCTACATTGGGCGCAATGATGCCGTACCAGAATTTGACCCTCAAAAATCCGCCGTACCCATAGACCAATGGATTCGTAACATTGAGTCTATCGCTACCATGTATGGATGGGACGAAAGAACAATAATTTGTAATTGTACATCAAAACTGCGTGGTTATGCAAAGAATTGGTACGAGCGTCTAGAGGATTACGATATATCGTGGTCCGACTGGAAAGCTCGTCTGTACAAAGCATTTCCTTTCACCAAAAATAAATCCACGATGTTGCGCTCCTTGGTAAACGACGTTAGAAGGATAGATGAGGATCCTATTAAATTTTATTATGAAAAATTAGGGCTTGGAATGTCGTGTGGTCTACCAGATGACCTAATTACCGAAACGATTATAGGAACCATTGGAGATAAAATGATCGAAGTTGGCGCTGTTTCTGCGGGCTGTCGGAATACTACAACACTACTCAGTTACTTAGGAAACATTCATCCCGGTGATATTCAATCTGAGATGAGAAAATCAAGGGAGCACCTAAGTCGAGTTGACGGTGCATGTTACATTTGTGGAAGGATGTGAAAGCCAGAACATGCAGATCTGGGAAAAATAAACCACCAATGCCCAGGGAATGTTAGCCGCTTTCGAAAGATTTACTAAGACTTTTGGATACCCCACGCGAATAGTCAGCGACCGAGGGACAGCGTTTACCAGTCACAAATTCAAGGAGTTCTGCAAAGAACATGGAATACTGCACTTATTGAATGCTGTAGCATCACCTCGTGCTAATGGCCAGGTCGAGCGATTTAATCGCACTATTTTGGATTCCCTTGTGACGGGTGTAGGAGATGTCAAAAAGGTTGGGTGAAATTTTTACCTAAAGTACAACTTGGTCTGAATTCCACTGTGTGCAAAGGGACGGGTAAAACGCCGTTAGAGTTGGTTTGTGGCCTTCGTCCACGGTTATCAGCAGATTTGGTTGGACCAGTTCTTAGTACTGATCTACCGGCTCTACGGGCCGAAGCAGCAAGTATGACAGAACGAAATGCTACCAACATGAAACGATTGTTTGATAAGAAACGTAGAGATGCACCTTAGTATCAAGTTGGAGATTTAGTCATGGTCGAACGAAGGGTGATAAAAAAAAGGCATTACAAGTGGAAAGTTAGTGGACGGATATGCTGGTCCCTACAAAGTTATCGCGGCGCTACCTCATGATCGTTACATAGTTCGATCATTTGCCAAGGGTAGGCGCGGATACCAAAACCCAATTGCCGTTGACCACATGAAGCCCTGGTGTAATCAGGCATTTTCTGATAATGAGTCAGGGAGTGATGACAACTAATGTCAAGAATGAAGCCATTACCTACAGTTACAAAGGTTGCCTGCTCCGGCAGATGTATTTGACGATTGCCTGCTTCGGCAGATGTATTTGACGATTGCCTGCTTCGGCAGATGTATTTGACGATTGCCTGCTTCGGCAGATGTATTTGATGACTACCTGCTCCGGCAGATGTATTTGATGATTGCCTGCTCCGGCAGATGTATTTGATGATTGCCTGCTCCGGCAGATGTATTTGATGATTGCCTGCTCCGGCAGATGTATTTGATGATTGCCTGCTCCGGCAGATGTATTTGATGATTGCCTGCTCCGGCAGATGTATTTGATGATTGCCTGCTCCGGCAGATGTATTTGATGATTGCCTGCTCCGGCAGATGTATTTGATGATTGCCTGCTCCGGCAGATGTATGTGATGATTGCCTGCTCCGGCAGATGTATTTGATGATTGCCTGCTCCGGCAGATGTATGTGATGATTGCCTGCTCCGGCAGAGTATGTGATGATTGCCTGCTCCGGCAGATGTATTTGATGATTGCCTGCTCCAGCAGATGTATTTGATGATTGCCTGCTCCGGCAGATGTTTGTGATGATTGCCTGCTCCGGCAGATGTATGTGATGATTGCCTGCTCCGGCAGATGCATGTGATGATTGCCTGCTCCGGCAGATGTATGTGATGATTGCCTGCTCCGGCAGATGTATGTGATGATTGCCTGCTCCGGCAGATGTATGTGATGATTGCCTGCTCCGGCAGATGTATTTGATGATTGCCTGCTCCGGCAGATGAATGTGATGATTGCCTGCTCCGGCAGATGTATGTGATGATTGCCTGCTCCGGCAGATGTATTTGATGATTGCCTGCTCCGGTAGATGTATTTGATGACTACCTGCTCCGGTAGATGTGTTTTAATTGTCGAGTTACTGAAGAAGACTGGTTTCTAATTGTGAATCCTAGTACGTGAAAAAAAAATGAACATCGCGATGAGGACATCGTCTGTGTCAGGATAGCCGAACTGATAGATAACGCAAGAGTTGGCAGAACTGAGGCGCGGTGCGGGGCCACGTTCGGTGTGTGTATTAGTATGTGTAAAGGCATACGATACGAGCGAGTTAGAACAGAGCCCTCGGTGTGGTCGCGCGTTTACATCGTACCTACCTATTGTACCATAATATTAAATAAAATATTATGTATAAAGTTAAGTATTATCTTTTACAATACACACATGAATCTGATAAATCAGAGGTGCATGTCTTGGGTTTGAACACGAGACTTATGACTTGGCAGTCTGACGGTAACACCACTAGACTATCACTGCTTACTCATAAAAGTGAATCATTCATCAAAACATACTAGTGAATGTTGGCACCTACCTCATAAGTGACCGTTGCTAATGAACCCTCACGTTTGTGCTTCTTCTGTGTGCTATCTTTAAGCTGTTGCAAGATCTGCATCACCTCATAGTTGCAAAGAAAAGCTGCATTCACCTTAGTGCTAAAAATTGTGGAACATAAATATCTTGAACAAGCGGATACCCGGCATGCGCTACTACGCTATAGTGCCTAATGCATTGTTTTAGTGGTCTAAACCCATCTTTGCATTATTGCCTTTCTAATGAAACAGGGTTGGGGTCAGTTATCCACATTGATTGGATGGTTTCAAAGTCTACAACGGACATAGAAACAATTTTTGTCTTTTATATAGTAAGTATAATGGATAAACGAAAAAGTTTTAACAACAATGCTAGTTTGGTACCTAGACTTATTATATGAATTGGTTACCTACTTCTCTACGTAGTTAATCAATTCATATAATGAGTCCCTAAGGACTCATGGCAAAATAATAATAGCCCCATGGGTGGGCTAGGGCCGATTGTTTTTTAACGTCATTATAATTATTTAAAATATGACATGAAAATTCTACTAACTCATTATTTCATTTTGCTAGTTTCCTTTATTTATTTTTAAATTTCCGGTTCAAATATCGGTAACACATACGTTTCCATGAGGATGGGCCTTTTTTACAGCTATTAATTGTATTCCACTAGTTATGTAACAAATCAAATTAACATGGACTGCATTTTATTCGAGGATACCGTCATAATTAATAACTTGTAAACAACTAAAACATTAAGTTGCAAAGCGCCACAAAAAAATACTGACTTTGACACTAATAGATTGACTTATTCGATTTGATACTAACGACATTATTTACAAATCAAAGAGTAAAGAGGGATTTAAGTTTTGGGTATGACTCTTTTAACCAAACTAAGATTGTTCCTAAAAAATATATATATTTAAGAAATATGGGTATCGAGATACCTATTTCTTTGCACAGGATCGTATGATATTTTGTTTTAAGACTAACTGATGATCTTGTAATTTGTCGCTTATCTTAAGCCACATGGCCACACCATACAATTCGGGGAGGTAAGTGAAACTGATGGCGCTGTCGTAACTAGTTCACAATGTTCAAGACAACTCGCTATGCGCATGCACATACTCAATAAACCACTGCCGGCGACGCACCCACACGACGGTGCGCACCCGCCATTGCAAGCCGCGAGTCCGTGTGCGGGCCCACTCCGAGCTCAACCAACAATGTATTACTTTTTTCGTAACTTTTGTACGAGTTAATCCTCTTTTTCTAATAAAATCTTGTGCATTCTACTAAGTATAAACTTTTGTATCAATTAACAATTTGTGGCGACTGTGACAGAATTTTCATTGTTTGAAAATCTATTCAATTTCTAAATAGCTTGTCCTCATTGGTCAGATTGAGACCCAGCAATTATGGGCACACCATCTACAATGCCCTTTGAGGCTTTAACTGACCTGCCCAATTAATGAACGAATAATTGTGTGACTTCGAATTTGTATTTACTCCGTGCTTAATGCCCCCGTATTCACAACGCTTCGATTCGATTTCGGAAATTCCTATGTCTATCCTTTTTTAGCATTAAGAAAATGAGCGAGATAGACATACGACTTTCCGAAATCGAAATGGAATGGAAGCGTTCTGAATACGGGGGCTGGTAGAGGATCGAATAGAAAAGAATTGTCTAAAAACAATAGTTATTAATTACATTACAGTTGTTGTTAGTTTAGTTGTTATTGTTTTTGGTTTCTGTCAAATGTTTGTGTGAGAATCAAATTTCCGACCGTGGGCAACTGTGGTATTTGGGAAACAGTTAAATCACTATAGTACCTACATGCGTCAATCCATAAGTGATGGATTACACACAAACACAATATTGGCTCTCTATCCACTTCCACGGCTATCTAGTTTTAATTGAAAAATTTCATGACCTACCAATACCTATAAATTTTTGTTTATTTTCTTTTTTGCGAAAATTTTATCAATAATTACTAGTTTTGTAAATACTTAGTACAAATATCATACGTGAAAATGATGTGCAATACATTCTGTTCTAGATTTTTCTTGAAAAATAGCATAACGTCTAAAGTTTGTTCTATAATTCCAAGGGCACGAAACTTTAGCCAAGAAAACTTCTCATCAGGTTCGTCGAAGATTGACACACCTTTAAATGACTACTTTCATCATTTCACAAATTTAAAATTACCAGAAAATAAAGTCTTTGCTACCTACGTTTGGATCGATGGCAGTGGCATTAAATTACGTTGCAAAGATCGCCTTTTAGACAAGGTGCCTTGTAATTTAAAAATGGTCCCGAAATGGGCGTTCGACGGAAGTTCAACTGGACAAGCTAAAACTGATGACTCGGACACTATATTATTGCCAGTCGCTTTATATAGAGATCCTATTCGCAAACGTCCCCACGTTATTGTACTATGCGAAACGTATTATGGCAGTGGAGCCCCTACTTCTTCAAACCATAGGGCTCATTGTGCAAACGTACTGAGCAAAATTTCCGACCAAGATCCATGGTTTGGTATAGAACAAGAATTCACAATGTTTGATTCTGATCTGTGGCCTTTGGGATGGCCGAAAGTTCGTGGATATCCCGTAACAAAATCTAAGTTCTCATACTGTGGCATGGGCGAACATGTTGCAGGGAGACATTTAGTTGAATGTCATGCCAGAGCGTGCGTTTATGCTGGTATGGATTACGGTGGTTCTAATGCAGAAGTTATGAAAGGATCTTGGGAGTATCAAGTTGGAACAACTATGGGGATTAAAGCTGCCGACGATTTATGGGTAGGACGATATTTGCTAGAAAGAATTGCTGAAAACTTTGGCATTATTATCAGCTATCATCCAAAACCTGTGGGTAAGAATCAACCAGGAATTGGATGTCATCATAACTTTAGCACAAAAAAAATGCGGGCCGAAGGAGGAATCACAGAAATTGAAAGGGTATGTAAAGACCTGTGTGCCAAACACGAACAATATATGAAAAATTATGGACTAGGAGACGGTCAGGAAAACCGAAAAAGATTAACTGGGAAATTCGAAACTGCTTCATTCGAAGAATGCAGATGGGGAGTCGCCGATCGTAGTGCTTCTATAAGATTACAGAGAAGTGTTAAATCAGAAAAGAAAGGCTTTTTAGAAGACCGTAGACCAGCAGGTGACTGTGATCCATACAGGGTGTGCGCTCTTCTAGCAGAAACATGTCTTCGATGACGACATAATTCAAGTGATTCTGTTTCTAAATTTATGATAATCTTTTCTTACTAGTTTGAGATTAAATTTCGGTGAAAACTCTCGTGTAAGATTGTGATTGTCAATTTGTTTTCCCATATTACCTAGCCAGTCATGAAGCGAAAAATGCAGCTGTTAACCGATGAACTAATTATTCCATCAACTGTCCTTTTTTTTTATTTCAACCCAAGCAATAACTAGCGATCAATGACAATGAAAACCAAAATAATATAAAGTGAAAGGAGTATTAAATCTGTATAATTAATTATTTTGTAGGTATCACAGGTATCACACTATCCTCTATTTTTTTGGGCAACAGTGCAAGTGTAATAATAAACGAGCTTATACGCGCCGAAGATATACTAATCTGAAACCGCTCTAACACTGTGCCCGACCGTAATCGAACCCAGGATGTCATGCTCAGCATTGTAACGCAATCATAAAACCTAACTATAAAAAACGAAAATAACCAATTACCTTTTGAATTTAGAAGTATATTCAAATTGCATCAATTGATACTTATGTTTATTGGAGATTTGATCCTTAAGGTTGACCGCAAGGCGGAGCGTTTTTTGCTCGTGTAACCTTGTTAAATATTGTAATAAAGTGGCAACATTTATATTTTAATAATTAAATTTCGAGTATGGCAACTCCTTCCTTCTTCCAACGCCGGTCAAGGCGGTGTGTCCATTTTTTTGTACTGTGCCTAATAATAAAATAAAACAACGTTTATTCCTTCTCCAAGCCGTTTTATTTCGCTCCATCCACTGCCGATAATAACTGTAAAAGGTTATGGGCCCAGGCATCCGGAGCGAAATAAAGGAATATTGACTTAAAAGCTGTGGTAAAGCGGCGCGTGGTCCTGCGGTCAAGCAGAGGCAAAGGCGGAACAAGATGGACGGCGAGGGCTATATTTTTGGAGCTTCAAATAATCGCATGTTATTAGAAGATGTCGGTAATTGGCATACATGGAAATTTCAAGTAAAAGTCATATTGAAGGCGGTAAATGTCTTTGACTTGGTGGATGGCTCATCAAAATGCCCTGAAAATGAAGATGAAAAATTAACCACATGGAAGAGGTTAGATGCAAAAGCCCAAGGAATCATCGTAGCAAGACTGGGTAACACGGCTATGCTGCATGTTCAAAATTGCGAAACAGCCAAAGAAATGTGGGACAAATTAAATACAGTTTATGAACAAAAATCTGATATGTCACTCCACATATTACAGCAGCGCTTCTTCGAAGAGAAACTTAACAGTTCGGAAGATGTATCTACGTTCATAGCTAAAATAGAAGCCATTGTGACTCAAATAAGGCAAGCAAAGGGCGAAGTTGCCGAAAACATGATTGTTACAAAAATCATAAGTTCGCTAGGTGAAAAGTTCAGACACTTCGTCTCTGCATGGGACTCTGTGCCATTAGAAAAGCGAAATCTTTCGGAGTTGACAGCCAGGCTCATCATAGAAGAACAAAGAAACAAACTGTACCAAAACAGTGAAAACAGTAGTTCCACAGCGTTCAAAACGAACACAAACTCAAGAAAATGCTTTAACTGCGGTAAAGTGGGGCATTATAAAAAGGACTGTAAAGTAAAGAAGCACAAAAGTGATAAAACTGAAAACATCCTATTTTGTAAGCAATGTAAAAAACGAGGACATACAAAAGAAAAGTGTTGGTATAACAAAGACAATAAACAACAAAGTGAAGATAAAAAACAAAACGCATTTGTCATGTCAGTGGTGTGTGGACTTATGTCAAAAAGTAAATATAATGAGTGGTTCTTAGATAGTGGTGCTTCTGAGCATATGTGCTTTACAGTGGACAGTTTCATAAACTATAAAAAGTTATTAGTGCCTAAAGACATTGTTATTGGGGATGGGACAATAATAAAAGCATTAGGTTATGGTGACATTAACCTAGAGGCATATGATGGTGTAAATTGGATTAAAACATCAATAGGCAGTGTGTTACATGTGCCAAGCCTCAAGGCAAACTTATTTTCCATGAGTGCTGCTCTGGATAAAGGTTACAAACTGGAGTCGACTGCTAACGAGTGCCAGTTTATCAAAAACAACAGTGTGTGTGCGGTAGCCCAGAGAAATGGTAAAATGTACACAATGTTATTCAGACAGTATGAGAATAATGCCATGGTTGGAAAAGGAATGTCAAATCTGAGGGAATGGCATGCCAAACTAGGTCACCAAGACATAAACCAAGTGAAAAGCATCTTGATGAAGCAAGACATTAAGTTCGAAAATAGTGAAGAAGAAACCTGTTTGCCATGTTTGAAAGGAAAACAACATAAGTTTCCCTTCCCATCCAGTACCCATAGGGCAACGAAACCAGGAGAGGTTATCCATATTGACATTGGAGGTCCAGTAGAACAAACTTCACTAGGAGGGGCAAGGTTCTTTCTGCTCATCAAGGATGATTATTCCAAATTTAGAAAGGTGTATTTTCTGAAGAATAAAGGTCAGTCTGTAGAATATTTAAAACAGTATCTGAAAGAAATAAAATTTAATCCTGGTCACATAGTGAAATACATAAGAAGTGATAATGCAAAGGAATTTATCGGTAAAGAAATGGAAAACTTGCTGAAATCACATGGGATACAACACCAAAGAAGTGTAACATATACTTCACAACAGAATGGTTGTGTAGAGCGTGAGATGAGGACGGCGGTTGAGTTGGCACGAACTATGCTTCTGGAGAGCGGCCTAAACAAAAATATGTGGGCTGAAGCTCTCAACACCGCTGTCTACATAATTAACAGAACAGGTCCTAGTCGTGTGAAAGACAAAACACCATATCAACTTTGGTGGAACAAAGATTTTGATGTCAACGGCCTTCAAGTCTTCGGTAGTCAAGTATCTGTACATATTCCTGATCAAAAACGGTTAAAGTTTGATAGCAAGGCTGAATTAGGCTATTTCATAGGATATGGAGAAAATACAAAAGGATACAGAATATATTTTCCAGAGGAAGACAAAGTAGACATCAAAAGAGACATAGTATTTATAAAACAGTCTATAGAAAACAAAGATAGAGACAGAAGACAAGAAAAGGAGTATCACATAGTTTCTGACACTCAAGAAGAGACAGAACAAGTTTCAGAGGAAGAAGAAAGCCAGTATGAGGATATTGAAAACCCTGAAACAATAGAAAGTGAAAATGAACAGGATTCCATTCATTCTTTTCATGAGGAATCAATACTAGAAGAAGAGGTAGAGGAAGAAATAGAAGAAGAACAGGAAAACTCACAGGAAACTTCAGGACAGACAGAAGAGGCAACAGAAAGATCCAGAAGAGTAAGGAAAAAGCCAAGCTGGTTGAAAGACTATGTACAAGAAGACGAAAACATGTTCCTGAGCTACTGCTGTGATGAACCTGTTTCCTACCAAGAAGCTATGAAAAGACCAGATAAAACTAAATGGGAGGAAGCCATAAATAAAGAGTTGAAGACACTGGAGGAAAATAATACCTGGGAGGAGGTGACAGAAGTTCCTGATGGAGAAAACATAGTGAGTAGCAAGTGGGTATTTAAAATCAAGGAGGCAGAAGGAAAATCTCTGTATAAAGCTCGCTTAGTAGCCAGAGGATTTGAACAGAAGAACTGCGACAATCAAACATACTCACCTGTCGCCAAGTTAACAACCTTCAAAGCTATGATGGCTGTAGCTACCCAGAAAAGGCAGCCAGTGTATCAAATGGATGTCACGGGAGCATTTCTTTATGGAGACATCAATGAGACAGTTTATATGAGATTACCTAGTAATAAGGTATGTAAACTAAAGAAGTCAATCTATGGTCTTAAAAAATCTCCTAAATACTGGAATGAAAAGTTTAATAATTTTATGTTGAATGAAAATTTTCTAAGATCAAAGAATGACCCATGTTTATATTTCAAACAAATAGGAAATGACTACATTTATGTGTTATTATTTGTAGATGATCTGTTGTATTTTGGTAGTAATAAAAACCAAGTAAGTGACTTTAAAAGTTCCATATGTAAAAACTTTAAAATGAAAGATTTGGGTCTAGCCAGTAATTATCTAGAAATAAATATTAAACAGGATCTTGTTAATTGTGTAACTATAATAAATCAGAAAAGATATTTGTTAAAGTTGTTAGATTTATATCAGATGTCAAATTGTAAAACTGTATCTACTCCAATAGAACAGAATTTAAATTTTGAATTGTTACAGAAAGATAAAAGTGAAAGTTTTGAAATAGAAAAAGCCTGTAGAAGTTTAGTTGGCAGTCTTTTGTATGCTACTTGCACTAGACCAGATTTATGTGTAGCAGTAGGATTTCTTAGTAGATATGTGCACTGTGCTAGTGTAGCTTTATTTAAATGTTTAAAGAGGATATTAAGATACATAAAGGGTACTATAGATTTGTCTCTAATATATAAATATGAGGAAAGTAGAAATGTATGTAAACTGCAAGGCTATAGTGATGCAGACTGGGCCGGTGATGTTGCAGACCGGAAGTCAACATCTGGTCAAATTTTTTATATTTTTAACTGTCCAGTTTCTTGGTACAGCAAGAAACAGTCTTGTGTATCATTATCGTCTTGTGAAGCTGAATATGTAGCTCTTAGCATGAGTATTATGGAAGGTTCTTTTTTAAAAATGTTACTCAAAGATTTTGGATATAATAATGTTGATTTTGAAATACTTGAAGACAACCAAAGTGTGATTAATATAGCAAAAAACAATGACAGTAACAAAAGGTTAAAACATATAGATATAAAATATCAGTATATTGTGGAAAATGTATCAACAGGTTCAGTTAAAATAAAGTTTGTTTGTAGTAATAACAATATAGCTGATTTGTTTACCAAACCTTTGGGGAAAATACTTTTTGTTAAACTTAGAGATATGATATTGTCATAAGTTTGTTAAAGCAAGTAGGCACGTACATAGTGTTGAGTTTATAACATTGTTTAAGGTATCTTGTGTATGTAAAGGTTGTTAGGTATTTCTAGATTTAAGGGCTCTGCATATTTGTTTAGAAGTTTAAGGGGAAGCATCTCAGAATTTTTCTTAAGGGGGTGTTAAGAATAAATGTTTTGAATTGTTAAATTAAAGGGTTGTCTGGGAATTAAAATATAATGTTGAGGGGGTGTGTTAAATATTGTAATAAAGTGGCAACATTTATATTTTAATAATTAAATTTCGAGTATGGCAACTCCTTCCTTCTTCCAACGCCGGTCAAGGCGGTGTGTCCATTTTTTTGTACTGTGCCTAATAATAAAATAAAACAACGTTTATTCCTTCTCCAAGCCGTTTTATTTCGCTCCATCCACTGCCGATAATAACTGTAAAAAACCTTTTTATAAAAAAACTTATTGAATGCAATGTTTTCTTGAGTAAATATTGGAAAATATCATCAATGCTCTTATTACCCGCCAGGGCCCGTTAAGTGCTCATTTACGGAGAAACTAGGCGCCGCGCGTTTTTCCATTTACGGAGAGGCGTCAGGCGGCGCGTGCAGCGGCCCGCGTTTACATCACACATACCGTGGTACTTTCTGGCCGCGCCAGAAATGTTGTTTACGAAGACGCGGCCCGTGGTATGGTATGTGAGGAGCAGCGGTGCCTGGATCTTGTAGCGTGTAAGCGTTGCTCGTGGCGGGCAACGCTGCGGCGCACCCCGCACGATAGGCACGTCGATTTATTAAAAAAAAAAAGATCTCTGCATAGCTATTCACAACCACTCGATTGGCCGTCATATCCAATCGATCGATTGTACAATCAAAAAAAGTCCTTTAAGTGCTATTCACAAAACCGAAAACGATCAATTTTGACATTTCTGTTCGATAATGATTCGTTTTGAAGACATCAATTGTATCGACAGTTATTCGGCAGTGTAATCGAATAAAAAGAAAAAGCATTAAAAACAGTGTATGAAGTAAGTATATTGTATAGAAAGTTTTACTATTGTTTTGACTACTGCATAAAGATTTACACAAGTTAGGGTGCTTAGGTACATACGTTCCAAATAAATTCTTTCATGAGTTTGATTTAAATTAGGTATTTGGGTAGATGGAGTTCGTGATTGTGCGATCCCGAGACCGTCGGCGTGCCGCAGAAGAACAGAGGCTGGAGACATGTCTCCATAGAAGGATAAGAGATGTGACAAATCCGTTTGCTGACCCGTGCTTCCAGTCCGATTACCTACGATATGGTCCGTAGCCTCATTGTGGAAATAAAATCGTATTTCCCAAATATCCATTCATCAGCCGCAATCCCCATTGAACTCAGAGTAAGTAACATGAATTATAAAGTAATATGTTATCTCAATAACATCACGGTCAAGAAAGTGTACGACTAGGTGTATACCCACATTTTATTACTATTGCTACCAACCAGGCAATCATCACCATCATCATCCGTTTAACCTTTTACCACCACGGTCGGTTAAAGCCGACAAATGAAAACTACTTAATTTCTACCTTTTATGTAGTACTGCCTTAGTATGATAGAGAGGGTTTAGGTAGACCTTCAATAATTTTAATAAAGTAGTAACCCTAATAATTATTTAATACAAACGTGAATCCAATGCAGTTAATCTGACATGCTTATCTATTTACACCCTTTTATTTTAGCCCCACACTTTTATGGCCAAGGAAGTTACCAGAAAGCTGACGGGAGTGATGCCTTCGTTAGCTTGAGCCAGGCATCTGTTTCCAGGGCCATAACGGAGACACAATGGCACTAAATACTGCACAAGTGGGTTCAATTCCCTTGCCAAGTAAATCAAAGGCAAAAAAAATGCAAAAGTAAGAATAATTCTTTATTCACATATACATTTAAATTAAGAGATCACAACAATCACAGATTCTTTATTACTTATTATCAAATACTCAAAGGTAAGAAAACCAAATTTACAAGGTACAAAAAAATGACAAGCTATACTTTCTTCTTTAGAATAAAACAATTATTATAGTAAAATACACAACAAAATCAACAACAATATAAGTGTGATAAAAAATACTAAACAAATAACAGAACACACCTAGAAGGTATATATATTTTAATTAACAAAATAGCAAAATGGGAATTTCTACTATAAAAGATTACTTTATTTTAATGTAAAAATATAACATCAGTCACATATTTGTTTCATTAGAACTAAAGTCACCATAATATGTATTTAAAAGATTCAAGAACAACTTAACTATGGTGTACATGAAGAAATACATCTATTTACCATGCAATAAAATTGTTAAATGTTTATTTTCAGGAACTACAGCAGGTTTGGGTTTCCTGGTGTTTTAGGATAATATGTGGATGGGACACATATTGTGCTGAAAAAACCAAATTTCACGAGGAACTACATGTTAACAGGAAGGGTCAACATTTCCTAAACGTGCAAATGGTAAATGAGTATAATTTTAGAAATACTAGTAGTTTACACGTAAATATAAAAGTAGTAATATATGATAAAATTTTCTTAATGTAAAAATATTTTTTTTTAGGTTTGTGACAGTGAGCTTATAATACTGTCAGTATGTGCCTTATACCCAGGCAGTACTCACGACGCCTTTTGGCGGAGCAGCGCGTTAAGGGATAGGATGGTCCAGTTGGCGGATAGATCTGGCTGGCTTCTAGGTCAGTAACTGTAACAATAATGATGAACTTTAATGTTTAAAAAAATAATAACAATTTAATATTTCCAGGTGATTCAGGATACCCTCTGGAGCCATGGCTTCTCATCCCGGTTCTTAATGCCGAGCCAGATAGCCCGGAAGCACGGTACACAGAACTAAATATAAAATCACGCAACTGCATCGAGAGATGCTTCGGGGTGTTGAAAGGGCGCTTTAGGTGCTTGCACAAGCACCGCATGCTGGAATACACTCCAACTAAAGTGAGATGCCTCACCAACGCATGTGCAGTTCTGGATAACATGTGTATACAGGCCCGCTTGGCAGAACCAGACGAAATTGAGTTGGAGAACCAACCCCCTACAGAACCATCCACGGGTTCAGGAAGGGAGCAGGATGGCTATAGTAGGGAGCTTCAAGTTAGAGCCAATTTAATAAATAGAATATTTTAAATAGTACTTATTTATTTCCATACCTTATTCTTCCTCCAGAGATAATAAAATTTCTGGCTGCAATGCAGCAGCAATTTGACGAAGGGCGGCTGCAATGTTATGCATCCCAGTTGCCACATCTTCAATTGCTGCTGCTTGCCATGCGAGTAAGGCATGAAGAGCATCTGGGCAGCTCCTTAACTGCTGGGGTGTCTGAAGAACTGAGGGCTCTTCTTCTTCTGGTACGTCCTCTAGTGGTGAATGTGCATGTTAAGACACCTAATAAATAAATAAAATAAATATGAAAATTTGTATTTTTTATATGTACCTAAAGAAAGACAAAATACTTTAAATGTCAATGTGTTTGCTTACTTGCAATGGATCTGCTACTCCAGGCAGACCTACCATCTCCACTCCGTAAAATTGGAGGAGGTCTCCCTCTAAACTTGATAATGGTACCATACCAGACTTTTTTCAATTTTTAAAGCCTTGGCTTTTATATCTGACTTCCAGTCTTGCCAACTCTGAAATAAATATAAAATTAGCAAGAAGACCCTCTGATCTCTTACCGATTAGCCATGCTTGATTAGATAGAAAACAAGGTGATAAACAATGATATTATTTCTAAAACCATAAAGTACCGATTTACGATTACATACTATGAGCCACTTGTCTGGGGTCTTTGTACACTCAGACCGCACCGAATTCAGAAGAGCTGCCAGCTCCTCTGTTAATTGTTTTTTGACACGGGCCGCATCCTGAGACACGGCTCCGGGCAAAATCCTCATGCCCCTGCATGAATGAGAACATTAAATTCCTTTGTTCCATAGACACCCGTTTCTGAAAATATCCATTTTCAATTAAATTTTGTAACATGTAAATGAGTGATCAGTAGGAAATAGAATATTTTATTTATTCATAAAATATTTTCACCCATTTTCTGTATGGTTTAATTAAAAATTTGCACAGAACACTCGTGAAACTTTTTGAAATTTGAGATTATCATCTCCTTTATTTATTTTCCATTCTTATTTTTTACATTTTTAAATATAAAAAGTAGCTCACTGGTATCGGGAACAGGGTCCAAGCTAAAAATTAAAATCCCCGGTTTGACATTAAATTTAAGTTTACAAAGCAAGTTTGTGAAAAAACCCTTTATTTAATAAAACAATCAGTTTTTGCTGTTTTTTATACATGTAAGGTTTAAGGTTACTAAATGTAGATTCTATAGTCACACATAACAAAAACTCCAGAAAAAATAATTTGAGTGGTAGAAAATTAAATTTTCTACCACTTTTTATTTCCTACCATCTTGTAACGTACCCCTTAAACATACTTAAAAATGTTTAAAAAAAACGTTGCCGCTCGGATCTGTGAATAGCATTTTGCAAGTCGTTCGATTGGAAAATCAGATAATCGAACAAGGGTCTATGATCCATTCGGTTTCGATTCGATTGTTTGTGAATAGCTGTGCTGATTCGATTTAAATCGAACATACAATTATTATACTATTTGGTGTGGCAATCGTGATAATTATAAATGGAATATTATAAAAGTAAAACAACGAAAGAAAACGAATCGGAACAAGTGCCGAGCACTGACGTACGTTAGTGTATGCGCGTGTGACGCCGCGTTGAACGCAGATTGCGACGTGGCGGTGTCATCTGCAGGCAACGCTGCATTTCAAGCAAACGCGCGTAAAATCGCTTCTTCGTAAACGCTCTCATACATCGCCATAATGTTTGAATTGAAAGCCGGCCGCACCGCACCACGTGTCGCGTCTCCGTAAATGACCCCTAACATTTACCATGTTGGATAGTCATATTCCGTCCGGCCTTATTCATGCCTCGTAGAGTTTATAAATAGAGAAGTAACTGGCAGTTAATTTTTTTCAGCAATATAAAATCCTAAACTTCTTTCAAACAGATGAAAGAAGTGACTTGGTTTTGGAATTATTCAAATAAATATAATAAAATCTAAAACGAAATAGTGTTACAAAATTTCTGTAAATTTTTGGTATTAATTGTGAAAATTTTAAAAGTTTTTTAAGATGACATCCTTCTTACGAAAGTATGTTTCAATAATAAGTAATCCTAAGAAAATCGTTTTTCTTAGCTCTAAGAGGACCATATTGGCACATAATATTAATCATATCATGAGCAAAAAAGTGATGGATCGTTACATGAGACTGCCTACACCTTGTAACAAAATATTGGCTACGTACGTGTGGATTGACGGTTCCGGCATTAATTTGAGATCCAAAGATCGTATCCTGGATTGTGTTCCATACAGCCCAGATGCTGCACCTGGATGGGCTTTTGATGGCAGTTCGACAGGCCAAGCCACTACGGATAATTCTGATACGACTTTAAAACCAGCTGCCGTCTATAGAGATCCATTCCGAGCTGATCCTCATGTTATAGTTTTATGCGAAGTATATTTAGGTGAGACTGCAAAACCGGCTAAAACGAATCACAGAAACTTTTGCAATGAATTGTGTGAGATTCATAGAGCCGAAGAGCCATGGTTTGGTTTGGAACAAGAGTATACTATGTTGGACAATGACGGATGGGGGTTAGGATGGCCTAAAGGAGGTGGATTTCCTGCAGTTAAATATGAGTTCTCCTATTGTGGCGTGGGGGCAAAATATATAGCAGGACGAGACGTAAGCGAAGCGCACTGCAAAGCATGTCTATTTGCTGGACTTGATTTTGAAGGTACTAACGCTGAAGTGATGTTTGCTTGCTGGGAGTGGCAAGTGGGTACTACTCTTGGTATTAAAGCCCCGGATGATTTATGGATGTCACGTTACATTATGAATCGTGTCGCCGAGGATTACGGAGTAGACATTACATACCATCCAAAGCCCTTCGGTCATTTGCATCCAGGAATTGGCATGCATCATAACTTCAGTACGAAAAGGATGCGTTCAGACGGAGGATATGCCTTCATAGAAGAGTGCATTAAGAGGTTAGAAAAGAACCACATGAAGCACATGAAGCAATACAGCGTTGATGAAGTGGGAAACAGACTGCGACTGTCAGGAAAATTTGAAACATCTCCGTTTGACAAATTCTCATGGGGCATCGCTAACAGGAAGGCGTCTATCCGTCTTCAAAGAAACATAAAAAAGAAGGGTAAAGGCTTCATGGAGGACAGACGACCCGCGGGGGACTGTGACCCTTATCTTGTTTGTGGCTTGTTGATGGAAACCTGTCTGGGAAGATCTCCTAGCAGTGGTGGTAAGAAAGTCTGCTGAAGATAATGGTCTTGGAAATTTTTTGTTACATAGTATAATTAAAAAAAAAGAAATTGGGGATAAATAAATTAACATATTTTTTTTTTTAAAAGAGCTTTTATTAAAAGGAAAGTTGATCTATCAAAATGCACGCGTACACAAAGTTTCGTGTCCGTGCTATTAACAGTTGAGGAGTTCCTCGTGAGAAGACAATCCTGGCTGCAGAATTGTCATGTCTGTCATAAAAATGTACTGTCACCAGAGCTAAAGGTGTGTATAAAATTTCAGCTCAAAATCGAGTGTGAATTTCAAACGTTCCCCACGTTTGAAATTCAGTTGATTTTACTGACCGCGTCCACTGTCTGGCCCGTACAAAGTTCGATCGTCTTACTACTGTAGCATAGAATGTCAGTGTTAGTTTTGTCTCTGGTTTTAAAATAGAGGTCGGAAAACCATAGACAATAATTTAAAAAGAAAACCGTGCCGCCATTTTCATTCTTTTCTCTATTCCTTTCGTCATATGGCGTATTAGGTGCGTTCGCTTACGTCCGCCATATTAAATGAAATCAATAAAATAAGACAAAATGTCGCCTTACTAAAGTGCGTGAAAATAATCCACCAACATCCAGTTATTGTGTGATTAAATCATCAAGAGGATCACAATGGAGAATTCCTACGGTGTGGGGGTTGTTAACAGATACGCTCTTTTCTTGGACGATGAGTCCGATCCTCTTGATGCGTTAAAAGCGCGAGAGCAAGCGAAGGAGCTCAAAAAGAAGACCAAAGAAGCCGAAAAGGAGAACAAGGGCAAACCTGAGACCAAACCTAAAGGTGGCGCTCCCGCTATCAGGAAGGGAATCAAGGAAACCCAAAATGTAAAGTCTCAAGAAAACAGGAGCGGTGAGCAACAGAAGCCCAAGGGCCCTGCCAGACCCAATGATCGCAACACCGAACGTCCTCCTCCGCGTCGCCGCGAGGAGCGGCCGCCTCAGAACGGCGCTGTGGAGAACAAGGAAGGAGCTCCTCGACCACCCCGACGTGAGTTTGGTGACCGCAGGCCCAACTTTGAGCGACGCAATTTCAGTGACAATCCTGACGGAGCTGAGCGCCGTGGGCCGAGGCCGCCGCGCGAACCTCGCGAACCTCGTGAGAATCGTGAACCTCGTGAGAATCGCGACAGTCGCGACGGACCGCGCGGGCCGCGTCCGTACGACAATAGAGGCAAGCGCGAGTTTGACAGGAGATCCGGCTCTGACAAGACCGGTGTGAAGCCGGTTGATAAGCGTGAGGGTGCCGGTCCTCATAACTGGGGTACGCTCAAGGATGAGATTGACGAGCTGAACAAAACCGGTTCCGAAGGTGAGGTGGCTGAGGAGAAAGCGGCTGATGCGGCTGGCGCCGGCGACGGACAGCAACCCGAGGCAGAGCGCGCAGCCGTTCCCACCGAAGAGGAGCCGCGCGAACTCACGCTTGACGAGTATAAGGCGCTCCGAAATGCCCAACGCACTCAGCCTCAGTACAACCTGCGCAAGGCCGGTGAGGGCGAGGACCTCAGCCAGTGGAAGAACCTGGTGTTGCTCGAGAAG